>PKMM01002486.1:20445-257692 GCA_002933915.1 Eutrema heterophyllum
ATGTTCAAAATTATAAATTTTGTAAAATTTTTTTTTTTTTGGTTAAGAACCAAAGCAAAAGTTTTAAGGATGGAAGAATAAATAATTAAAAACCAACACAAAGTTTGTTAGTATTGATTTGCGTGAAAATTAGTAATAAAAAATGTTATGAACCAAAAACAAGGGTTTATGGATGGAGATGGTCTACATGTGTAAAATAAATGACGGTAGTTACGTGTAACATCTCCTTTTATATCTATTATCGGAGAAACATGTTTTGTTTGCCTTAACTGCGAAAAAAAGATCTTATTAAAAAAAAAAAAAAAATCGGAAAAAGAAAACTGACTGAACACTTGGTCTTTGATCACATCGGCCCTTAAATGGCATCGCAACATGGAAAAAGTTGGAAACCACTTGTGGGGACCACTAATCACGAATTTATACTTGACTAAGTTGTGTAAGCAACTTTTGAATCTTCCCACATTGGTTGTTTCCAATTTTCACGAGGGTTTTTGGCAGGTGAACTCTATCCAAAACAACTATTCCCTAGATTATGGTTTTTTTTTATACTCCGTCCGTTCCCAAAAAAATGTTATTTTAAAGTTTTATTTTTGTTTCACAAAAGTGTTGTTTTATGTTTTCAATATTTAATTTTGAACAAAAATCAAGTTTTAATTTTATTGTTTTAGTGTATTAATCAGAGAGAAAAAATTGTTTAGTATATTAATATAAAGATAATATTAAATTTTTAATAGTTTTCTTAATATGTATGAAATGTGTCAAAATGACATTTTTTGTAAAACAGATGGAGTATTTGACAATAAATATTCGTCCATTTTAAAATCAAACTTGAAAAGAAAAAAATCAAACATAACGAGAGGAGAAACATACACGTCATTTCTTTTGAAATTTTATTTTAAAAAAAAACACGAAATTTGGTTTCGGTTTAGAAAATATATCTAAAAAGTATGTGAAATTAACATGATTAGTTAACAGGCAGTAGTAAATGAGTGCATCATGCGCTTTTAGGATCTATAACTATAAGTTCAGAAATTTTAGTCACAGTTTAATCCTGTTTATGTGTAAACAATAGATTTTGTATTGTTATGTTTTATAGGTTTCTCGGTCCAACAATTTACTCGAGGTTATATTTGAAAACAATTTTTTTTTACGAAGGCCTTGTTTGTCCCAAAATGATCCTAACACTACGATAAACTAGACATACAGTGTTATTGAGTTTTTATTAAGTAATACAATCAAAAATTTAGATCAATTAATATAGTAAACGCTTAGTTAAATAAATCATTCTCCACCATTTTGCATATTTCTCTAATTTGCTATGTTCCATTTTCTCAACAATTTTTTTTTTTTTCTTTTTTATATAAAACGGTCTGGATCAACATCAAATTAGGGTTTAATTAGGACAAGAACTTGATCCAACCATAACCGATTTAAGCTGTCTGATTAATCCCAAAAGTAAGTGAGCCAAATAGAAAAAGTTTGGTCCACCAAAATTATAACTACCGCCATTAGATTTGAGGCATATATCTGGTTCAAATTGCTTTGCAAACACCAAAAAAGACAACCAACGGCAATACAGACAATCTCAACCCTTATTTTTAAGAGTGTATGAGAGAAAAAAAAAGTTTATACCCTACTCCAAATCCAACTACAACTAGACCTTTGGGCAACGAAGATGAATGTTTTCATCCATATATTTTTCTTTATAACACCTGTAACAGCTGTTATATATATATATACAGTTCCAAAACTGATCATCAAATAAAAACATGGGAATAATATTGCCTCTATTTGTTGTTCGGTTGGTTTTTAAGTGCATATATAACACGAGGAATTTTGGCAGGTCACCAACAAAAACAGTTAGAATATTTAAAATTCCCATCCATGAATTTATATATTATTAAGCAAATAAAATATAGATATTTGAAACGTTAGAACCGTAATAGTGTTCAACAAAGGTGGTAGTACTCAAGATGGACCCGATCCACACATCCTTCCAACATTTTCCTCACTCCTTCCTCAAGTCTTTCCAACACATAAGGGTATTATGGTCAATTCATAGAAACCTTTTTTGAACAGCAAAATCATATAAATAGGAAGGTGAGGTCCTATCCATGCAGAGAAAACAAGAAACACAACAAACTTTGATTCTTCTTCTTCTCTCTCTCTCTTCTCTACAAAAAAAAAACATGAACACTTTTACCTCAAACTCTTCGGATCTCACTTCCACTACAACCGAAACGCCGTCGTTCAGCAACATGTATCTCCTCACAACACTTCAAGCCTTTGTGGCTATAACCTTAGTGATGCTACTCAAGAAACTGATCACTAATCCCGATAAAAAGAAATTGTCTCTCCCGCCAGGTCCCAGCGGATGGCCTATCATCGGAATGGTTCCAGCGATGCTAAAGAGCCGTCCCGTTTTCCGGTGGCTCCATAGCATCATGAAGCAGCTAAACACTGAGATAGCTTGCGTGAGGCTAGGAAACACTCACGTGATCACCGTCACGTGCCCTAAGATAGCACGTGAGATACTCAAGCAACAAGACGCTCTCTTCGCCTCAAGACCTATGACTTACGCACAGAAGATCCTCTCCAACGGATACAAAACCTGCGTGATTACTCCGTTTGGTGAACAGTTCAAGAAAATGAGGAAAGTCGTGATGACGGAACTCGTTTGTCCGGCGAGGCACAGGTGGCTTCATCAGAAGAGAGCAGAAGAAAACGATCATTTAACCGCTTGGCTATACAACATGGTTAAGAACTCGGGGTCGGTCGATTTCCGGTTCATGACGAGGCATTACTGCGGAAATGCAATCAAGAAGCTTATGTTCGGGACAAGAACTTTCTCTGAAAACACCGCACCGGATGGTGGACCGACCGCAGAGGATATCGAGCATATGGAAGCTATGTTTGAAGCATTAGGTTTTACGTTCGCCTTTTGTATCTCTGATTATCTACCTATGCTCACGGGACTTGATCTTAACGGTCACGAGAAGATAATGAGAGATTCGAGTGCGATTATGGACAAGTACCACGATCCGATCATCGATGCAAGAATCAAGATGTGGAGAGAAGGAAAGAGAACTCAAATCGAGGATTTTCTAGATATTTTCATTTCGATCAAGGATGAAGAAGGCAACCCGTTGCTTACCGCCGATGAAATCAAGCCCACCATTAAGGTAATAATCACGTTACATATATAACATAAATGTTTTTGAATCTCTCTGTTTTTAGTATAGTTTTATTATAAACTTAAAATTTTACATGTTGGTCCAAAAACACAAATAATCCAACTTTTGGGTTAAAAAAATTGATTGTGTTTTCTATCAAATAAGATCCGTAATTAATAAAAACTTGTATATTTTTATGATCAATAGGAGCTTGTAATGGCGGCGCCAGACAACCCATCAAACGCCGTCGAATGGGCCATGGCGGAGATGGTGAACAAACCGGAGATTCTCCGTAAAGCAATGGAAGAAATCGACAGAGTGGTCGGAAAAGAAAGACTTGTCCAAGAATCCGACATCCCAAAACTAAATTACGTCAAAGCTATTCTCCGTGAAGCTTTCCGTCTCCATCCCGTCGCCGCCTTTAACCTCCCACACGTGGCACTTTCCGACACAACCGTTGCCGGATACCACATCCCTAAAGGAAGTCAAGTCCTTCTTAGCCGATATGGGCTGGGCCGTAACCCGAAAGTTTGGGCCGACCCACTTATCTTTAAACCGGAGAGACACCTCAACGAATGCTCCGAAGTTACTTTGACGGAGAACGATCTCCGGTTTATCTCGTTTAGCACCGGAAAAAGAGGTTGTGCTGCTCCGGCGTTAGGTACGGCTTTGACCACGATGATGCTCGCGA
The DNA here is from genome assembly GCA_002933915.1 of Eutrema heterophyllum. Taxonomy (NCBI): domain Eukaryota; kingdom Viridiplantae; phylum Streptophyta; class Magnoliopsida; order Brassicales; family Brassicaceae; genus Eutrema; species Eutrema heterophyllum. The sequence goes on from PKMM01002486.1 coordinate 24,310, forward strand.
GACTTCTTCAAGGTTTCACTTGGAAGTTACCGGAGAATGAGACACGTGTCGAGATGATGGAGTCTAGTCATGATATGTTTTTGGCTAAACCGTTGGTTATGGTCGGTGAGCTTAGATTGCCGGAGCATCTTTACCCGACGGTGAACTTGAATTGAGACGACGGCGTAAATTTTTATTTAACTTTATGTCCTTTATTATATAAACCACTTAAGTTTGGTCAATTTCCGGTTACCAAAAGATAATCGGTCATTTTGTGAACAAACTTGTGTTTGTCTTGGTTTTTTTGGGGACACTTGAATTGTGTCTTCTTCTTCTTCTTTATATTTAATTTCAATAAAATTTGTTCTTTTTCTTTTTAGTAAAATTAAAGACTATCCAATTAATGTATCTCTTTGATAACAAATTGTGTGTTTTTAGCTGTTTCTAATTAAAGCCGATTTAAATAAATTATTTTTTCCAATCATCATTAATTATTTATATATTTCTATAAATTTATAACATATAGTTTTAGATAATGTTGAAAAACATTGGTGTTTTTGAATTTTCAGTAAACATCTAAAATTTGACGACTTACGTATTCTAAAATATTAATACTCTAATTTTGTTCTCTTTCAATAATTGGATCTTCTTAGGTTTTTTTTTCTAGTTCAGAAAGGAGTAATTAATTTCGATGAGGGTCGTAAATAAACTTTATAACACACTAGGTGAGAACCCGCGCTTATGTGCGGATATTTTAATTTTAAACTATTTTGTAGTTATATGTTTTTTTTAATTGTGTATTTTTATTTGCTTGTTTTGTTTCATAACGCGGGTATTTTAATTTTAAACTATTTTGTAGTTATATTTTTTTTAATTGTGTATTTTTATTTGCTTGTTTTGTTTCATGATATATTTTTTTCTTTGACTTTGTTCAGCTGTTGGAAATTTTACTTTATAATATTCAATTAAGTCGGGCTGCTAGATCCAATGGTTTATTTCCGACTATGTAATATCTTTGTCTCGCAGTAAATATAATGATCCCAAGTCTCAACTAAACGAAATATCATTTGGATTGATTATTATTAAAAAGTAGTTGAAAGTGTGTTTTCATTGCTGTTTATGCTCATGTTGAAAGTTTGTACTTCATCTTTATGAATAGTTTTCAAATTCTTTAGTTGTGAGTATTTAGTTCATTGAACCCATGTTTTTTTTTTTGAAATCGTATATTTTTGATGACTTACCTTTGATCTCTTCCTTCTTTTTTTCTCAAATGTTTTGGTCAACGATGATTATATCTCTCCGATTTTCAAGAGCATGAGACTGACCAATGAATGAATCATTCACAAAATTCTCAACAAAAACAAATTTTATATAATAGATACTTCTCTCTTTAAATATTATATAGTAGATATTTTTAAATATAATCATTTTATAAATCCTAAATTCTAGACCCAAACACAAACCATTAACCCTAAACCATAACCATTAACCCTAAACCCTTACCATTAACCCTAAACCCTATACCTCTAACTCTTAATCATAAACTCTAAATCTTAAATTGTAAAATTTTACACATAAACATCAAATAATATACAGAAAAATTCAACACTTACAAATATTATACAAATAAACGTTTAAAAAGAGACTGACTTCTCATTGGTTACTACATTAAGACGAGGATCACAATTTATTTCATCATCCACCGTTGATAAGATTAAATATAACGGAAACAAATATTCTCTTTTTTATTCTTTTAAAAAATTTGCTTATCTCTTCTCCTTCCTCATCTTCTTCCTCTTCTTCTTCAGATCTAATCTCCTTATTTTCCGATCTCGCCGCCGTCAACAACATCTTCTCCTCTGCTCCCTAGCATTCCTCCACACTCGACGACGCAAGAAGAGTGGTTGAATCGACACGTCGCGGTGAGTTCTGTACTCACCGCTCACCGCCGAATATGTGTTCACCGCTCCCGTCCTCGTTGTTCCTTCCTTGTCGCTCCTTCCTCCGCTTCTTCTTTTCCACGTCGTTTCTTTCCTTATCTTCTTCTCCTCCTCATCTTCTTTAGATCTAACTTTTTTTCTTTTTCATATATAGTTCCGATGCTCACCGTCGGTTATGTGCTTATCGCTCCCGTCTTCGCTGCTCCGCTCCGATGCTCACCGGCGGTTATGTGCTCACCGTCCTCGCCGCTCTGTGCTCACCGCCAATTCGAATGGGTTTCCCGACGGCGACGGCCACGGAACACACTTTTAGTCATTTATTTATTATTATTTTTTTTTTTCATTTTGTGTAATTAATTAATTAATAAAAAAAAAAATTAGAGACTGACGTTGGAGAGCCCGTTCTCTCTCTTTTTTATATAGTAGATGATCATTAATTCAAAAAAGGCCCATGAGTTAGAATAATGCAATGTTAATGTTGAAACGAGCCTCTCTCTTCAAACCCAGATTTGTTACTGTAGGAACAATCTCTTCTTCTTCTTCTTCTTCAAGCTACATCGACCGTCATATTAGTGTGATTCTCTGTGATCAGGTTTCGAGCTTAGAATCTCTGCGCAAACACAACGCTCTTATCATCACAGGAGGAAACTCCGACAATGTCTTCGTCGCTTCGAAGCTAATTTCATCTTACGCTTCTTACGGGAAACCCAATTTGTCTTCCAAAGTCTTCGATTTGGTTAGTCGAAGAGATGTGTTTCTATGGAATTCTATTATCAAAGCACATTTCTCCAATGGTGATTATCCTCGAGCGTTGGATTTCTTCTTCTCAATGCTGTTGTCTGGCCAATCGCCTGATCATTTCACTGCTCCGATGGTTGTTTCTGCTTGTGCGGAGCTTTCGTGGTTTGAAGTTGGGAGTTTCCTTCACGGATTGGTTTTGAAAGACGGAGGTTTTGAACGAAACTGTGCAGTGGGAGCCTCCTTTGTTTATTTTTACGCCAAGTGTGGGCGTTTAGAAGATGCGTCTCTTGTGTTCGACGAAATGCCTGAGAGAGATGTGGTTGCTTGGACCGCGATTATATCTGGGCATGTGCAGAACGGAGAGAGCGAGAGAGGTCTGGAATATCTCTGCAAGATGCATAGTGTTGGTTCTGATGATGAAAAGCCGAATCCCAGGACATTGGAATGTGGATTCCAAGCTTGTGCAAATTTAGGCGCTTTGAAGGAAGGAAGGTGTCTTCATGGATTTGCCTTCAAAAATGGTTTAGATTCTTCCAACATTGTCCAGTCTTCGATTTTTTCATTGTATTCAAAATCTGGGAATCCAGCCGAGGTTTATCTTTCTTTCCGTGATCTCGGTGATGAAGATATGTTTTCATGGACATCGATTATAGCTTCACTGGCGAGATCAGGGAACATGGAGCAAAGTTTTGATATGTTTTGGGAAATGCAGAAAAAGGGAATACAGCCAGATGGGGTTGTCATTAGTTGTTTGATTATTGAGCTAGGTAAGATGATGCGTGTCGCTGAAGGTAAAGCCTTTCACGGGTTCGTCATAAGGCATTGTTTTACTTTAGACGGTACAGTTTGCAATTCTTTGTTGTCGATGTACTGCAAATTCGAGCTTCTGTTTGTGGCTGAGAAGCTTTTCTGTAGGATACGTGGAGAAGGAAACAAAGAAGCTTCGAATACAATGGTTAAAGGCTATGGTAAAATGAAATGCGGCGTAAAGTGTATCAAGTTATTTAGAAAGATTTGGAATCTTGGAATTGAAATTGACTCTGCTAGCTTGGCCTCTGTCATATCTTCATGTTCACACATAGGAGCGGTGCTACTGGGGAAGTCGTTGCATTGCTATGTTGTCAAAACTAGCTTGGATCTTACCACTTCGGTGGTCAATTCCCTCATTGATTTGTATGGAAAGATGGGAGATTTGACTGTTGCTTGGAGGATGTTTTGTGAAGGAGATAAGAACACTGTCACTTGGAACGCAATGATTGCGTCTTATGTTCATTGTGAGCAATCCGACAAAGCCATTGCGCTGTTCGATGGAATGATTTCTGAGAATTTCAAACCCAGCTCAATTACTTTGGTGACTGTGCTTATGGCTTGTGCCAATACTGGGTCTCTGGAGAGAGGGCAAATGATTCATCGGTACATCACTGAAACAGAGCACAAGATGAATCTTTCTCTTACAACTGCCCTGATTGACATGTACGCGAAATGTGGACGGCTTGAAAAGTCACGAGAATTGTTTAGTGCTGCAAATAAAAAGGATACCGTTTGTTGGAATGTGATGATCACAGGGTACGGAATGCACGGGAATGTTGAATCGGCCTTAGAACTTTTTCGTCAGATGGTAGAGTCTGATGTTGAACCAACCGGGTCTACATTTCTCGCCCTTCTATCAGCTTGCACGCACGCTGGTTTAGTTGAACAAGGCAAAAACCTATTTCTCAAGATGCATCAGTACGACGTGAAACCCAACTTAAAGCATTACTCTTGTCTTGTGGACCTTCTTTCCCGGTCTGGTAAATTGCAGGAAGCTGAAACAACAGTCATGTCTATGCCATTCTCACCAGACGGGGTTATATGGGGAACTTTGTTGAGCTCATGCATGACTCATGAGGAGTTTGAGATGGGAATACGAATGGCAGAACGTGCGGTTGCTAGTGATCCGCAGAACGATGGGTATTATATAATGCTTGCGAACATGTATAGCGCTGCGGGTAAGTGGGAACACGCGGAAAGGGCGCGAGAGATGATGAGGGAAAGCGGAGTTGGGAAGAGAGCTGGACATAGTGTAGTCTAGTAGTCTTTAATAAAAATGCATATTATGTGCCTCGCTCTAATTGCAGGATAACCAAAGCATATCCCATCCATGGTTGGATCTCTGATGGTAGTAAAATCAGTCTACAGAGTTATGCACGAAACATGTTCATAAGGGAGACAAAACTCGCTTAATTAAAATCATCATCATCATCTTCAAATCTTTCTGTTTTGATCCTCCTGTCCTGTTACTATTTCTATTTGGATCATAGTAAATTAGTAATCTCTTTATCCTGCCATGATACTGATACATCATACATAGATAAACTCACCATCGTCCGTCACACCACTTAAAAGGTAATCAACCTTCACAATAGGATCATATGGAGAAAATGGTAAAGATGAAAAAAACTCATTATCTGAATTTTGAATTTTTCAGTCCTCACATCAAAACTCATTATATTTCTTTTCGAACTCCGTTGCTAACGATAAAGAAAATAAAACTCCATTGATGCATATCCCATTTTACATGATAAAAAGCGGTTAGGAATATCCTTGATCCGCCTCCACGATACTTGAGCTCTCAATGTAAGAACATCATGAGGCTCATCAGTGGAACCATAAGACATGCTCAGTAGTTTATACGTATTTTCAATAGGATCGTATACGAAATAGCTTTTTGTAAATTTGTGTTCATATATATGGTTTTGTTTCTAAAAATTTTGTGTCATGCATGGGTTACCTTTTACCCTCTTTTTTTCAAATTTTTGTTCAGATGTGATTTTTGCTAAGTCTTGTCGCTGTGATAGAGGGTAGAAGGCAAGGTCGGGGCGTCTGAAGCCATCGACGGTCTTCTGGCCGTTGATGTACCGCATTCGTGTAAAATCTTGCTTGACAGTTTCCATATATTCGAAACATGTTCCAAGCAAGAGGTATTAATAACGTGGCTGGTGAACCCCTCATGTCTAGTGAAGAACTCGCCGAAAAAGCCAAGGAATCTATGATGAATGGTCACATTTACGGTAAACGAAATTAATAATTTTTGTATTGAAAATTGAAAACATCAAAGAATTTAAAATAATTGTTTTCTCTAAACATCAATTATTTTAAAACGGAGAGAATAGTACTTTTTGTCATCATTTATTTTTTTGTTGATCTTGATTCTAAGGATTTACTGTGGTTTATGTAAATGCATTTGACGCAGAACATTTACAGTCTTGTATGGAGAAATTGAGGCAATGAAAAGTTGTAAATATTCCAAAATACGAGAGAATGTGAAAACTTTAATTGGTAAAAATAAGCAAAATAAAAGCAAAATATAAGCCAAATATAACCAAAACATTAAAAAAAATGAAAAAAAAAATTTGAAATTATAAGTTGAATTTTGGACATCAAAAGCGATGCTTCTTAAATTTCATCTACACTAAAATCACTAACTTTGTGTTTCTTACCTAGAGAGACGAATAAATATAAAATCAAAAGGGATAACCACATGGTTGAAAATATAAGCAAAATATTTAGAGACGATAAATATAAAATTAATTTTCTTACCTAGAGTTTCTAGGCTCATATTTGATTAACCTTACTTGGGGGGTGTTTCAACTGTTTTGCCAAAAACACAGAGAAAGTTTTGAGGAGAGATGCTTTTGACGATGAGCCGATCTTGGTATGATGATGAATCGACGATGACGATGGTTTATATAAGAGTAACTGGTGCAAGAATAAAGCGAAATAACAATTTTTCTTTTTAAAAAAGGATATAAAATATGAAATTATGTAGATTACCTTTTTCACTATATAAATAATATATAAATATGGGCCTTCGGAAATAAACAAGTCACACACAAAAAGAAAAAAAATGTAAAAAATTCTTACCTCTGCGCAGACTGCGCTTATGCAACAAACTCGGGCCTATTTGGAAAAGAAGAGATATCATGGTATTTGTTTTCATATATTTTGCATATATTAATTGGGTTACCTAATTAATTAACTTGTTATAATGTGTGTTCAGATAACACATATTATAACAAATAATCAATAATCACAAATATGGTATCCACCTCATGTTTCTTTCCTTTGTGTGTGTTTGTTTTTATTGTTAAAATCTTCTTAATAAGAATATGTTGGATGTATGGATGTCGATGATGATGATTTTTGGCTTCGTAATGGATGTCGTGACAGGAGGATCAAAACTGAATGATTTGAAGATGATGGTGATTCTTGGCTTCGTAAGGGATATCGTGATAAAATCATGTTTGAAACATGTTCAATGTACTTTAAATCTGTGATATAGATTTCACTAATCATTTTATTATATCTTTCGTTCTATATATTCAAAACCAAAACTGAAAGGTAAACTTTAGATGATCATAAGAAGAAGTATAAATAAATAAGAAGTCAGAGCATCATAAACATATTAATTGGTTTTCTTTTCAACCCAATAATATATACTTGTATATCTCTGGTTCTGAATTTTTTTTTCAAGTAAATCCCATCAAGTTTGGCATTATATGTGCGTGTCTGTTGACAACGAGGAAAAGTGCCTCCATTCAACCTAAAATATAAAAGTGATAATCAACAGAAAAAAATATCAGATATTTCATTTCCTCTGGATTTGAAGTAGTATTTAGCAGAGTAAATACGAATATAAGAGCATCAAAGTGTAGTTATTTATATATAGTCTCTTTTTTTTTTTTTCTGTGGTGAAAACTTTTCGTTTATTTAATGAAGTTTCTGTGGTGCCTTGCAAAGTTAGAAGTTTGAACACAAACGTGAAGCCAATAATAAACCTCCGGTCAAAGAAGCATTTTGTGCCACAAAGTAAGGTTTGCCAATAAAATCATATCAAATGAGCTAAATTACAAATCAAAGCCAACCACTAAAATTAAACTAAACCAAACCCTTGTGGCTTTTCAAAAATCTTGGAAATCTATATATTATTCAAACAGTTCTCATTATATCTGGATTACTAGGAATATTTTTATTTATTATTACTGATGGGTACAGAAAAAATTCTCTCAGTTTCATGCCAAGTAAAGTTTTTGGACTTTTAACATCAATAAATACCTAATTTTTCAAAAGTATCTGCCACCAGGTTATTGTCTAATTGTAACTTTGTAACCAACATATTAAAATTACGAGTCGGCCACGACCACATTCTTTTTTATTACTCTCATACTGATTGCTTTGATAAAAAATAATAAAATTAATCACGTAAGAATAAGAAAAAGGGACTTTTTAGCCAAAAACAAAAAAAAAGAATCAAAAGGGATATATGCCGTTTAAAAAGAATTTAAATTTGTCTCATAGATTTGCAAAACAAACAAAAACACCTTTCTCTATCACATAACCTTTTTTTCTTTCTTTTTTCTTCTGGGAAACGGGGAAGTCACCAATTCAATGTAATTGTAGCGAATCAAAACATGTCACGTAATCACTCTGTCGCTATTGTTCTATTTCTTTAATCTAATTATTAAATATTTGATCACTTCCTTTCTCATTGTACTTGCCCGTCTAGATTCTGTCTCTCTGCAACTCTCACAAGAAGAGAAGTGAATCAATGGCGAGTTGCTTCAGCTACGTCTCTTCTCGTAACAAATGTTACCAGTACAGCTTCTCTCGCGCCGGTCTCCGATCATCGGCCTCCGATCTCGGCGACGGCACAGTCGTCCACTGCTGGATCCCACAGACCCACATCGACGCCAAGCCCACGCTCCTCCTTCTCCACGGGATCGGAGCTAACGCCATGTGGCAGTGGGACCGGTTCATCGACCGGTTTATCCCCCGGTTCAACGTCTACGTACCGGACCTCGTTTTCTTCGGCGACTCGCACACGACTCGGCCCGACCGGTCCGAGTCGTTCCAGGCGAGTTGCGTCATGAAGGCGATGGATGCTCACGGCGTTGGGACCATGACAGTGGCAGGGCTCAGCTACGGCGGGTTCGTGGCGTACTCCATGGCGGCGCAGTTTAAGGAGAGGGTGGAGCGAGTTGTGCTAATATGCGCCGGGGTTGCTCTGGAGGAGAGAGACGTGGAAGAAGGGATGTTTAAAGTGAAGAGCGCGGAGGAGGCGGCCACCGTTTTGTTTCCTCAGTCTCCGTCGATGCTCCGGCGGCTTATCCAGCTATCTTTCTACAAGCCTCCGATTTGGATACCCTCTTGCTTTGCCATGGACTACATTCATGTAAGTTTTCAATAAAGATGGTAACAATAATAGTTGGTTGAGAAAACTGATGAAAAGTTTAGTCCTTTTGTATATTCATTTCATGGGACCTCACACTTTAAGGTTTATCAGGGAAATGTTTTATGGGTTCTTGTTTTAGCTTCAAAAATCTTGGATGTTCACAAGACCAAAAGTAGCTTTCTTTGTCTGATTGAATCGATCTTGTTTTTGGCGCAAAAGGTTTTTTTTAAGGTTTTACAACCTGAATCTTGTTGCAAGGTGATGTGCAGAGATTATCTTCAAGAAAGGAAAGAACTTGTGGAAGCTCTACATAAGGGTAGAAGATTCGCCAATCTTCCAAAGATTTCACAGGTCTCTGATCTATCGATGCAGCTTTCAAATCATCCCTGTTTATTGTTCTCATTTGTTTGCTTGGCTTCATTTGTAGCCTATATTTATGATATGGGGAGAGGAAGATCAAGTTTTTCCGGTGGAATTAGCACATAGATTGAAAAGGTTATTTTTTTTTATCACATTTACCGACTCCAGTCATTCTCTCTCACTCGGATTTATGACGAGTTTTTTTTTATTGGTATGTGTTTCAGACATTTAGGGGAAAACAGAGCACAATTAGTGCTACTAAAGAAGACAGGACATGCGATTAATGAAGAGAAACCAAAGGAGATGTACAAACACATAAAATCTTTTCTTTGCACAGACGCAATGATACTTCCAAATGACAATGCTAAGAGGCTCATGATAGCAAACTTGATATCCCCTAATCATAATCATGTTTAGCTTGTCACTAAGTGTGATTTGTTTATATACTGTTAAGACATTGCTCTTGTTGGAATTAAGAATACCTTTTTATCCCGAGAGATCTAATAAAGCTCGAAGCCTTAAAACACTTTAAAATTCTCTCTCTTGAAGCTTGTCTTAATTTTTTCTTCTTATCATAGCTAATCATAAGATTATCAATTTTCTTTTAATTAGATTTTTGATCTCGTAATCAAACCGATTAAGCTGATATTTTCGTAATTAAACCGGTGACCTACCAATTAATTTTTATTAATAAATATAATAAAAATAAATAATAACGAAATTAATATAATAAATAAGGGCTAAAAAAAGGTTGGAGTGAGTCTTTCATTTGATTAGAGTCTACTCGTTTTCTTATCTATCGCACAACTCTCGCTTCTGCTCTTCCTTCTCCCGTCGTCACCATTCGATTACGGTAAGATTCATCTTCTCCTTCCTCTGTCTTCTTCGCCGTTTTCTCTATCTTCTTCGATTCGAATCATCCAAACAAATGTCGCTTTTTCACGGTTTCCTTCACTTGGGCTAATTTTTCCTCCGCGGAGTAGGTGGCACCCAGCTAGTGCTTTTATGTCTTTTTTAGATTTGGAGGGTGAAAGTGAAACTCTTTTCTGGAATCTTTTATCGGTTCAATATTTCATTTCTTGAAACCTTCTTAGGTTTTAAAAGCTTTCATCTTTTGTGTGTTTTGCTTTTGGTTTGTTTGTTTGATGAAATCGTTGCAGGGAGTGTAATGGCTCTTATACAATTTGGAAGTTCATGTGTTGCTCAATGGGGGATTCTTCGTCCTCAGTTTGCAGTAAAAGCTTATTATCCAACCAGATTGGAATCTCACCAAGACAAGTACGAATTTACTTTACTTTTACCATGGCTTAATTAAAGAAATTTGATTTGTTGAGATTGGCTATCTTATCATTGCATAGAGTATAATTGTTGTCAAAGTTAGTAGTTTTACTGCTTTGTAGAGTTTTATGTATCTGATAGGCTAATCGAATTTTTTCTCTTTTGATAACCTTTTGCAGTTCCATCAGCCAAATAAATTGTTTGGGAGCTTCAAGGTCGACTATGTTCTCACATGGCTCCTTGCCCTTCTTCTCATTGACGGGACAATCCCGAAATACACATTCTCGTAGAGGAGCTCGTTTCACTGTTAGAGCTGATACTGTATGTCTACATTCTCTTTCTTTAGATATTGAATGATGAATCTCTTCATTTGCTATATACTTTGCAGAATGAAGCCTTTTTTCATATGTTCTTTGCTAAAGAGTGTGTGTGTTCAATTTCCAGGATTTCTATTCTGTCCTTGGAGTCTCGAAAAATGCAACCAAAGCTGAGATTAAAAGCGGTATGTGATTCCTTTTCACTGAATTCCGTAATCATCAAACTACAACATTGAAATGATTCCATCTGAGCTTCATTGTTCAGCTGTTGAGTTGTGCTTTTCGAAAGTTTGACAAGGAAAATTGTTCTCCTCTGCACCTATTTTCAGCTTATCGGAAGCTTGCTAGGAGTTACCATCCGGACGTGAACAAGTAAGTGAAAAACTTTACTTAATCCAGCATCCAATATAAGGTGTCTGTATGAGCTATTACCTTCCTGCATCATTAGTGTGTTTCTTGTTAGTACTCGATTACAATATTTGAAAAACGCAAAAGGAAGAGAATTATTGCAATTCGTTGCTTAAGTTTCCCCATATGAACATATAACCACCAACCTTCAAATTTATGACAACATAGACTAAGAAGCTGAAGAACCCCGAAACTGCTTCTAAAGGTATTAGTCGTCACCGTTCTGTTTTACAGGGATTCTGGGGCAGAAGATAAATTCAAAGAAATAAGTAATGCATATGAGGTAAAGTCCATCTTCTTCATTGGATGCTTTTAGCTCATTTTCTATGATTGTGCAGATACTTGAAGAGTCTAAAAAATGTTTTTTTTTGGTTTGCAGATCTTATCAGATGATGAGAAAAGATCTCTATACGACAGATATGGTGAAGCAGGAGTTAAAGGCGCTGGAATGGGAGGCATGGGGGTATATATATATTCTTATTTAAGACATTTGAATCAGCATTCTCATGATCAGAATCTGATCTAAAATTGCTGATTTTGTTTTTGTTTTTATTTAATTTTGTAGGATTACAGTAATCCATTTGATCTGTTCGAGTCACTATTCGAAGGGATGGGTGGGATGGGAGGAATGGGCGGTGGAATGGGTAGTAGAGGTTCAAGGAGCAGAGCTGTAGACGGTGAAGACGAATATTACTCGCTAATCTTGAATTTTAAAGAAGCGGTTTTTGGTATCGAGAAAGAGATAGAGATATCGCGGTTAGAGAGCTGTGGGACTTGCAATGGTTCAGGCGCAAAAGCGGGAACCAAACCGACCAAGTGCAAAACATGCGGTGGGCAAGGACAAGTGGTAGCATCGACAAGGACACCACTCGGTGTATTCCAACAAGTCATGACGTGCTCTCCATGTAACGGAACAGGAGAGATTTCAAAACCATGTGGTGCATGCTCAGGAGACGGACGTGTGAGAAGGACGAAACGAATTAGTCTTAAAGTTCCTGCGGGTGTGGATTCCGGTAGTAGGTTAAGAGTAAGGGGAGAAGGGAATGCAGGAAAGAGAGGTGGATCACCGGGAGATCTTTTTGCGGTTATTGAAGTGATTCCGGATCCGATTTTGAAGCGGGATGATACAAATATACTTTATACGTGTAAGATATCGTATGTAGATGCGATATTGGGGACGACTTTGAAGGTTCCAACGGTTGATGGGATGGTGGATTTGAAAGTACCGGCGGGGACACAACCGAGCACGACGTTGGTAATGGCGAAAAAAGGAGTTCCGGTTTTGAATAAGAGTAAGATGAGAGGTGATCAGTTAGTAAGAGTACAAGTTGAGATTCCTAAGAGATTGAGTAAAGAAGAGAAGAAACTTGTTGAGGAACTTGCTGATATGAGCAAGAACAAGGTAGCTAATAGCAGGAGATAAACAACACAAAAGCAGTGAAATATGGTATTATATAGATTCGTCATCCTCTGCTTGTGATCTTTCTAATGGTTCTTCTAGTGATGGAGAAGATAAGCAAGAGGAAGAAGAAAGACGTATTAGGTGAGAGGAAAATTGAAGAACTCTCTTTCTTTGGTTTTTTACTCTTTAATTTTGGGGTATTTTTGTTTGTTTTTACTCTTAAAGCCAAATTTCTGGATTGATCAGGATTCAGGGGTAGGTCTTTGTTTGTATTGTACTGCTATTTTTATATTTGAATCTTTTTTTTTATTAATGAAAAATTATTAAACAAAAATAAATGTACAGTTTTGCAGAAGAACGGACAGAAATGAAAAGGAGACAAATGTCTTAAGCTGCAGTGACAATGGTTTGAAGCAGAGTTTCCAGGTCTTTCAATCTGACAAAACACCATAGATTATTAGCAAATGGGTACGATGAAAAGAGAGAACGTTTTCGCAAAATTATTGTGAGAAACATCAAGTCTCATGTATGATCCTACTTACCTCACATTACTGAGATCAGGATATACAGCGATCGCATCTTTGAAATCCTGAAAAAAAAACAAGTTTTTGACTTTTCTAAAAACCAAGAAAAAGAGAATAGAGAAGGAAATGAAGATGGAAGAAGAAGAATTTTATGTTGTAGAGCAGACCTGATCAGAGGTTGAAGAAGTGTATGTGATCACACATGACATCCCTGCTTTTGTAGCTGCCTATATATCGAAAGTAAAAAGCCGTTTAAGATTGTGTGTGAAGAACCGAGTTTAAAGATGTTTTGAGGTTTAAGAAGAGCGAAGACGAGCAAAAAAATTCTGATTTTTTACCTGCAGGCCAATCACACTGTCCTCTATAACCAAACAGTCTTTCACTGAAACACCTAGCTTCTGCAATCAACATAATACAGAAATGTGAAACTCTGGTCAATTCTTGTTAAGTTATATGAAGTTTCTTTGGCTTGGATTTATGTTTACCTCGGCAGCTGTTATATATATCGAAGGATCGGGTTTTTTCTCCTTAACATCATCCCCTGCAAATCAAAATATACAAACAAATGGATTGAAACTTTACACAAGTGTTTGACACATAAAGGCCACCAAGTAAAACTCAGAACAGAGATTGTGCACCTGCGAGGAAGCAATCGAGTCCTTGGAATCGCTCCTGGAGACATGAATTATAACCGATTAAAGAAAAATTTGTACAGAAGCACGGTTGATAAGAGATTGGCGAAAGGAAACAACTCACGATTTCGATTAGATTCTCGAGACATAATATAACCGAACTCTTTGTAGCTGCAGAACAAACAGCTAGTTTTTTCCCCTGTAGCATTTTAAGAACCAAATCATAAAAGTCTTTTTAATTAGGACATTTAACAAAGCTTGAAGAAGATCTTATTACAGCAGCTCTTGCTTCATCCATTAGTCTTATTACACCAGGTCTTGCTTCTACCTGAAAGCAAAAAGCAGAGTCTCTCAGGAATACCACTAATTGTAGAAAATAGAGATTTTACATAATCTCTACTTACACTTCCTGATTTTATGATTTCCTTGTACCTCTCAGTTTTCCAATCCTGCAACAAAACAAAAAACCCCCATCTTTTTATTTAGCATCAATTGCATTAAAATTACAGATTTTTTTGTTTTGCTTTTGCAAGAAATTTAGTGAGTGACCTGAAGAGTATCGATCAACTTGGCTCGATCATCGTCATTCTCTGGAGGTGAATCGAAAATGGTCGATGTTGGCCATCCATTTTCTCTAAAGTACCATCGCATTTTGGGTTTTCCACCTCCGACTAGATTCTGAAACTTATCGTAGAATTCGAGGCTCCAATTGAGTGGCTCAGAGGAAGAAGAAGGACAACGAACATCGAAATGCGAGAAAGCATCGTTGTAAGCTTGACGGTGCAAATTCTCCGACTCGAGTATCACACCGTCGCAATCGAAAATCAGAGCTTCGAGAGACCGTGAAGATGCCGAGACATAGGAAACTCTAGATCTCGGATAAACGCTTCTGGATTTTAAACGCAGCGTTTGGAGACCAGGAAAGACGATAAGCGAGGAAGGAGAAGAAGAAGAACGGCAACGGGAGGAGGAACCGGCGGTTGATGGAGAGAGGAGAATCGAGTAGTGGTTGCAAGAAACCGCCATTGATGAAACTCCTCGTGTGTGTGTGTGAGGATTTTGGCTGTTGTGACTTTGTGAGATAAAATAAAAAAAAATTCTGTGGCTACAATTTGTAAAAGCTAATCTTCGTTGCAGCCAACGGTCATTAACTAACTTTTCCACCATACACCAAATGGCTCGTGGTTGAATTATTTTTGTAAAACAATATTTGTTTGTTCATCAAATTGACACTTACAATGATAGTAGAAGTCCAATTTTTGACTTGAATCATGTTTGTTTTTGTTTTTGACTTGAACCAAATTGGAAGTGTATTTTGAGCCTATTTATATATTCTTTTCTAGATTCAAAAGCAAAGACTAAATATTGAATCGAAGGAAAAAGAGAAAAAGTATTTATAGACTCAATAGATTCTATTCGAATTAAATCCAAATAGAAACTCATGCTTCATAGAAATATTCAATCATATAATCAATAAATGAGGTTGGTTTATGAACAATTCACATATTTAAGATAGCAAACAAAAAAATCATTAAAAATCAACATTTTATATTTATATTGCGTTCCATGGTGTCGCTTTAATTTAATATTTTAAATCAGGCAATGTTTTTCATCAATCTTGTGGTCCATTCAGCGCAGACTCAACATAATTATGGGCCTAAAGCAAAAAAAAAGTTTGGACCCTTTAAATTTATTTTTTAAAAGATTTTTTACTAATTTTTTGTTTTAAGTTTTTTTGTTGTGTAATGTTTTTGTAGAGTTTGTTATTAAAGATACTTATAAAATATTTTATGAGGCCTTTTCAATTTAATTTTTATTATTTAATTTTTTTTAGTAAAAATATATATAAAAAAAAAAATCAGGACCCTATATTCTTAAGACACGGGGTCGGGGCTCCGGACCGTCGTACTGCTCGTCCTCCCTAGGTAATGCAATGAAGAGAAAATGAAATTGTTGTTAGGGTCCGATGGAATTGGCCGTGGTTGGTTAGTTGCCTAGGTATTATATTTATGTTTAAAGAACATTGTTGAGCATGAATGTTTACCAAAAAAAAAAAACATTGTTGAGCATGAAGAACCTGTGCATGTTGCTGAGCATGAAGAACCTGTCCATATACTTGAGAATCGTATTAATTAGCAAGAAATATCAATAGTGGCCAGGTGGGTAGAATTGTTGGAAAGGGGTGATCTAGAAAGAATGGTTCATCAGAATAAACGTCCAGAGTTTGAATGAAATGAAGTTGTTGTTCATATTAGTTGATGAGGTGAAAGGATCAAACCTTTTTAAAAAAAAAAATTATTTAGCAAGAAACAAATGTTAGAGACTTAAGGAGTTAATTTTCAAAATATTGTAGCTAGACTCGAAATAATAGTAATCAAACTGAAAGTACATTTATTGTAACGATTTTGGTAGGGTTCATATTCGATTTTCTGTTAAATATATTTTTAAACTTTAAGAAAGTTTTCGTATAAAACTAATGTTAATACTTAATACAAGATGGTGCCAAATTTTAAAGGGCTTGGTCCATGAATCCATCCATATCTTGTAAAGGATTCGGCGTGTTAGGTGATGAAGTATACATAATCTTATTATATCATATGCAACTTGCTAAGTGGTGGATTTGGTTGGTGAAGGGATATTTATGTCATTAACCGGATTTCCGGTTTTCTCTTCTTAATTTTCTAAAGTGTTTATTTTTTTGCCATCATCTCAATTAGGGGCGTCAATTTGGACAAAAACCCCGGCCGAGTTTTGGAATATAAACCCGATTTTTTTCGAGTCAGACCGGGCTGGATCAGCCCGATTGATATCCTAATCTCAATTTTGATAAGTTTGTCAATCAACACTTTGAATATTTTTATGAGCTACCTACAAGAGAGATATGTACGTGGTTTTTTTAGATGATGACTATTTAATTAACTATAATCGTATAAGTTGAGATGAATAAAAAAAAAATAATGAACTAACTTACGATTATATTCAAATGTCTTTCATTTCTTTGACTAATTTTTGTTGAAAACCACGTTATGCAACCTAGACATATATTACGATTATATTCTGTCCTTCATTAATACGATTATAGTTTCAAGTCCATTTTTAGAAAGGAAAAACTAGTCAAAAAAATTTCAAGTTTTTTTACCCTTTCGTATGTTTTCCATTTCGTTAGATGTTTTGTTTGCATATACCAAAAATTATGACTTTTAAATTTAGTACTAAAATATGATTGGAAATTCTAATATAGTGATTTTTACTCTCTCTGTTTCTAATTGTTGAATGTTTTAGGAAAAAATTTTGTTTCAAAAAGATAGATTTTTTAAGTTTTCTATACATTTTTTATTAGTTAATGATGATAAATTGTAAATTTCAAAAAAATTAATTACCTTTATTAAAATGCTATTGGTTTAGAGTTATAGAAAATTGTTAATCATAAAAAATGATGCATTTAATAACCATATTTAATTTGTTTTCTTAATATGTGTGTTTTTTATAAAATATCTAATAATTAGAAACAGATGGACTATTATTATTCTCTTTGTCCCATAATTTAGATTCAAACCCAGTAAATCGAATTATAGACCACAAAAAAAAAGGTTTTCAAAGATGTTATTCACACGAATTCGGATTGGTTCAATCAGTTTAAACAAATAGAAAAATTCCTACTTTGCACATTTAAAATTAAGATAAATAGATATATATTTTTTTGTCGTAGATAAATAAATATATATATATATATTTTTTGGTCATCATCTATTAAAATTCAAATTATTTATTTCAGCTAGAGAAAACGTTTATTTGTTGTTAAAAAAAAAACCGTTTATTTAATGTGTAAAGAGCTGGGAAAAATACCCCTCGACGGCTTCACATTTAAAATTCCCCAACAACCCTTTGAAAGATTTGTCTGAAAAGTCTAAACCAAACCCTCCCGTACCAAATCTCGGCTTCTTCCCTATAAATTGATATTTTATTCTCTCTCCTTTCATCAACCGCCTCCATTGCCATTCTCTCTCACCTAAAAACCAAATCAAAGACTCATACAGAGAGATCATGGCCCTTTCCAACGCCTCCTCTCTCTCCTCCAGATCTATCTACAGCGGCGACGCGCGTCTTTCTCACCGTCAGAGCAACCGTCAATCTTCGTTCACCGTCACCACCAAGCTTAGGCCCGTTAACCTCGTTACGGCAGTGCACGCGTCTGAGCCGGCTAGAAACGCTTTTTCAGTCAAGCAATCCGTTGCTCCGGCGACGTCTTCGTTGAAATGGACACCGGAGAGCTGGAAATTGAAGAAAGCTCTGCAACTTCCTGATTACCCTGACGCGAACGAGCTCGAGTCTGTGCTTAAGACGATCGAAGCGTTTCCTCCGATTGTTTTCGCCGGAGAAGCCAGGAACCTGGAAGAGAGGTTGGCGGATGCTGCCGTCGGCAAGGCTTTTCTTCTCCAGGGAGGGGATTGTGCTGAGAGTTTCAAGGAGTTCAATGCTACCAATATCAGAGACACGTTTAGGGTTCTGCTTCAGATGAGCATTGTCCTTACGTTCGGCGGCCAAGTTCCGGTGATTAAGGTCGGGAGAATGGCTGGTCAATTTGCGAAGCCTAGATCTGACCCTTTCGAGGAGAAGGATGGTGTGAAATTACCTAGCTACAAGGGAGACAACATCAATGGCGACACTTTTGATGAGAAATCCAGAACCCCTGATCCCAATAGGATGATTCGGGCTTACACGCAATCTGCAGCAACTTTGAACCTTCTTAGAGCCTTTGCCACAGGAGGGTATGCTGCAATTCAAAGAGTTACACAATGGAACCTTGATTTTGTTGACCAAAGTGAGCAAGCTGACAGGTAAATCATACTGCTCAAAAATCACTTTTTTCAGCCTTGAGTCTTTAGATTTTCGACTTTAAATTCATTGAAGACTGCCTTGACTTGGTGTTTTTAATCTTAATAATGGAAAGAAATTACTTTGAAAGGAATTAGATTGTAGTTCAATTTATCCCAAGAAACGAGGACGGATCTGTTGTAAACTCGGCAAGGCGCTAAATGTTATCTGTTTACTCTGTTTTTGTTCTACAGGTACCAGGAACTAGCCAACAGGGTTGATGAGGCCTTGGGGTTCATGTCTGCATGTGGACTTACCACTGATCATCCACTCATGACCACAACTGATTTCTACACATCCCATGAGTGTTTGCTTCTGCCTTATGAACAGTCTCTCACAAGGTTGGACTCAACTTCTGGTCTGTACTATGATTGCTCTGCCCACATGGTGTGGTGCGGGGAGCGTACCCGACAATTGGATGGTGCTCATGTCGAGTTTCTCAGGGGGATTGCTAATCCTCTGGGGATTAAGGTAATTTACCTCTTAAAAAATATATATATATAATTCAACGCATATATAGAGCTATAATATGCAGCTTGCTACTGTAATACTCAACCTTTAAGGATTAGGTAGATATTAACTTTGGTTTGTGAAGAAGGAAAGCTTTTTTTTTCTTTTCTTATCTTGCTAGTCAGACGTTTTCGATTGTCTTTTCTCTCAGTGATAGCTGTTTTGAGTTGCCAACTGGATAACCAGAGTTATTGGCTTATAATTTAAAGGGGAATTGCTGAATGTCCAAAACACTTGATTCAGGTGAGCAACAAAATGGACCCAAATGAGCTGGTCAAGCTAGTCGAAATCCTGAATCCTCACAACAAGGCTGGAAGAATCACTGTGATTGTGAGAATGGGTGCCGAGAACATGAGGGTTAAGCTTCCCCACCTGATCAGAGCAGTCCGCAGGTCAGGCCAGATTGTGACATGGGTCTGCGATCCTATGCATGGAAACACCATCAAAGCACCATGCGGTCTCAAAACACGAGCCTTCGACTCAATCCTGGTACACGCATTATAAGCTAAACCTTCCATCAGCATAACATGTATATAGCTTTTAGCATAACAGTGATTAAAACTTGCTGTCTCTTTATAGGCTGAAGTTAGAGCATTCCTTGATGTGCACGAGCAAGAAGGAAGCCACGCAGGAGGTATCCATCTAGAGATGACAGGTCAGAACGTGACAGAATGCATTGGAGGGTCCCGTACTGTAACCTACGATGACTTAAGCTCTCGCTACCACACACACTGTGACCCAAGGCTCAATGCGTCCCAGTCTCTTGAACTGGCCTTCATTGTTGCGGAACGGCTCAGGAAGAGAAGAACCTCTAGTCAGCGTCTGTCTTGAGTGCGGTTTTTATTTTATTTTTTTAATATACTTTATGAATCCAAGAACTTGTTTCTCTTTGTTTTGTATGACCTGGTTTAAAAAGTCCCAAATGCCTCTTAAGGAGGAGTAAACCTGGTCGAAGCCCATGTTCCGTTCTGCTGTGTCCAGGCGATGTCATGTCTTTGTTCTTTAAGTTAACTTAATGTTAAACTGTGTCACTACTACTGTAAATTCCTTTTTACATATCTACAAACATGAAACTCGTTCTAGTTAATGATCTTTGTCTTTTGGCTGTTTGCAGTGGACTTCAGAAATGAATACATCTTAGATTATATTTGTTGATTGTCGAAATCACAAAGGTAAAGGAATTGGAATGTGAATCGGTATTTCGTTTTATTAAATCGAACTCGTCGGAGTTTACAAAATATTCGAAGATCGGTAATGAGATCAAGACTGAATCTCGAGCTCCCGTTTTTCTTTCTCCCCCCCTTTGATGTAATCGAGATTTCCTTATTTATAAGCCTCTTCGGCGGCTCCGACATATCCCGGGAATTCAGGAAAAGTTCCGTGAATCCCGGATTAATATCCTAATTGTTTTTCCTTTTTCGTACTTTCCGTAAAGTTCCCCGACCGCGCTTTCCGTAAAGTTCCCCGACCGCACTTTCCGTAAAGTTCCGTGAATGCACTTTCCGTAAAGTTCCGCGAATTCCGGAAGTGGGTTCTGATTATGACGGGTTGATACCGACGCTCGGCATGTTGCAGGTCGGTAACCGTATGTTGTTCTTTTCTTTACCGATCTCAGACCGTGGTCGATCGGATTTTAGACGAATCGATCTCGGTACCGAGATGAGGACCTGAATCTTATATTTACAATCGATCATGATAAGTTCGGCTTGCTTTAAGTTCGGCGGGTGTTGCTTTGCGAACTTCCTTGCCGATCTTGAACCGTCGTCGATCGGTTCGTGGTTTGCCGATCTGGATTCAAGTTCGGCAGTCCTTCGGATTCTTTATCGAGCTTGTCGGTTGTCAGTCTTTCGTGGACCTTTTTTTCAAGTTCGGCGGTCGGCGATTGTTTCGTGTTCTTCTGGGTTCGAACTGTCGTTAGCCGGGGTTAATTGGGTCGGTCTCGGTTCATGCCGGGCTAAACCGGAGAGTGCTAAACTCACCACCAACAATTAGTCCCCCCTAGTTCGGCGAACGAGTCTCTTGAGTTCGGCGGAGTTACTGAAGAATTTTTAGTCCGGTTGGAATTGAGATCGATTCATTCCTTGGTCCGAACAGCGGTTTCCCAGTCGCAGGTCTTTTGAGTTCGGTGATTCTCGAAAAGACGCGTCGGTCCAGTTTCCATAACCGTAGCGAGAATTAAGGAATCGCGACGATTCGGTTTCTTTAACCGTCGCGAAAATCGAGGAGGCGTCATAATTGCCCTTCCCTCTATAAATAAATAACCTCGACCCCTTCCGATTCACTTCATTATCTCGCTTTAAAAGGTACGCCACTTTCTCTCTCTAGCGCTTTCCCTTCTCTCTAGTTTTTTTTTGTTTAAACTTTTCCGATCTCCCTCCGCCGTGATTCCTCCGATCTGCTTCAAAAATCTTCAAACTTTCAGATCCATCTTCAAGCTGTTCTTCCTCAAGCTGTTTCAGTTTGATTTCACTGGATCGACATGAGTTCCGATTCTTCTTCGTCCTCTGTTAATGACCGAACTTCTTCTCCGCAAGATCCGAACATCGATCTTATGTTGTTCGTCTCTTCGTCATATCCGGATGATTCATCTGATGATGGTCTGAGTGGCGTTCGACAAGAATTAGTCAGACGGATCTCGCGCCATTCTTCCGCCGCTCCCAGTTGTTCCCGGGCTGTTATGAAAATTCCGCGTCTTAGGGACAGGGATAGTCGCGAAACGGATGCCCGAGTTCAGGTCGCAGATGAGCATGTCGGTGAAGGTGATCAAGTTCGGCCTGAATTGACAGCCGACCTCGGCAGTAGGCAACTTACCGAGATGAGCGATCAAGTTCGGCTTGATGGGAGGTTGGCTACCGAGCTGGCCGAGGTTGAAGAAGAAAAAGTCTCTCCGGCAGAGAATGTCGTTCCATTGGCGGTTCGCAAAGTGATAAAACCGCCCACCGTCGGACCGACCCGATCAACCAGGGTTACTGTTCGACAAACTTTGGAGCGATGTGGAGCTCCTGAAGATATTGTCTTTCGCATCCCGAGCGAGGATCAGAGACCTTGGGATGCTCCTGAGGGTTACGTCTGCGTTTATGAAGATTATTTCAGAAGTTGCAGACTCAAATTTCCTCTGCCCGAGCTGCTTTACTTGTACTGCGCTCGCCGGGGCGTGGCGATATCCCAACTTCAACCTGCCACGATCATCAACATCGTCGGGCTTCTAGTCCTTGGGGAGGATTGCGACATACCGGTTGACGTCCGGGTATTTGAGAGGCTCTTCCGCGTGAATATTGCCAAACAGAAGCCCTGGTACGTATCGGCGAATGCGAAACCGGAATATGACCTCGTGACGGGAAACAAACCGAGCAAGGTCAACAGTTGGAATATTCGCTACTTTTTTCTCCAGATTGACGACCTTTCAGTAGAACGGCCCGATGGCAATTACCGGACTCGATGGAGGATCCCCATCGGTAGATATTGGTCTTTGCTTCGCCCCTTCTTTCGTTTGATCTTATCTAACCGTTTTCAATTGTCTTTTCAGTCCGTCACACTCCGAGCATTCTCACAAAGATCGAAGGTTATACGTCTGAGCACGAGAAAAGGTTGAGTATAGCTGGGAAAGTTCGTTGGCCGAAAGCATACCAGGAGAAACTCGATCTGAAGGCTAAACAAATCCTTAGAAGTACGTCTTCGGCAATTATTTTCGTTTCGTTTGACATCGGTATATTTCTTACTCCGAATTGCTTTTTCCGCCACAGCCAATCTACTCGGTAGGAAAAGGACGAGGAAAATGAAGATCGATGACATCCCTGACATGGATTACGATCTTGAGGACGACAAGGACCTTGCCGAGGTTTCTTCCAACCAACAGGTCGACGAGCAGGTCGTTGCTGTGGAGCAGGCTGCCGAAGGGGAAGTGAATCCCGAAACCGATCTGGAGGCCGAAAGGCGGAAGAAGAAGAAAAGGAAGAGTTCGTCAAAAAGGTTGGCGAGGCAGGCTGCGATAGGACCGGTCTCCCCCCAAGAAGGCGATAATTTAATAGCGGTGCGTACCGAGATTGATGGGGAAAATCTCTCAGACCGGTCTGCCGTCTCGAAAAGGCAGCGAACCGCCGGACCATCGGCCCATTCTGTGAAGTTTGATTATGACAAGGACGAGCCCGTTATTAATGATGCGGGAGCGTGCGCCGATCTGTATCGGCAACTGACTTTCGGCATCCAAGAGCTGCCTCCAACCAAAGACCTTCTCCAGTCTGATGCTTATAAGAAGCTAGCTCGTACTACTGCCGACGTAAGCGAACTCTCTCCTTTATTTTTGTTTTGTTTTTACTTTTTTTTTTATATCCCCTTGGCAGATGACGACCTTCTTTTATCTCCTTTTCAGATGGTGGCTCAGACGAACGAGCTTGTTGGAACTTACGACCGCGAGCTCGGTATCGCGCGTCGTGAGGCTATTGAGGTAGGCGATGTTGCCAAGGAATTGCAGAAGGAGCTGCTTGCTGAGCAGGCGAGANGATTTTTGCAAACGGTTTAGAAATAAAAGGTTGACTTACCTTTGGGGTCCTTGGCTTAGTTGACTCATCTTTCTATTTTTGTTTAGGAAGGATCAACTTTTTCTTCTTGTGCTTGTTCTTCAGGATTGGAATTCCGTCCAGGATAGTAGGATAGAACTTTCTTCAATCCACGTTCAAGAAGACAACATGAAGGTTCGCGTGATCAAGGATGGCGCCAAGGGTAGCTCAGAACGGTTGACCAAAAATCAATGGTTATCTTCGTCTCGATCCATCTCGAGTACTTGAAAATCAGCGGGAACAATCTTATTCTCAATGAGTAGTTGAAGGTCATGAATCACTCCTTCGGGCTTCTTTTGTGATGAATCTCCAAAAATAACGCTCATGGTATACGGTGTNTCCAAAAGGTGAAGGAGCATCTTGCTGCAATTGATCGGCGCAAGACACCGTTCCTCGGCATCAACCAGTTCCATGGAGTTCTTAGCTTTTGTGACGTTCTTGAAAAGAAGTACGACATCATCGTTCCGCCTGCCCGCATTGAAAAGCTGAAGAAGCTTAAGGCTGATAAGACGGCGGAGTACGAATCCATCTTTTGCTGCGAGCTTACCGAGGACGATCTCGTAATCTCTCCGTTCATGGAGCCCGACCATCCAGAGACTTCTCTACCGGCTGGGATAGAAGTTCCTCTAGGTTTGGATCCTTTCGGTTCGAACCAGCCCGCAGTCATGGGTGTCTAAAATTCTCTTTTCGTAGTTTGCATAACTCTTTTTATGCCCAAGGGCTTTCTTGTAATAGCTTTGCCGTTTGGACTTTTTCTTTTGTAAACTCTTCACGTACTGGCTATTATTCCTGGCGTGTCGTTTTACTGTTTTAATGTCGGACTCAGTTTTTATACTTAGTCGTTTTATTTCGTTCTTTCAGATTATTATTTTGTTGTATCTGTGCAATCGAGTTCGGCTTTTGTGAGGCCGTAAATTTATACGATTCTCTCGGGTTCACCATACACCAAAAGGGGGCCGTAAAATGATACGGTCTTAGCCGGGGTGTAGAGGATGAACTCGATTCTACGATCCATTCGAGATCGGCGATCGTTCGTAGATCGGCTTATTAGTTTGCGATTGTTGTGAAATCGGCTTGGTAATTTTGCGATTGTTGAGAAATCGGCTTATTTAGCTTTGCGATTGTTGAGAAATCGGCTTAATTTTGCGAGAGGAAACGTTCGGCTTTACCTTGGGGCTTAGCATAAGAGTGCATTGGTAGCTCGTCTTAAGATACTCCAGGTCTTCTCAGATCGAATCGGAGTGTGCGAGATTGACTCGGCTAATTTAGCTCGGATGATCTGAGAGCGGATATAGTGCGGGACTGGTCCCGGCTTAACATGGAAGGTGTGTTATCCATAGCACCATGAGGATGCATGCGAGACAAAGCTCGGCTTATTCATTTATACCGATCGCCCTGGCCAGGGCGCCGATGTGGAAACCGCGATGGTTTAAGTGCGAACTTGTGTAGTCCGGCTTAGATGAGTCGTTTCTGACTGTAATGCGAACTTTGAAGTTCGGCTTTATCGGTGCGAACTTTGAAGTTCGGCTTTATCCGTGCGAACTTTGAAGTTCGGCTTTATCCGTGCGAACTTTGAAGTTCGGCTTTATCGGTGCGAACTTTGAAGTTCGGCTTTATCCGTGCAAACTTTGAAGTTCGGCTTTATCCGTGCGAACTTTGAAGTTCGGCTTTATCAGTGCGAACTTAGAAGTTCGGCTTTATCGGTGCGAACTTTGAAGTTCGGCTTTATCAGTGCGAACTTAGAAGTTCGGCTTTATCGGTGCGAACTTTGAAGTTCGGCTTTATCGGTGGTTTTAGATTCCTTGTAGATAATATCTTATTAAAGTCACAGCTGTACCCGTGGTGGGTTGCCTACGTACCCTCGCAGGAGGGATCAAGCCATTCGTAGTTCATATTACATCGGAATTGAAGACGAGCTTATGGGATAAGTTCGGTTTTTTTTTTTTTTTGTTTTTTTTTGTGTTGGAAGTGATGCCGGACTCAGTAATAATAGCGCTTGAGGTTGATGGAGTTCCATGAGCGGGGAATTGGGGTTCCATCCATCTTCATGAGTTCGTAGACGCCGGGCTTGACGACCCGCATAATTTGATACGGTCCTTCCCAATGAGTGCCGAGCTTGCCAGCGTTTGGCTCCTCAGTTCCTTGGAAAACTTTGCGTAGGACCAGGTCACCGTCCTCGAAATGTCGACCTCGTACTCGCTTGTTGTAATAGCGCGCCGCCAAGTGTTGGTAGTTTTGTATGCGGAGTAAAGCTTGTCCGCGGACTTCCTCGAGTGCGTCGAGGTTGTCGAGCATCATTTGATCATTGAGGCTGGGATTTTGTGTTAGCATCGTTTGGCGTATGGTCGGTACGTGGATTTCGGCCGGACATAAAGCCTCTGTGCCGTACGCCAAGAAAAATGGAGATTGTCCGGTAGATCGCCGAGGTGTAGTTCGATGAGACCAGAGGACTCCATCGAGTTCGTCGGACCAGCGTCCTTTCTTTGCATCCAATCGCTTCTTGAGTCCATCGATCACGGTTTTGTTAGTCGCTTCGGCCTGGCCGTTGCCTTGTGGGTATCTTGGAGTTGAAAAACTCAGCCTGATTTTCCACTTTGCACAGAAGTCTCCGAACAACGTCGAAATGAATTGCGGACCGTTGTCGGTGACGATCTCATATGGCATGCCGTGTCGGCATATGATATATTTCCAAACGAATTTTCGAACATCGAGAGCTTGTATCTCAATGTACGATCCGGCCTCAACCCACTTGATGAAGTAGTCGGTCATGAGGAGGATGTACTGCTTTTTTGTCGTTGAACGCCGTAGTGGACCGACGATGTCCATGGCCCATCGCATAAAAGGGTAAGGTGCAGTTGATGTTGCTAACAGTTCGGTGGGGAGATTAATCATCGGACCATGTCGTTGGCATTTGTCGCATTTAGCGACGAACTTCTCACAATCTTTTAACATGGTCGGCCAATAGTAGCCGGCCTTCTTTATTTTCAGAGCCAGGGAGTGCCCGCCGGCATGATTTCCCCCTGAGCCCTCGTGTACCGTCCGCATGACCTCGTCAGTGTCGTTGCTCGATACGCAAATCAGCAGGACTCCCGCGGCGCTCCATCTGAATAATTCCCCATCATGGACGACGTACGATGCTGCTCTCATCTTGAATCGCCGAGCTGCCCATCTATCCGGTGGGACCTGTCCGTCGCAGATGTACATTTTGAGTTCGATGGTCCAATCTTCGGGTTCCTCGTTTTCTTCGGCCTCGAGGTCGATCGGAACGTGAAGCCCCTCAGACTTGACTGCGTTTTCATCGTCGGACCGATCACGTAGATCGGGATTTTCCTGTAAGGCTGCGTCGTGAGCAGCCTCAAGGTCGGTCCGCCGGGCTGGAACGGTTCTAGTCTTTCTCGTTTTAAGTTTTTGTACCGGTCGTTCGTCGTAGTTGCGTCCGCGCGTCGTCACTAGGCATGCCGCTGGTTTCTTGATACTCGATCTGGGAATGCTTTCGACCGGGATCGTGCGCTGCAAGTGGGGGCCTGAGCTGGATGCGAGGACGGCAAGTGCATCGGCAGGCGCGTTCTCCCCTCGCGGGATTTTGGTAAGGTCAAAGGACTTGAAATCGGCGGCGAGTTCCTTGACGAGTTGGAGGTAGGAATCCATTCGCTCGTTCTTCGTGTCGTACTCTCCGCTAAACTGGCTTACGACGAGCTGAGAGTCGCAGTACGCATGTACCCGAATTGCGCCAATGGCCTTCGTACTCAACTTCGTTGTTCGAGGCATCGAATTCCAGCCGGAACGATTGTTCCAGAATTTCTCCAGTTGGTGATTGTAGGCGAATGCCTATTCCCGACCCGTGATGGCAGGATGACCCATCGACGTGGAGGGTCCATTTCTCGGTTTGTGAGATGTCGGTATTGATCAACTCTTGTGGTAGTTCGATGAGGAAATCGGCGAGTACTTGGGATTTGATGGTCGTCCGGTTTTTGTAATCAATGTCGTACTCGCTGAGTTCGATGGCCCATTTGGCGAGTCTGCCGGACTGACTTGGACTGTGTAGAATAGTTCGCAGTGGCTGATCGGTGAGCACAGTGATAGAATGTGATTGGAAGTACGGACGAAGCTTCCGAGCTGCAGTAACCACAGCAAACGCGAGTTTCTCAAGCGTGGGGTATCGAGCCTCGGCCTCGCCTAACGACCTGCTGATGTAGAAAATGGGCTTCTGCTCGCCTCGGTCTTCCCAGACTAGCACCCCGCTGACAGCCGAGGTCGAAATCGCGATGTAAAGGTAAAGAGTTTCTCCGTCTTCAGGTTTGGCCAAGATCGGGGGAGTGGATATGTACTCTTTAAGTTGCCTGAATGCGGCTTCGCACCCAGCGTCCCATTCGAGATGCTTATTTCCACGGAGTAATGCGTAGAAAGGTAGGCACTTATCCGTTGATCGGGAGATGAATCGGTTAAGTGCGGCGATACGGCCAGTCAGCCGCTGAACTTCTCGTTTCGTTGTTGGAGACGGTAGGTCGATGATCGCCGAGATCTGTTTGGGGTTCGCCTCGATCCCTCTCTGCATTACGATATAGCCGAGGAACTCTTCGGAAGTTACCCCGAATGTGCACTTGTTCGGGTTAAGTTTCATGCCGTACTCGTTGAGTATGTCGAAACAAGTATGAAGATGGCCGATATGGTCTTTGGCGGTGAGGGACTTGACGAGCATGTCGTCGATATAGACCTCCATAGTTTTACCGAGCTGACTTGCGAACATACGATTGACGAGTCTTTGGTACGTTGCTCCGGCATTTTTAAGTCCGAACGGCATGACTTTGTAGCAATAGATGCCCCGATCCGTAATGAATGATGTCTTCTCCCGGTCATCGGGGTGCATGAGTATCTGGTTGTATCCTGGGAAGGCATCCATGAAGGATAGAAGTTCGTTTCCAGCTGTGGATTCCACCAATCTATCGATATGAGGAACCGGGAAACTATCTTTTGGACAAGCTTTGTTAAGGTCGGTGAAATCAACACAAATCCTCCATTTCCCGTTTTTCTTTTTCACAACGACCGGATTAGCTAGCCAATCTGGGTATCTGACCGCGGTGATTAAGCCTGCTGCGAGTAAGCGTTCAACTTCGTCGTTGACGGCCTTCGCCTTCTCCGGACCGAGCTTGCGTCTTTTCTGCTTGATCGGTCTAAAGGTAGTATCTATGCCGAGCTCGTGACACGCAATTTTTGGGTTGATCCCGGTCATGTCTGCGAATGTCCAGGCGAATGTCGAGACGTTTCGTTTGAGGAAACGGATCAAATCGCTTTTGAATTCTTCATCCAGTGCGGATCCGATGCCAACGCATCTTTCCGGATTGCGTTCGTCGATATTGACCTGGATGATTGTCTCGCGCCGGGGTAAGTCGGGATTTAATGGATCTGCGGAAATTAGGTTCGTGTCGATAACGCATGTTCGAGCTGCCGTCCTAAGTTTGCATTCGTTGATAAAGCACGTTTGGGACATTATTTGGTCGCCCTTGAGGGTGAAGACTCCAGATGGCGTCAGAAACTTCAAGCATTGATGGTAGGTCGATACGACGGCCATCATCGTGTGGATCCAAGGTGTCCCGAGGATGGCATTGTAGATTGCCGGCCTGTCGAGAACCAAAAATCTGACCACTCGCACAAGTCCGCCTACGTAGATCGGCATTTTCGCAGTTCCCGCAGTCATGGTCTGTTCGCCTGTAACCCCGGTCAGAGGTTCAATGTTATCTTTAATGTCGGAGTCCGGAAAATCCATGTCCTTCAATGTCTGTCGGAATATTACGTTTACCGAGCTGCCGGTATCGATAAGGATTCTTCCGACAGCAACGTCTCCGAGAAGCAGGTTAACGACTAGAGGGTCGTTATGTGGCATGTGGAGTCCTTCTGTATCGGCTTCGGAGAAGGTCACCGGTATCCCGCCTTCTGCGGCGCGGTTCTGCCGTCGCGCCGTAATCACTTCTCTGCTATGCTCCTTAATCGCCCGAACTGAGTAATTGCAGGTTTCGAGGGCCCCCATAATCACGTTGACGTGCTTCCGTACTTGTGGGATGGTCTGATTTTCGAGTTGGTGGTCCTCACGATCTCTTTTTGGTAGGTCGACGTTAGATCTGTCATTTGATTGTCCCGAATTTCCGGTGGGGATCGGCCGACGACCGCCGTTATTATCATTACGACGGAATCTGTTGCGAGGCCGGAACGCGGTTTCGACCGGGACTTCTCCCTTTCTATACTTCAGCAAAAGGAAATCTTTGAGGTGTCGGCACTCTTCGGTCCGGTGACCCTCTCGATTGTGAAATTGGCAGAACGATTCTTCGCTTGAAGTTGGCTCGGTCGGTCCCTCGGGCCGGACCCATGTGTTCCAATGTTGTTGTGGCTGGATAGTATTGACTTGTTGGGTCGCAGTTCGTCTCTCGTAGAAAGGTCGGTTTTCGCGATTCTCCTCTTTTGGCTTTTCTCTTGGTGCGACGTGCTTTGATAGGGCGTACTGCTTATCCTTCGCGGTCGTCTCTTCTTGTTCGAGGATATAGACGTGCGATTTATGTAAGATGTCCTCCAGAGTGTTCGGCCAGTTGCGTTTGATCTCCTTGTGAAAGTCCGACTTGTACCAGGTCGCCTTGTAGAGGGCTTCGATCGCGGCTTCGTCATCGATGGTGCAGTTAGACACTATTGGTTTGAATCGGTTCATGAAATCACGCAATGGCTCATCGCTTTTCTGCTCGAGGGCCCATAGGTCGGCGTTCTGCGTCTTTTGCTTGATGAACATGGTGAATCGCTTGAGAAACTTGGTAGACAGTTCGGTATAGTTATCGACGGAGTGTGCGTCTAGCTGTGAGAACCAGTCGAGCGCGGTTCCGCTGAGGTTTTCTACGAAAAGTTGGCATGTGGCAGCATCTTTTTCCTCCTTGGTATCAAATCGAAAACGGTTCATCAAAATGCCGAACGAGGTCATGAAATGACGAGGGTGGGTATGTCCGTCATATGGTGTGATTTTTATTTTTTCCAAGCGTCGGACTGGGGTATTGATAATCCGATGTGTGAACGGTGTCTTCTGGGTTTCTTGGATTACACGATCGATTTCGGGTGCCGAACTGGTGGCCTGATGGAATTTGGATTTCATGTCTTGAAGTTGGGCTCTGACGCTTTCAAACTCCTGGTCCAGAGACGCTTGATCGGTGATATGCGTCGCTTGGCTATCGGCGGATCGGAACGCGGGAAATCGAGCTGTTGTGCTTTGGTGTCGATTGAGATCGGTGATGAGACTCCGACGAAGAGGTGGTGTTACTTCATCGGGTCGGAAAGGTGATGGGTTCTGTCTGAGTTCGCCGAGCTGGTCTCGAAGCTCCGTCTGGTTTGTGAATAGAGAATCAAACCGCTCATCGTTCCTTTTGACGAGTTCGGCGAGCTGTGTTGCCAAGGCCATCAGGAGAGCGGTTTGGTCGATTGGAGCGCGGATCGTAGTGGCAGTGCTTGGCGGGACGTGCTGTGGGTCATCGTTGGATGTCTGGTTTCGGTTTTCCGGATTAAGAATGTTGAGTTCGTCATTCTGGGTAATATTATCGCCGAGTGTGGAACCGCTGCCGTCGAGCATCGGGGTTGTCGTAGCTTCCGTCATCGTTGGTCTTTATCGAGAGAGACTCGGAGGTCGATTGTTCACCTCAAGGTCGGAGAGCCCCCTCCTTCTAGCGCCAATTGTTGATTGTCGAAATCACAAAGGTAAAGGAATTGGAATGTGAATCGGTATTTCGTTTTATTAAATCGAACTCGTCGGAGTTTACAAAATATTCGAAGATCGGTGGCGAGATCAAGACTGAATCTCGAGCTCTTGTTTTTCTTTCTCTCTTTTCTTTCTCCTCTCCACTCTAATGTAATCGAGATTTCCTTATTTATAAGCCTCTTCGGCGGCTCCGACATATCCCGGGAATTCGGGAAAAGTTCCATGAATCCCGGATTAATATCCTAATTGTTCTTCCTTTTTCGTAAAGTTCCCCGACCGCGCTTTCCGTAAAGTTCCGTGAATGCACTTTCCGTAAAGTTCCGCGAATTCCGGAAGTGGGTTCTGATTATGACGGGTTGATACCGACGCTCGGCATGTTGCAGGTCGGTAACCGTATGTTGTTCTTTTCTTTACCGATCTCAGACCGTGGTCGATCGGATTTAGACGAACCGATCTCGGTACCGAGATGAGGACCTGAATCTTATATTTACAATCGATCATGATAAGTTCGGCTTGATTTAAGTTCGGTGGGTGTTGCTTTGCGAACTTCCTTGCCGATCTTGAACCGTCGTCGATCGGTTCGTGGTTTGCCGATCTGGATTCAAGTTCGGCAGTCCTTCGGATTCTTTATCGAGCTTGTCGGTTGTCAGTCTTTCGTGGACCTTTTTTTCAAGTTCGGCGGTCGGCGATTGTTTTGTGTTCTTCTGGGTTCGAACTGTCGTTAGCCGGGGTTAATTGGGTTGGTCTCGGTTCATGCCGGGCTAAACCGGAGAGTGCTAAACTCACCACCAACACTATCTATGGTTCTCTGATGCTTTGAGTTCTCGGATGGGGCCTTAAGTTGTTGTTTTTGTTTGTGTTTGTGGTTTGCAGTTTTTAGCTATATTGTCGATTTTTTGTTGGACTATGGTTTGAGTTTTGTTTCTTTGCTATGTAAAATTTGAGACCACAAATATTATGTTTATTTTGACACCACAAATTTTATTCATTGTATCATGCCTCTTCTATTTATATATTTTGTAAACATATTCTTTACTTCAAGTATGCAAACAATAAGTAAGAACCGATTCCTCTTCTCTCATTCTCCTTCTTGTATCCTTCATCGAATCCTCTTCTTTCATAACAAATCGGAAACAATTATTGATCCAATCTCTCAATCTCTCATCTTCTTTCATATCTCTCATCTTCTTTTACATCTTTAAGACCCACACCGGAGGATCTTCAACGATTACTTGATCAAGATAACAACTAAACGTTCCTATGTTTAAAATGTTTCGAAAACTATGTTTAAAATGTTTTTATGTCATCTATGTTTAAAGTTTTTATGTCATCTATGTTTTATTCAAAAAATAAACTTAACTTACAATAAAACAAAATTATAATTTTTTTTTTTTTTTTAAGAACCTCTAATGGGGTTCTACCATTGGAGCATGCAAAATCAAAGTTTCTTAAGAAAGGTTTTAAACTTAAAATTTATAATTAAATATTCATTAAGAACCCCATTAGGGGTTCTACCATTGAACATGCTCTAAGAGCATTATTATCGCAGTATCTAAACGTGGGTATCTAAAATTTTAATCAATAAAACTGATTAAATTAAATCCAATAATCACTTTATCTCTTAGAACCGTATCCAAAGTTAGATGTTTTGGAACCGTATCCAAAAGGCACGTGTTTTGGTAGGTTGATTGGTTAGGATTTGTTAGATAAATTGATCAATGGTTGTTAGGTAGAAATTGTTAGTGATAAATGCTTGTTAGATGCATCAATTAGCAAGTCTTTGACATAGACATTTAGCTACTTGTGTGATAAATGCATTTTTTGTTTGGTTAGTCATTCATTGCTAACAAAAAACTAACATAAGCTAAACACATGATCCTCTTCATCACTCTATTTTTTTTCTCTTTCTCTTCCTCAGTTTTCTTTCTCTTTCTCTTTAACGTTCTCTTTCTTCCTCTTTCTCTAGCTCAGAAACCTCTAAACACATAAACACATTTCTTTCTCTGTATCTGCTTAAAGATCACAAAGAAGTCAATGGATTCTCCGAACCCTTTTGATGACTCCATTGGGTATGTAAACCTTCTAAATAGTCAACAAGACTATTTATTCCCGCCTAGTGTAGCTGTTGGATCATCTGCAGTCCCTCTCTTTAGTTCTCCGTTTCCTAATGATCCAACCCAACCTGAAGCCACCACACCTGAGGCTGCAACAGTAAGAGGAAGAAGAAATTGGTCTCCAACAGAAGATGTGGTCCTCATTAGTGGCTGGTTGAATACAAGCAAGGACGCACTGATTGGGAATGAGCAAAAGGCTGAAGCCTTTTGGAAAAGGATTGCAGCATACTTTGCTGCAAGTCCAAAGCTTGTTGGACTTCCTTCGAGAGAGCCTGGTAACTGTAAGCAAAGGTGGGCCAAGATAAATGACAAAGTTTCTAAATTTGTAGGATGCTTACACGCTGCAAATGCTCAGAAGGCTTCAGGGCAGAATGATAATGATGTGATGAAGGTTGCTAATGAGATCTATCTCAATGATCACAGTGCCAAGTTCACACTTGAGCATTGTTGGAGAGAGCTAAGGAATGATCAGAAGTGGTGTTTAGCTTCATCACAAACAGATCATGTCAAGAGTAAAAGAAGAAAGCTTGATGATGGATCTCAAACATCTCAACAGTCTTCAAGCTGTAATGTAGATGAAAGTCAACCTCGTCCTCTGGGTGTTAAGGCGGCTAAGGGCAAGGGAAAAAGGAGTACCAAAAGCGTTGAACAAGGAGACAAGAATCTCACACAATTTCAGAGTATGTGGGAGATCAGGAAGCAAGATTTGGCACTGAAGGACAAGCTTAGTGACAAGAAGCTCTTGGATACTCTTCTCAGTAAAACAGAGCCTTTAACTGAGATGGAGATGACTTTAAAGGAGAAGCTCATAAGTGATATGCTAACTGGTTGAATGTTGTAGTTTGTGTTTATGTGTTAATGAATTTTTTGTTTAAGTTTAATGTAGTTTCTGTTTAAGTTTATCTCGGATTATGTATCTTCGAATGCTTCAAGTTTTTGTAATGTATATGATGATGTATGCTTCAGTTACGTTTAATGAAATATGTTTAATTATGATTTTGCTTCTGTTTTGGTTTAATGAATTATTTAATAGTTTAGGTTGAATGTTATATAGATTAGTTCCATCTTTGTGTTTTATGAATTTGTTTCAGTGTTCGTTCAGTTTGATATTGGTTATGTCTTTGTTAGTTGTTTAGTTTGTGTATCTATAGTGTGTTTAAAACTTCATGTATGTTAATCCAATGTAATGGTTTTTCATGTATCAATGTTAATACATCAAGTTTGTGTGGCAAGAAACTCTTAAAAAAAAAATTCAAATATTTAAATTTTTAGATACCCATTAGAGGTTCTAACCAATGAACTATGAAAATGCTTAGAACCTTCTTATGAATTCTAAACTTTTAACTTTTGAATTTTTTTAATTAAAATATTGGTTAGAACCCTTTATGGGTATCTAACCAACGAAGATGCTCTAAGGGCTCTTATCTTCATCGACCAACTTGAATGCAACAACTGTCCAAAATAGGCTACTCCCAAACATCCCCTAGAAACAACACAACCGCACAAAACAAAGTGCAGTTTTCCACCAACAACACTTAGTTCTGCTTTTTTTTTTTTTTCCCCCGGTTTGAAACATTGCTATCAAACCTCGTGTTAATGCCACTCAGACACAACACGACCAATAGTTTATACATATACGATTTAAGAGATAAAAAGGAGAGGAAGAAATAATAGGAAACCTAGATATCTATGTGAAGAGAATGAAAATGAGAAAGAAGAAACAAACAACAAAGAAAGAGGTTTAAGGAGAAGCAGAGTGACATGGATCAAAGTGGAGAAGCTGAGCTGAACATTTGGGGCAATCCTTTAAGAGTTTAGGAAGCATGAAGTACATGAAACAAGCTTTGCAACCAGCTACCACCAGAACTTCTTCTTTGTGATTCTCTTCCGATGACTCTGATGAAGATTCTTCGCTTTCATAATACGAGCTATCTTCTTCTGAAAACACAGTTACATCCGATTCTCCACTGAAATCATCTGCATTGTTGTTGCTCACCAATGTCCTCGGATCTTCCTTCACTCTCATTCCGTTGTTCGAGTTTATGGAGTAAATCTCTCCTGTCTAAACAAAAACCCACCTCCAGATTTCAATCCAAAAGTAATAAAACTTACAACTTCTTTGATGCTAATTAAGGCAAATAGCCTGTGAGCATTTAGACAATAGATACAAGGGTTGAAGCAATAAATGCAACACAAGTTACAAAAAAAAAAAACCAATTTATCCGCAGTAAATGCGATCCCCAATACGAAAAACGACACAAATTCGAAGTTCCTCCCTGCCAAGAAAAGAAAAAAAAGGGAATATATATGGTTTGTTTACCATGAGATCAAGACACTGTTCCAAATGAGAAGGAATAGAGATGTGAGAATTGAGGTCCAAGTTTGTATCTGAGATCGGGATATGATCGTCGCTCTCGTCCGTCATACCAAGCCCATCTCCGACACTCCTTCCCTGGTTACTCAATGAACAATTCTTCTGCATCGATCTCTCCAGATATTCCGTTATCGTCGCCATGTCTAGTGCAGCCATTTTTTTATCCTCTCTTTTGTTTTCGTCGAAGTATCGTCGGAATGTTTCCTAAGCAGAGGAGAAAGGAAGAATAAGTAACCAAAAAGAGAATTTTTAAGGTAGAAAACAAAAATCCAAGGAACACTCTTTAATTAAGGGAAAAACAAGACTTTAAGGGTAATTCGGGATGTCAATCAGGAAATTGAGTCACGCGTCGTGTGGGTTATTGTTGGGTAAAGAGAAAGCTGGAGGCCGTAGCTGTCAGGCGCACAATGACCACTGAGCCTCGCATTTTGTCGCACGACCGTGTAATCCAACATATGAATCACTTCTACACGCGCGGGTCATGCGCGTGACAATACATAACCTTGAAGATTTGTTCAATAATATACGTAGCGCCAGAGTTTTACTCTATTCTCATGTTTTCTTCAAGATTATAATTTTTGTTCATACCGACAACACAAGAAGCGGAACACAAAATCAGTTCAGAGAAGAGCCGCAAACTACTCCTGGAAATTCCATAACATGTTCAATAGTTATAGAGCATTTCAAGGTGATGATGATGACTGAGATAAGTCTGGTACCAGAGAGACATTATAGAGAAATTGACAGAATATGAGGAAGCCGGATGATTTAGTCTTCTGTGTAATTGATAGCGAGATCCCAGTAGTGAGCAACACCAGCATCCGTGAAAACTTTCTTGGCAGCAGATTCGGTCAAGCACTCTTGTACATGAAACCTATGAAAACTCGGTTTCGCAACACTTCCTTGCCAAACCAACCAGCACTTGTTGTTTCCACCATTCTCCTCTCCCTCTTCATCTTCTTCATCTCCTTCCTTCTTCACCGCCTCTTCCCAGTTTATTCGACTCAGCATCAGCTTCCCGTATCTCTTTATCGCTTTGCTCTTACCCTCAACCACAACCACACTCATTCCATCCGTCATCACACTACACCCTGTTAGTTTGTTCTGTCTTGCATTCATCTCCACTTTGAATCTTGTTTTAGGATGCGAAAGCTTGTTCATCTTGTACACTGAAACAATCGTCTCAACCGTTGTTGGATCGTCAAACAGCTTCCTCTCTTTCTTCTCACGTTTCTCTGCAGGAGTTAGCTTCCTTGCTGCGTTCCTGTCCGTGTGAGCCTGTTCACGCTCAGCAGCTGCTGTGCGGATCTCTTTTTCTAGCTTGGTTGGGTCCTGTGTTGCTTCAGACCCAAGAACCTTCATTAGGTTGCTCATTTTCACCTTTGCTTTTGGTGGTTCAAGCAACCCTTGTCTGATCATCTCCTGTTTATCCTTTTCTTTTGCTAGACGCCTCTGGGTTCGCAGTTTCTTCTGTTCCCTCTTTGTCAGTTTAAGAGGCTGGGGTGGTGGAGGCGCTGCCTCTGCAGGTGGCTCTATCGGACGGGGATGCTCAATGTAATGAGTGAGTTTTTCTATCTTCAGATCGCTATTGGTAATGGCTCCATCAGCTACGTCGCCATATACGCCATTGATGAGGACATTCGCATCCCTGAAACAGAAAATAAATTATGAGCTAATAAAACCCATCATGAACATATATAGAGAGAGAGATGAGACCAAAACGACATGACAAACCACAAAAACTGACAAGTTGCATAAAACAGTAGCTAGATTCAATATTTGGTCTGCACAGGTAAATTCATTGTTACCATACTCTACCAGTAATCAAACAGATGGTGTTCACAAAAGCAATGAACTTTCAGTAGCAATATGCGGCAAACTACTGTGCACATATGCCATCAGAAATCAACAATTGCGATATTAGTTATACATATCCCGACTAGAAAAATGAGAGAATAATTCAAAAAACAAACAAATGACCCTAAACCAACATGAATACAACACCGAACGGTTATGTGCAGATCACCCGTGGCTGAAAACTGCCAAGTTATTGTTCTGGTGATTCATCACTTTCATCCGATACCCCCAAAAGTTACATGTTTAGTTTGATAATTGTAGTATGACTTGTTTTCCTCAAGGTTATGCCATATAAACGTCAAATCAGATCAAACTTTGAAACAAAACAACTCAGCATTAACAAAAAAAAGGCAAGGTGAGTAAAATTACGTACCACCACTCAACATCTGGGATTGGCTCCTTGGGCTTCTCTTTTCTCGGGGCACGTTCGGATACCTCTATCAAATTTGGATTTATATCATCCTTTGCCTTTGCCAGATGCGCTTGCTTCACCTTCAGCTCTCTTGCTTTTGCTTCACCAAATTGACTCTACAAATCAAAGATAAGAAAATACACACACTGAGACATCTGTAAAGGCCTCCAAGAATGAAATGGTTAAAAAGAATCCATAGAAAAGACAATGCATACCTTTAACTTCAAATTCTCAGCATCCCTTGTCCATTTACCTTCCTCCACAAACTGGAAACTCATACGCTTAGGTCTCAAAATCTTGTTTTTATCAATACCCATCCTTGGATCAAAATGGGGGTTTTCTTCAGGATCTACTTCCAGTTGAGGTTTAAGAATCTGAAAAGCATCCTTCTTCTGTTTGTTGATGTTAACCTGTAAAAATTAAAGTATATTAGGAGCTCGATCATAAAAAGAAAAACATAGAAAGCTTAGACATTCAAATTAACTTTACTGACCTTCAATGTACTAAGATTGCTTGGTTTAGTCACACTAATCACATTTCCATGTTCATCTATCTCCCTTCCAAGTGCATCCACACGCAGAACAGGGGCCTTCGCCGGTTTCTGTGGAACAGCCATCTCTGTGTGTGTCTGTCCTGGAAATAAATTGATAAGGGGAGCAAACTCTGGATCCAGACTATAACCCATGTTAGCTGCCAGCTGCTGAGCTCGCTTAACAGCCTCAATGTTGGCAATACTCCCAACAAAGCCAGTATGTGGCAGTGCTGAAGCAGAAGATGTTCCTGCAGAGACAGCAGGAGTGGTAGTCGATGATGGCACTCTGGTATGTGTGCTACCTTCTGAAGTTGACTTAGTACCCTGGTTCAGCTGCACAGAGAAGAAAGAAAGCAAATAATTAAATACAAAATTCCAAGAGAAGAACGAATGCACATGTCCAGAATACCTGCAGATCTTACCAAAGGAAGATTCTTCATTCTCTCCGCCAGTCCCTTTTGCATCTGTGCCAATCCCTTTGGCAACTGTAGTGTTTTCTTAGCTTTCGCTAGTGCATCAAGGGACAAGTTTGCACTACTTTTCCCAGCCGTTGAGGAGGTTCTTCCATCTGTACTAGATTTTCCAGGAACCTCATGAGACCTGACAATACTAACTCCCTTATTTTCATCCGTTGTAGATATTGAAGATACCTTAGTGAGCAGGGTTTGACTAGGGGCCAAAGAAGTTTCCGAGGCAATAGAACTATATGAAGAGGCGCCCTGCACAGAGACAGGAAGATACGAGCATTTCAAACACCATTCGGATATTTTTGAGAAATTTGAATGAAACAAACAACAAATCTACTGAAGCTGAGCTAGCATAGAAGACTACAGGTTATCTTGAACAAAGCACACGCAAACGAAACTATGTTTGAGGAATCACAAGCAGAAATAGACAGCTGCAACAAAGAAGATTAAAAAAAAAGGCATAGAAACTCACAATCGGGACGCCACTGGTTGCGTTCATGGCCCTAGAACCCTCAGTTACTTCAGCATT
This sequence comes from Eutrema heterophyllum, assembly GCA_002933915.1. Classification (NCBI taxonomy): domain Eukaryota; kingdom Viridiplantae; phylum Streptophyta; class Magnoliopsida; order Brassicales; family Brassicaceae; genus Eutrema; species Eutrema heterophyllum. The sequence goes on from PKMM01002486.1 coordinate 64,051, forward strand.
TTTGTTCTCATGTTCCATAGCCACATCCTCAAACCTGCTCCTCCTCTCACCACTCCCGTCAGAAAACCTAGATTTCTTCTTCCCCTCCCTGTTCCCATTCTCTTCCTCTCTCTCTTTCCTCTTGCTCCTCGCTTCCTTCTCCTTACTTCCCTCGTGAGACCTCTCATGATGCTTTTCCCTATCTCTACTCCCTTCCCTCTCGCTTCGCTCAACAGATCTCCCTCTGTCCCGAGCTCTATCCTTAGTCCTATCTCTCTCATCCTCCCTATCGTCGCGCCTCGATGACCGGTAGTGATCTGAATCGCGACGCTTCGAATCGCCATCGCGATCACGAACATGATGCCGGCGTCCGCCTTCACGTTCCGGAGAGTGATCCACACTCGATTCCCGATCACGATCGTCCCGGTTGCTCCTGGAGTATCTCTCCTTATCCATGGCGATTTAGGGTTTCTTGCTCGCAAGAAGTTGTTTAGCCGGATAACAATCCGGTCCTATTATAAGCGAAAACCCACAACCGGAATAAACCAGCGACTCGGGTAAAAGCAGAAACCGAAACCAAGTTGTTCTGGAATCAATCAGACTTTCGTTCCCTCTAACTCAAGGTTATCTTGAACAAAGCCGACTACTCCTTCAAGCTTCCATTATGGGCCCAAGCCCATTTCTTATTTCTTTCCTTAAGGTTATTCGTTTATGGCCTCATGTGGCTTCTATGTCAAATTTTGTTGGTCATCTTTCTTCCTTCTTTTTTTTTTTTTTTTTTTTTTTTGAAAAATCAAAGATATTTATACTCGACATAATGCATCTTAATATCATGTAGTTTTCTTTATCAACGTCACTTTGTTTTCACATTTACTTTTTACTAGATTCTAATCCGTGCGAATGCGCAGTATAATTTTTTTTTTATAGATTTAATGTATTAAAATAATTTGTTATGTAACATAATTTTTTTTGACAAAATTTTTTAATTAAGTTTTTGTATACCTTTGTTTTTTAGCATAATGGTTTATAGTAAAACAAATGATTTGTGGGCTATTTTTGTTGGTGAATGTGTTTAATTTTTAAAATTTGGACCAAAACGCATACAATTTGATATTTCCAACTTAAATTCTCGAAAAAAACTAATATGATTTGATATTATTATGATTTTGAGCGTAAATAAGAAAATCTAGCGGAATTTAAACAATCTCGTTTGATATTTCCAACTTAAAATCTCTATAATATAGTATGATTTAATATTTTTTCTGAGATTTTTTATTTTCTAATTTTTTCTATTGCCTATAAAATAATTAATGTTTGACAACAAATTTAATAGTATAGATAAATTATAGAAATATTCTTAATGAAACTTGTTTGGATACAAAAAAAATATTCCTTTTTTAATAGTATTGATGGATTGGATACCTCTAAAAATATCTTACATGTGCTTTTAGCACATACTCCTTCTGTTTTACAAAGAGTGTCATTTTGATACATCTCGCACATATTAAAAAAACTATTAAAAGTTGAATATTACAATTTATTAAATACACTAAACATATTTTCTCTCTCTAATTAATACACTAAAACAATAAGGGTAAAACTGGATTTTTGTTCAAAATTATGCATTGAAAACATTAACGACATTATTTGTGAAACAAAAATAAAACTTTAAAATGACACTTTTTATAAAACGGAGGGAGTATAACTTTGGTCAACAACCCGGTCCTATACAGAAGATGATGTTATCTCCTTGAATTTTGTTTTTATTGAACCGGTGGATACCGGATTATATATGCTAAAAGTTATTATTATCTTGATCCAAGCCGTTACTATATTGGTAGTTATTGAATAATGAACGCAAACTCCGGGGTTTCAAAAAGTAATTGCTATTTAGGGAAAGAGCTGATTCTAAAAAACTCATGTGCTTTGATCTAACTTTTCACTTCATAAGTAGATATTTAGAATAAAAAAGTGTGAAAAAGTATATTAGATATTTTCTCATAGATTCTGTCACCTACAGTACCTCAACGTAAGCTTCGCCGTCTAATAATGGCGATTCCCTCAGTAAACCGTTAGATCTGAACATCTCTCGATCTGAATCGTCCACTCCATACATCGCAACACAGAGGAGTAGATCCCAAATCCTACACTGTTTTAATTGGCACAATAATTAGAGATACATTTAATTTTGAGAATACAGCTTTCGCTTTTTTTCTTCTCTGTCTTCTTTGCTCCAAAGATTTGCAGATAATTTTGACAAAATCGCCCCCCAAAAAAAAAAAACAGTTCGAAATGGAAAACGTGAGAAATGGATTTGTCATGTTCTTCGTTTGATCAACATTCCCACCCTCCAAAATCTCTACAAAAATCTCGAATTTCTTCTTTTTTTAAACTCGAATTTTGAGAGAGGGCTTTTAGGGTTTTCGAGGAGGAGTCATGGATAGTTCCGAGAGAGTTCCGTGCGATTTCTGCGGCGAGCGAACGGCGGTTCTTTTCTGTAGAGCCGATACGGCCAAGCTCTGTTTGCCCTGCGACCAGCACGTGCACACGGCGAATCTCCTGTCCAGGAAGCACGTGCGATCTCAGATCTGCGATAATTGCGGCAACGAGCCAGTCTCCGTCCGGTGCTTCACCGACAACCTCGTCTTGTGTCAGGAGTGCGATTGGGATGTGCACGGAAGCTGCTCTATCTCCGACGCTCATGTCCGCTCCGCCGTTGAAGGGTTCTCCGGCTGTCCATCGGCTCTGGAGCTTGCTGCTTTATGGGGAGTCGATCTGGAAGGGAGGAAAGAAGAGAACGAAGTGCCGTTGATGATGATGGAGAATTTCGGGATGCAGTTAGATTCGTGGGTTTCTGGATCTAACATTTTACAGGAACTGATCGTACCCGTCCCCAAAGATACGACTTTTAAGAAGCGTAGCTCTAGCTGTGGGAGGTATAAGCAGGTGTTGTGCAAACAGCTTGAGGAGTTGCTCAGGAGCGGTGTCGTTGGTTGTGGCGACGATGATGGTGACGGGGACTGTGACCGTGACCGTGACCGTGACCGTGACCGTGACCGTGACCGTGATGGCGATTGCGATGGAGACAGAGAAGGAGGTGGAGGAGGAGAGGGGTTTATGGTTCCGGAGATGCCGGAGAGATTGGAATGGACAAGAGATGTAGAGGAGATCAATGGCGGAACAGGAGTTATCCATCAGCCTCCAACGACGTCGTTTGCATCTTTGCTGTGGAGTGCTGCTAATCCTAGTGGTGGCCAGAATACTCAGGTTTGTGCAATCTATCTCTCTTTTGATTCTTGGCCTTAGAACAGTTTACGTTTCTCTCTGACAAGGTGAGATTAAGTGAGAGAGAGTGGTTGTGTAAGGTAGAGGAATGTTTCCCAAATTGACAAAGATGGTCACTCTGTCTCTGTGTGGTTTTTGGTTTCCCTAGAAGGTCCAACAATGAAGGGTTCTCTTAACCTGTGCCGCCGTGTACTTGCAGATATGGGATTTTAACTTGGGACAGTCAAGGGAACCCGAGGACACTAGCCGAGCGGAAGCTGCATATGTAACAAAAGATGCTGCTTCATTCACAATCAACAACTTTGTTGACCTCATGAATGATACTTGTTCCACTAAACCAAAAGGTGTTAAAGAGATTTGCCAGGTAAGTTTGTTGACCTCATGAATGATACTCTTTCAGATATTAATTAACCTTTGTGCTAAGATTTGTTCTCAGAAACTGTTGGAGACAGTTGCTTCCTTTTTCTAGTGAATACAGACAGAACCAGAAGTTGAAACCTAGTTAGAAAGAAGTTACAAGTTGGTTTGCTTTTCTTTGTTTTACCTCAGATTATAAACCAATGCCAACATTTTGGCTTGTGATATCTATGTGTTAGGAAGCTTTAATGTAGTCACACATACACATATTGTGAATTGTGATGCTGATTAGAATTCTTTTGCAGCGTGATTACAATCGATCTACTTCTGGCCAGGTACCAGCAACATCTGAGAGCAACAATCTTCCAACCACCTTTGGCGGTTCCGAGAAAGGTTCCAACTCCTCCAATGAGTTAAATTTGACTGAACAAGTTGCTGGAACTAGTTGTAAGACCACAAGACTAGTGGCAACCAAGGCTGATCTGGAGCGACTGGCTCAGAACAGGGGCAATGCAATGCAGCGTTACAAGGAAAAAAGGAAAACACGGAGGTAAAGCTCTGTTTTTTTCTTTTCCCTTTGATCATTTTTCTATTGCCTGTCTCCCCTAAGAACCTAATACGGTATTACGTTTCTCCCTTTGTCTTGGATCTTGGGTGGCAACAGATATGATAAGACCATAAGGTATGAATCGAGGAAAGCTAGAGCTGATACAAGGTTGCGTGTCAAAGGCAGATTTGTGAAAGCTAGTGAAGCTTCTTATCCTTGAATTCCCTTCTCATAGGTCTCCTATTAGCTACAAAGTTAGAAACTTTTTTTTACTACTTCCCCTGCCTCGTAAAATGTAAATAGATCGGTCTCGTTCAATTTGGCCACCCTTTTCTTTTTGTTTGTCTTATCTGGCCCCTTTATGTACCGTACCTTGGAAACTTGACTAGTTGAAAAAGGATTGTTTGTTAAAATTGGTACCGGCTTGGCGCGGTTCGGCCGAGTACACCGCGTGTTTGGTCCATTGTTTCTTTTCCCTCACCGCCTGTGATGGTCCATCTTCGATTCTCCCCTTCCTTGCTTTCGGCTTTTGTTTGTTTCTTTGTAGTCGCTTGGTTATTAGGGTCTTGGTTTCACTCTCTTTGATCTCGGGAAAGATCTGTTTGGTCGTGGTATTTGGTTTTGGATAGTTTCCGTTTTTCCCTATTTTCTGTTCGTTGAATCTTTGAAGATCGTCTCCTTCCGCCGCCGTGTAGTTTATTTGAATAATAGGTCTTCTTTCGTCTTGTAATGCTAGCCCCTACTGGGGAGGCAAAGTCCTAGATCTAAACTGTGTCGGGAGAAGATTAGGTGGGTAGGAGTTTAAATTCACGTTCTTGTGCCTCAATTTTTAGGGATATTCGTTTTAATTGGTTATTTTCGTGGTTTCCTCTATGCTCGTATTTCCTCCGCTTGCGTTGGTTGGCCCTCTCTGCTTCGTCTAGTGAGCTCTGTAGTTCTGTGTGTGTGCGCTCTTCCGTCTTTCCTCTTGGTTTCGAGAGTTTTACCTTTGTCTTTAATATTCCATGTTGTTTATCTTGTAGTGTTTCCCATTTTGGGAGTTTGTTCTAAGAGTCTTTTGTATTTGCTGGGTCTGTTTCCGGGGAATTTGCGTTTTCCGCCGGTTTATTCTACCAAATCTGTTTTTCTGGTTCCTTTGTTTAATAAAATCTAAGAATAAAGTGTTAAAAAAAAAAAAAAATTGTATAAGCAATAATCTGTTGGCTGTTTCCTGGTCAATCATAGCGATTTGAATACTCGCAAGCTATATCATATGCCTTGGCTAATGAAGTCTTTGTTATAACACTTTTCTGATGTTCCACATTTCTTGTGACGCTAAGTTGGTAACAACAGTGGCATTCGTGTGTGAGTTTTGAATCCTCAAACATACGCTGAAAATGAGTAAAATGTTGACTCCAAATTTGATTTAATGGGATGGAATGAGTATGAACACTTTTGATGACATGCTAGAACATCACGGAACGTAGACTCATTAATTTTGGAAAGGTTATAATTTGATTGAGAAGAGAACAAGAACTTCAAAGTTGGTCTACGTTCTAGACTTCCAGTACTTTGTGAAAAGTGAAAACACTGTTCTAGAACCGACTTGGTAATCCAATCACTCTTCCACTTGTTTGAGAAGCTGATGAAGACGACATGGTTAATGATGGATGCCATGAGACTAAATAGATGCTCTCTCGGTTTATGCCTTTTGTTACCGCAAGAATGTGAAGGGAAGGCGACTATCATAATATGTGACTTCTGTCTACCCATCTCCCACAGAAAAATTATGTCACGGGTTCAAAACCTTATAAAACAATGTTTCACAGAATCACATAAATAGTATGGATACGATTACTGCAAAACAATAAGAAGCAAACAACTAAAGATTGAAACACAGTTATAAGAAATGGACAAAAGACGAAGACCCTGTTCGTTTGTGTATATGTGTGCCGCGTCTAGAAACTGCATTTAGACGCAGTATCTGGACGAACTGGATGAACAAAAGAACAGCTCCTAAAGCTTAAATAACAGAAGGTTGCTATGCTTAGTGTAACTATTTGAATGGTTCAGTGGTGCAGCAAGGACGTTGGGACCGCGAGTCAGCACCCAACCCACGCTTCGAATAGATAACGCTTTCTTTGCTCCTCTTCGCTCTTGATCATCTTCCTCTGTTCCACATATACAAGGTATTCTAAAATACCTTTCGCTTTTCGAACTTTATTATCATTCCTCTCTTTCAGAATCCTTTAATACTCCAGGACCTTTACAACAATATGTAAACTAGATTCTCACTCGCGCGCCTACGCCAGATAATTTTTTATAGATTTAATGTAATGTTTTCAGATCCTGAAAAACTCGAGATCTAAACAACAATTCGATAAAACAATATAATTCTAAAACCCGTGACTATAAAATCCAGTAAAACCCGTAAAAACTTAGCAAATAACCGTGAATCCGGATAGATCATGGTAAAGTAAAAAATTATAGTGCAATCAAAGAACTTCCTTTATCGCTCTTATTGAGTCATTCTGATTTTACAATCTGATACTTTATGTTCTTCTTTCGTTTATGAATAATACTTTATCAGCTACAATAATAATTACTTTGTCAGTTTAACACATTTTTTTCAAACATATCTTAGAGATTTATTAGTTTTCATACTATATATATATATGATTTCACTTTTTGTTGATTACGGTCGGACTGTATCGAACCGGGTCAACCCACAGACCCGGTGACCCGAAGGACTCTCTGCTTTGCTTCTAAACCATTTACGTTTAGTATGGTTAACCGTAAATTGTAGTTGGTCCAAATTAGTTTCATCTAGTTAATTTCTTTTGGTTTAGTTGTAATTGTTGGTCGTCTTCTACAATGATTAATTTTACAACTCGATGTTTGTTTGTGACATCTCTCATAAGGATCCATGCGACGGGCTTAAAAATCGAAGCCAATGTCTGTTCCGGTCTAAGGATAAGCGTCCCATGTGTCGATCCCACCGTTGTATTTGATGAATCCAAAGGCTTGGGAAGGAAGTCCACCATGACAACCAAATTTATTGAAAGGTCAAGCACAATCCACAAGTTGCTGCTCAGAGAGAGATATTCATTTTCCAAGCTATAAGAATTTAGTCTACAAATCATGCATGACAGTTCCATCGAGTTTTATGTCTCAGGAAAAAAAAATTTATTTCGTTACAATTTTATAATTTCTTCTTTGTCAACATAAAACCATTGTAATAGTGTATATATATATAGATTCTAAATAGCACGGGCTGGATTGATAATTATAATAGCATAGATTAGAAACAATTAGAAACAACAATAATGTCTAATTTTATATATTATATATTTAAATTTGTAAAAATTAACTGGGATAATTTTAAAATTATTCCAAACAAATTTTTTTTTAAAAATCAGGAGTGTTTGGATGCAGAACCAAAAAGTGTCTCTGTTTTAATATAATAGATTCTAATTGAAAACAACTAAATCAATTATCCAGCTCAGCACTCGTCGAAGCCACCTCAGCGTTGCTCTGTTTCTTCTTTTGACGAAAGTAACTTCTCCATGGCATATCATTCTCTGACTTTCTTCTTAGGGCATGTTCGTTTCAGCACTCAGATGATTCATCTGGATGAAAATGTCAGATAAGCAAACATGACTTTATTAGTGCGTATAAGAATAGTTGAACTCTTTTATAATTTCTTTCGTTTAACTACTTCTTTAGTAACGGGCCACATTATGACTCTCTCAAAACAACTCTTCCCTTTACTTTTCCTCTTCCTCTTCATCTTCCCTCTCCGACACGCCTCAAACCCTAAAGCATGTCCTTCCTTTTCGGAATCATTTTCAAATACATGTGATCCATCATTCGGAGTCTCCATCCGTTTTCCTTTCTGCGGCCACGCGGGATTCAATCTCCACTGCACCGACCTTAATAAGACAGCCATAGAGCTTCCTTTGTCCGGAACATTTCTTGTCCAGCGCATCAACTATAGAAAGCAGGAGATTTATATCAACGACCCTGAAGACTGCTTGGCTAAACGGCTTTTAACCTTCAATACTTCAGGATCTCCTTTCTCTCCTCGCTTCAATGTCTTCTACACGTTCTTGACCTGTCGTAAGGAGGTCGTGAAGCCGTCTTGGTATCCGCCCATCCTTTGCCTAAGCAATTCCACCTCCTCCTTCTTTGCCACGTCTAGTTTGACTCTCGCAAATTCGATGCTGCCTTCTTGCCAGATCGTGAAGAGACTAGCTGTTCCGTTTGATTTGTCGTTTCAATATGACGGTTTCTCTGGTCTCTTTAACGTTTTAGACCTCGTGCTGGAATGGAGCTCGCCGAATTGCACAGGTTGTGAAATGGATTCCTTGAGATGTGGTTTCAAGAACAAGGCCTCTCTCGAAGTCAAATGCTTCTCTGATAAATCCGGTACGATCTTGATTTGTTTTAACTTCTTCTTTCCTTATAAGTTATAATCAAAGAAAACTCCATTGTTGGTAAGACTGAAGAAGGTTTGGTGGAAAAGTTAAAAACCAGGTATTATTTTAGGTTTAGTTTTTTCAGGTAATTATGCTCATTAAAAAAAGCAGAGAAATCCTAGTAGGAAATAAATTTGGCAATGAGTAATTGACTATCGATTAATTAATTATTTAATTGCTTAAAAATAGTTATCAAATTTAACCCACGGAAGTATTCTCAATTTCTCTTTCAACATGATTACTCTGTATAAAAATATTGAATTTACTAAATAACTGTTGTTTTAGAATTATGGAAATTGTCAAATATTAATAATTTTCTTAATACATGTGAAAACTCTACTTTTTTAATTAATTAGAGATAGATGGAGTATTATAAAGCACTAGTTTATGTAGTATATTTCAAATTCTTACCTAATTCATGTCAAAAACGTTTGTGTTGATTATACTTATTAATTTTTTCTTAACAATTTCAAGTTGGGTTTATGTGTATCCGTGCTGTGCATATAATAGTGTGGCTTGATAACATTCCTTTACATAGAATCTCTATAATATTATTTAAGAAGATATTTTAAAAAATGAATTTTGTTTTGTAAGTTATTACATGAAATGTCATGTCATTACAAATAAGAAAAGATAATTGAAATAGGAAATGATATAATTGTCTTTTAAAATTATTGATGAAAATATGGAAAATATTTATTTTTCATTAAAGATGTCATTTACTATTTGGTTTTTTAATTATTATGATATTATTAAGTAATAATCAATTCATACATATTCAAAGAAAATATATTCGAGATCTTGCAATATTTTTCACTATGATTATTATATTTTATTTGAATATATATCAAAACAAAAGTTTGAAAAAATATTTTACTAATTTTATAAAGAGTTAGACACAAGACTATTGATTTTTTAAGAGTTTGTGGACTGATCACAAAAACCATAATCATTAAGCGGTGCATATTAGAGTTATGTTTTCAAGATTATAGGTTTTTGCGGGTTATCCCGAATAATATTTTAGTTCATTGCAAAACGGGTTAAATAGACATGTTAGTCCGAGTTGACAGTTCTATATATAATCATTAGTTAGGCATATTATAAAATTCAGATAATTTTTTTTAAAACATTTCAAAACATTTTTTTAAAAAAAATTATTCTGCGCTATATAGCTAGCGGAGATTGAATTCTAGTTATACTTTATTTGACTGGTCTTCGATATAGACATACAATTCTCTGACTTTCCCCTAATTCGTGCGTATAAGAATTGTTGAACTCTTTTATAAAGCTTTCGTTTAACAATTCCCTTAGTACCGGATCTAACAATTCCTAGTAGAAATTAAGTTTGATATTGAGGAATTGACTATTGATCAATTAATTATTTAGTTGCGTTAATAAAATGATCAAATCCAACATTTCACTTCAACCTACGGAAATATTCTCGATTTCTCATTCCACACGCTAGAATACTCCGTATCAAAACTTAAATATAAACGAAATTGAAGCCAAAATCATTGCAAACATAACCAAATTACATTCAATTTCAATCTGATAAATATAATTCTTAATCTAATATTTCTTTCTTTTAAATAAACGAGAAAATCGAAACAAAATCCGAATTTTTAATTAAAGACTCTACATTGACGGTTTAAACTCACTATTGAAACGTTGGCAGGTCATTTAAGCGCAGGGTTACGAGTATTAATCATAAGCCTCTGCACAATCGTAGGAATCACCGTCTTCGCTACTTGTGCAGCTATCCGCATTTACAACTCCCCTAGGTTTGTCTTCCAGAGAAGACAAAATGCGGCTATTGCGGCCAGATCCCTAACGCAGCAGCCAGGAGGAGTTGTGTTCACCACGGGTCTCGACCAGTCTACAATAGAGTCATACAAGAAAGTGGAGTTGGGAGAAAGTAGAAGGATTCCGGGTACTAATGGTATTATCTGTCCCATTTGTTTATCAGAATATGCTAGCAAAGAGACCCTACGGTGCATACCAGAATGTAACCACTGCTTCCACGTCGAATGTATCGACGTGTGGCTCAAGATTCATGGTTCATGCCCTATTTGTCGGAACTCACGCTCGTGAAGGACATTGTTGTTGTCTGAATAATAATATGAAGTATTTTCAACATTGTAGTGAATGTCACTAAATTATTGTGTATGTTGATAAATATGTGTTTATATGGACTTGAATATTTATGTTCTAGATTGAAGCTTAACGATATTGTTTGTCTTATTTGTTAATCTAGTACGGTAGTACACAAGCAAAGTGACTGTACGTCTGTACGGTACATACCGTTCCGTGACCATTGCTTCCACACGTGTGCTATCTTGGCATTTTACATGATTTATAGCCATGCTTTTCCTTGTCTTTATGCATTTACATTCATGTTTAGGTAAAATAAGTTGCATTTGCATCTCCATTTGAATATATTAGGTTTTGGAGTGGAATCAAGGATTTGAAGCTTACTTGGACCAAAGAGAAGTCTTTTGGAAGCTAAAGAAGCCTAATGGAGCTTGGAGGAAGATCATGGGGCAATAGGGATCAAATTGGAGCAAAAGCTATGCCCAAAAATCAAGGAAAATGTAGAGTCCATCCGAAGTAACTGAAAGATCATTCCATATGAAGGCTTTCCATTTGGATTTAGCTTCAGAGATCTTGATGAAAGTCATAGATAATCGAGTTAGCTTTCGTTTGGCTCTTGTTTCAAGTCATTCCGAGCAGTGGTTCAAGAGATACGGCAAATTTAGTAACCACATGTCTGTCTGGCGCGCGAATGAACTACCAATAATCTGCAAGCGACCATCCTGCAGTAACGAGATGCGGCAGCTGTGAAGCCGCCGTCGCCAAACCAGTGACCTGCAGCGACCACCCTGCAGCGACGAGATGCGGCAGCTGCAGATCGCCTAGAACCAAGATCCACCGGGTTAAACCCGGTTTGTCCCGTGTCCGATCCAAACCCTAGAAAAGCTAAAAAAACCTAATTTTGTGGATCATCTTCTTTTCCATTTGCAAACTTATTTCATTTTAGCTTTTGAAATATTTTGTAAGAGATATCTTTGGTTTGAATGCAATTTGAAGTTTCATATTTCTCTAATCTATCTTCTTTTTATCATCTAATCATGATCCTTAACACTTTCTACATGGGATTTGTTGGATCTTTCATGAATAGTGAGTAGTTCTTTTAGGATCCATGAGATGAGGTAGATTAGGGTGATGATTAGAGTAGATCCATGATGTTAGGGCTTAGTTTATATAATATCCTTTCTTATTAAGTGAGATTAATGCTAGATTGGTCTTGATTTGGTTGATTTAGAACTTAGGGAATATCATGCCCGGAAGGTGTTCGATGAAATTCTACAGAATATTTTAAGAGATTTACTCGTTTAGTGTATGGAAATAGATGTCTAAGAAGTTTATTGGTTATATGATCTTGAGATTAATGCTTGTTGATTGCTTAATTACAAATAAGAATTTGTTCTTAATTAGGTAATTAACAAAGTGATTAGTGGCATGAAAATGGATTAGTCTTAATTAGTGATCTAAACCAAATGATTAGCAATTGTTTGAGTAATTGACAAAATGGATTAGCTCTAGAATCACCCGAAATCAATAACTTCATCCTAAGATTCGTTTTTAGCACTGATTTAATCTCGTTTAGTATTTCTTGTTTGATTACTTGCCTTGTCTTGAATTTCATTAGGATTATTAGATAAAACTTTATTCGATTCGCTTAGATTAAGCAAACTCTTGCATTCTTAGTGTGTTGTTCTTTATACCTCCTCGGATTGATCCCTAAGTATTACAACGATAGCATTTGGGTAATTGAAAAAGGATTTGGAATTTCTGTTGGCTTTTCTGATGTTCCACATTTCTTGTGATGCTAAGTTGGTAACAAAAGTTGCATTCGTGTGTGAGTTTTGAATCCTCAAACATACGCTGAAAATGAGTAAAATATTGACTCCAAATTTGATTTAATGGGATGGAATGAATATGATCACTTTTGATGACATGCTAGAACATCACGGAACGTAGACTCATTAATTTTGGAAAGGTTATAATTTGATTGAGAAGAAAACAAGAACTTCAAAGTTGGTCTACGTTCTAGACTTCCAGTACTTACTGAAAAGTGAAAACACTGTTCTAGAACCGACTTGGTAATCCAATCACTCTTCCACTTGTTTAAGAAGCTGATGAAGACGACATGGTTAATGATGGATGCCATGAGACTAAATAGATGCTCTCTCGGTTTATGCCTTTTGTTACCGCAAGAATGTGAAGGGAAGGCGAATATCATGATATGTGACTTCTGTCTACCCATCTCCCACAGAAAAATTATGTCACGGGTTCAAAACCTTATAAAACAATGTTTCACAGAATCACATAAATAGTATGGAGACGATTACTGCAAAACAATAAGAGATTGAAACGCAGTTATAAGAAATGGACAAAAGACGAAGGCTCTGTTCGTTTGTGAATATGTGTGCCGCGTCTAAAAACTGCATCTAGACGCAGTATCTGGACGAACAAAAGAAGAGCCCCTAAAGCTTAAATAACAGAAGCTTGCTATGCTTAGTGTAACTATTTGAATGGTTCAGTGGTGCAGCGAGGACGTTGGGACCGCGAGTCAGCACCCACCCACGCTTCGAATAGATAACGCTTTCTTTGCTCCTCTTCGATCTTAATCATCTTCCTCTGTTCCACATTCGCTTTTCGAACTTTATTATCATGCCTCTCTTTCATTTTTTATTTAAATTTTTAATAAAATGGTGGCTCAATTTTAAGATTTTGGATTACATGAATTCAGATTTGGAATTTTCAATACTGATATGGAAAAAAGAAAAAGTGCAATACAGATGAAACATATAGTATATATACTGACCAGTACAAAAGTAGAGTGATAACATAATTTTTTTTTTAAAACGTAAATTTTAGTATTTTGAATGGTGAATTCAAAGTTTAATATTTTCATAATTCAAGTTCGATTTATGATGTAGTTATTATCTAAAAAGATACACACTCCATTTGCATAATATCTATACTTCATTTGACTGTTCTACTAAAAAGACATACAATTCTCTTGACTTTCTTCCACTTGTTAGTGCGTATAAGAATAGTTGAACTCTTTTATGATTTCTTTCCTTTAACTACTTCCTTAGTAGCGGGCCACATTATGACTCTCTCAAAACAACTCTTCCCTCTACTTTTCCTCTTCCTCTTCATCTTCCCTCTCCGACACGCCTCAAACCCTAAAACATGTCCTTCCTTTTCGGAATCATTTTCAAATACATGTGAACGATTCGGAGTCCCCATCCGTTTTCCTTTCTGCGGCCACACGGGATTCAATCTCCACTGCACCGACCTTAATAAGACAGTCATAGAGCTTCCTATGTCCGGAACATTTTCTGTCCAGCACATCAACTATGAAAAGCAGGAGATTTCTATCAACGACCCTGTAGACTGCTTGGTTAAACGGCTTTTAACCTTCAATACTTCAGGATCTCCTTTCTCTGCTCGCTTCAATGTCTTCTACACGTTCTTGACCTGTCGTAAGGAGGTCGTAAAGCCGTCTTGGTATCCGCCCATCAGTTGCCTAAGCAATTCCACCTCCTCCTTCTTTGCCACGTCTAATTTGACTCTCGCAAATTCGATGCTGCCTTCTTGCCAGATCGTGAAGAGACTAGCTGTTCCGTTTAATTCGGCGTTTAAAGATGACGGGTTCTCTAGTCTCATCAACGTTGTACACCTCTTGCTGGCATGGAGCTCGCCGAATTGCAGAGGTTGTGAAATGGATTCCTTGAGATGTGGTTTCAAGAACAATGCCTCTCTCGAAGTCAAATGCTTCTCTGATAAATCCGGTACGATCTTGATTTGTTTTCACTTCTTCTTTCCTTATAAGTTATATTCAAAGAAAACTCCATTGTTGGTAAGACTGAAGAAGGTTTGGTGGAAAAGTTCAAAACCAGGTATTATTCGCTCATTAAAAAAAGCAGAGAAATCCTAGTACTAGGAAATAAATTTGGCAATGAGCAATTGACTATCGATTAATTAATTATTTAGTTGCTTAAAATAGTTTTCAAATTTAACCTACGGAAGTATTCTCAATTTCTCATTCAACACGGTGATTACTCTGTATAAAAAATGATGAAAACAAAACACTATATTATTTCAAGTAGGGTTATATACGAAAAACTTAAACCAATATCCTAATCAATTAAAACACTCTAGTTTGACGGTTTAAACAATTAAACTCATTCTTGAAACATTATTGGACAGGTCATTTAAGCGCTAAATCAGTACTAATTAAAACCCTCTACACGATCGGAGGAATCACAATTTTCGTTTGTATTTCTATGGGTGTTTACAATTCCGAGAGGTTTGTCTTTCAGAGTAGACAAAATGAGGCTATCGCGGCCGGAGCTCTAACGCAGCAGCCAAGAGGAGTTGTGGTCACCACGGGTCTCGACCAGTCTACAATAGAGTCGTACAATAAAGTGGAGTTGGGAGAAAGTAGAAGGATTCCGGGTACTAATGGTATTGTCTGTCCCATTTGTTTATCAGAATATGCTAGCAAAGAGACCCTACGGTGCATACCAGGATGTGACCACTGTTTCCACGTCGAATGTATCGATGTGTGGCTAAAGATTCATGGTTCATGCCCTATTTGTCGGAACTCATGCTCGTGAGGAGGTTGTTGTTGTCTGAATATGAAGTATCTTAAAATTGTAACGAACTTCACTAATCATTTTGTATGTTGACAAATATGTGTTTATATGGACTTGAATATTTATGTTCTAGATTAAAGCTTAATGATATATATTTTTTGGTCTTATTTGTTAATCTAGTGGAGTAGTACGAAAGCAAAGTGACTGTGGTACATACCGAACATTGCTTCCACACGTGATTTATCGATTTGTGGTTTAAGACCCGTGGTTAGTTTCTTCTTTGTCGGAAATCGGAATTCTTCTTGCTGGGCGGCGCGTGAAGCTGCCTGAAATGTTAAGAATCCATATTAACAATTATATGTGCCGTGGAACCAATATATTGTAAAAAAAAAATGAAATTGAATTGAAACCAAGTGTCGCCGGCTCGACTGGTAAAGGTACCCTGGGCGAAGCCTTGAAGTCACAAGATCAAGTGATGTTTGGGACGAGAGCATTTAAAATGCTCTGGTCCTGAGCCTAGGGGATGTACGGACCTTGGTCCAGAACTTCCTGGTAATTTTAAAAAAAAGATATTGAATTGAAAGAATATGTATATCAAAGGTTGTCCATATAGAATAGTCAGAGCCGTGCCTACAGTGTAATGAAAAAGGCTTTTGCCTCAAGCCCCCGAATTATATAAAATTTGTAGAGCCCCCATTTTTGCAATGTATGTGGTGTATCATAGTGGTTAGCGAGTGTTATGTGCTCTCTGGTTTCCGAGTTCGAAGCTAGCTGATGTCCTTTTCTTATATCCGTGTTTTGTTTTGCTTTTTTTTTTTTTTTTTTTTTTTTTTTTTTTTTNTTTTTTTTTTTTTTTGGGACGAGAAAAAAAAAGAAGGAAAATTGAGATTCTGAAAAGGAAATTTGTTCTCAACCTAAAAATCGGGATTCTAATTGGAAAATGAATGGATTAAATCAAAATCCCAAACTTTTTAGAATTATCGCCTTCTTCAACCTCTAGGCTCTGGCTTTGCGACATCTCAATTCAGAACAGGAATAAATCCAACATGTACTTTAATATCCAATCAGGCAATCAACACTAGTTCAACTTTTGTAAGTTACGTTGGGGGAATTTATTTAGGAAATTGATTGAGATTTGTTTGGGACGCCTCTTTATCTTCTTCTTGCCTCTCTCTCTGCTCATTAATTCCGAACACTCTTCTTCAGGACAGATACATATCATTGGAGTAGATCTCCCGTCTCGAACCAGATTAAACGGGATTAAATCTCGTACTTTTCGTTTGTTCTCACGGCAGAATCTTTTCCAGCCTCCTCCGATGTAATAACTTCTCTCTGATTCTTTAAATCTCAAATTCAAAGTCCACGATTTTCCCTCTTCGTTTACTACTATCATCTGCATATTTGTTTAGACTTCAACATCTGCATATTTACTTCACTTTTTTTTATTCTTTTGTTTCATCTCTTTGTTCTATAGATTTGTTTATGAAAGTGTTGATTTGCTATATTGTATATTGTTATCATTGATTTTAGAAAAGATGCCTCCAAGAACGTATCCAAGTGGAGCAAAAAAAAAGCAAAAGAAAGATAAAGATGATATATTTGTGAGATCACAGCAAGGTGCTATTCACAAGTTTCTTATAAAACCTGCAACTGGAAACCCTATTGAATCTGTGAGAATTGATGATGAGTTTAATGATCAAATGGGAGATGAGAATGAACAAGATGCTGAGAATGTTAACAGAGAAGATGAGAATATTGACATAGAAGAGGATGAAGATGTCAATGAAGAAGAGAATGAAGATGTGAATGATCAAGAGAATATGAATTTAGATTCGGAAAATGCTGAATTTAAAGAGAAGCTTGGAATTTTAGATATTTATGATCCTGGAAATTGGGGAAAAGTCGAGCCTGGATTCAGAATTGTCATGGTTGAATTGTCATGGATTCAGAATCTTCTCGCTATCATTATCTCAGCAATAGAATTCAAAATGAGTTGATTGCAACGATAGCTGATGAGATCAAAGGTATGATCATAAAAAAGATTCGAAGTGCGAATTTTTTTTCTATCATTGTTGATTGTACTCCAGATATTAGTCACCATGAACAGATGACTCTTATTATTCGATGTGTTGATGTTTCAACAACTTTAGCTCAGATAGAGGAATTTTTCCTCACATTCTTGATAGTTGATGATACGTCTGGAGAATGCCTTTTTCGTGAGATTCAGAAAGTGTTGGTTGTTCTTGATTTGAATATTGATGATGTGAGGGGACAAGGATATGATAATGGGTCAAATATGAAGGGAAAACATAAAGGAGTACAAAAGAGATTCCTTGATGTTAATCCACGTGCATTTTATACACCGTGTGGTTGTCACAGCCTTAATCTTGCACTTTGTGATATGGCAACCACATCTGAAAAAGCCATTTCGTTTTTTGGGATAATCCAACGTATTTATTGTCTGTTTGCATATTCAACTAAGCGGTGGAAGATATTAGAAGATATGGTGGGAGGTTTGACAGTTAAATCTTTATCGCAGACTCGGTGGGAGAGTCATGTTGAATGCGTTAAGGCAATAAGATTTCAAACTCCAAAAATAAGAGATGCTTTAATCTATATAGCAGAAACTTCTGATGATCCAAAAACACAAAGTGATGCTGAGTGTCTTGCGACAAGTGAAACACATGGGATTGGAAATTATGAATTCTTGTTGTCTATGGTGATCTGGTACAAACTTCTATTTGCTGTTAACAGTGTAAGTAAGAGTTTGCAGTCAGAAGACATGGATATTGAAGTGGCTGTTTCTCAGTTGAAAGGACTTGTTACTTTTTTTTCAAAATTATAGAGAAACAGGATTTGAGAGTGCAATATCAGATGTTAAACAAATAGCAGAATCTATGGAGATTGAAGCCATATTCCCTGAAAAAAGAAAACGTGTCAGCAGAAGAAAAAGGTTTTTTGACGAGGAATCATAGACAATTGACGAAACTGTGAATTTATCTCCTGAAGAGAGCTTTAGAATTTCTTATTTCCTCCAAGTCATGGATCAAGCTCTCTATTCTCTTGAGACAAGATTTGAGCAATTTCAGAAGTATGAACAGACATTTGGTTTCCTATTTGATTTGGAGAAATTGAAGTCAGCAAGTGATGATAGTTTGATGACATCGTGTACCAATCTTGAAGCCTCCTTGAAGCATGAAAATCATTCAGATATTATTGGGGATGATTTGTTTTTTGAACTCACAATTCTAAAAGAGTCATTGCCAAAAGACTACAAGAGACCCGTTGAAGTGTTGAATTATTTGAAAGGAATGGAAGAGTGTTATCCAAACTCATGGATTGCTTATCAGATATTGCTGACGATTCCAGTTTCAGTTGCTTCTGCTGAAAGAAGTTTTTCAAAGTTAAAGTTGATAAAGTCTTATTTGCGATCAACTATGTCACAAGAAAGATTGAATGGCCTTTCTATCATATCTATAGAAAGAGAAATGGTTAGAAACCTCGATTACGAGAGTTTGGTAAAAGAGTTTATTGAAAAAGAAGGACGAAAGATTATGTCTTAGTTTTTTTAGATTTAGATTTTGTTTTTGAATATTTTATATGTTTTTAAAATTATATTATATTGTTATTAAAAAGCCCCATTTTTTTAATTAGCCTTAAGCCCCTATAAACCTTCGCACGGCACTGAGAATAGCTATTATGTTTGTTAATGTTGTAACCGTATAATTAGGATTTAACCCGCGCTATAGCTAGCGCATGGTAATTTTTTCTTAAATATTATTTTGAAATTAAAGAAAAATTGTTTTGACCTTTTTCTGAATTTTATAATATGCTTAACTAATGATTATAGATAGAACTATTAAACCGGACAAAACATGTTTACTTAACCTGTATTGCAGTTGATTAAAATACAAACTTAAACTTACACATACTCAAATAAAAATATAACAAACTATAGTTAACTTTCAAAGAAAAAATTATATAATTTAGTAAATTGAGTATACCATCTTTTTGAAAAACAACAACATTTTTTTATTTTTTTTAAATTCAAACTGAAAAGGAATATATTTTTAATTAGATTTTCACAACCATAAATTTGATCATGAATATGGACAACATTCAGTTACTAATACAGATTCAATATTTTTTATTTACATATATAAAATGATTAATATTTTAAGAATCACACAATTTAAGGAATTGTTAATTTATAATTAAATTCAAAATGCAAATCTAATTAATCTTGGTAAAATTAAAACATATACATTTTTGTGTCCAAACATGAAAACCTTCATATTAGTCTATTCTTTACTTGGATAACTAATATTCAAGTTGCTAAACAAGTCAATTTAGTACAATATTAATAAAAATTAGATTTTAATTTATATTTAAAAATAATTTCAAAATTCAAATTTTAATTTAGATTAGTTTGGATTTCCTTAAATATATGTTAGATTAATTGTAAAAAATCACAAAACCAATTGTTTCTTTACAAAAATAATAAACTGGATATTAATTTAGATTTAATTTAAATATTCAAATTTAAATAATATTCTCATAATGACGGACATGATAAACGATATGTTATTGTATATTTTTATCATAATCAATCAGCCTAAAATTTTAAATATTTGAAATTAGTAAATATTTATATTATACGGTAATATGAACAGGCGGTTTTGAATTATGTTTTTATAATCGCGGTCATTCTCGGATTAATATGAACGGACGAGTTAGAATTATGTTTTTATAATCACGATCATATTTAATACTAGAAAAAATTAAATCTACAAAAACAAACTATATCTAAACACAAAAAAAATCTTTGTCACTTATTAGAAAAATTATATCTATAAAACAAATTATATCTAAATACAAAAAAAATTAGATTACAAAATTTGGTAAAAAAAAAAAACAAAAATTCCCGTGCGGGCGCACGGGGTAGAATCTAGTCTATCTTTAAAACTAAAAACTAATATTTTGACTTGCGAGATCCGTTTTTGTGGGCATTTGAATTACTGTTGTTTTAGAATTATGGAAATTGTTTAGTAACAAAAAGATGCATTTATAGTCAAGTATTAATAATTTTCTTAATATGTGTGAAAACTTTAATTTTTTATTACTTAGAAATAGATGGAGTATTATAAAGCACTAGTTTATGTAGTATATTTCGAATTCTTACTTAATTCATATTAAAAACGTTTGTGTTGATTATTTATTTATTTCTTAAGAATTTCAAGTTGGTTTATGTGTATCCGTGCTGTGCATATAATAGTGTGGGTTGATAACATATATATTTATTTTTTCTTAAATTTAAAGTTGGGGTTATGATCTAGTTATTATCTTAGCAGGTATACATTCCTTTACATAAAATCTCTATATTTCTATCTCTATAATATTATTTAAGAAGATATTTTTGAAAATGAACTTTGTTTTGTAAGTTATTACATAAAATGCCATTACAAATAAGAAAAGATAATTGAAATAGGAAATGATATAATTGTCTTTTAAAATTATTGATGAGAATATGAAAAGTATTTATTTATCATTAAAAAGGTTATTTACTATTTAGTTTTTTTTATTATTTTTAATATTATATATTTTTAAATAATAATCAATCCATATATATTGAAAGAAAAAAATATATTCAAAATCTTGCTATATTTTTCACTATAATTTATCATATATTATTTGAATATATATCAAAATAAAAGTTGAAAATATTTTACTAATTTTATAAAAAGTTAGACACAAGAAAATTGATTTTTTTAAGAGTTCGTGAACTAACCACAAAACTAGAGTCATTAAACGGTGCATATTAGAATTATGTTTTCAAGATTATAGGTTTTGCGGGTTAACCCGAATAATATTTTAGTCCATTGCAAAACAGATTAAATAGACAAATTATTCCGTTTGACAACTCTATCTATAATCATGAGTTAGACATATTATAAAATTCAAATAAAAACAATTTTTTTAAAATTTCAAAACAACTTCTTAAAAAAAAATTATTCCGCGCTATAATTAACGCGGTTTAAGTCCTAGTTATACTTTATTTGACTGGTCTTCGATAAAGACATACAATTATCTGACTTTCCCCTAATTCGTGCGTATAAGAATTGTTGAACTCTTTTATAAAGTTTTCGTTTAACAATTACCAATTGTTGAATCTAACAATTCCTAGTAGAAATTAAGTTTGATATATTGAGGAATTGATCAATTAATTATTTAGTTGCGTTAGTAAAATGATCAAATCCAACATTTCACTTCAACCTACGGAAATATTCTCGATTTCTCATTCGGTCATTCCACACAGCTAGAATATATACTCCGTATCAAAACTTAAAAATAAACGAAATTGAAGCCAAAATCATTGCAAACATAACCAAATTACATTCAATTTCAATCTGATTAATATAATTCTTAATCTAATATTTTTTTTTGTTTTAAATAAACGAGAAAATCGAAACAAAATCCTAATTTTTAATTAAACACTCTACATTGACGATTCAAACTCACTATTGAAACATTGGCAGGTCATTTAAGCGTTGGGTTACGAGTATTAATCATAAGCCTCTGCACAATAGTAGGAATCACCGTCTTCGCTACTTGTGTAGCTATCCGCATTTACAACTCTCATAGGTTTGTCTTCCAGAGAAGACAAAATGCGGCTATTGCGGCCAGATCCCTAACGCAGCAGCCAGGAGGAGTTGTGTTCACCACTCGACCAGTCTACAATAGAGTCATACAAGAAAGTGGAGTTGGGAGAAAGTAGAAGGATTCCGGGTACTAATTTTTTTCTAGAATTTCTGAGTTTTATTAAACTTAAGAGGGACCTATTACATAGAAGATAAAAAAGATAAACAAAGAGATAGAAGATTGCCTTACAATGACAAAGAAACTCCGGTGAGAACAAAGCCCGGAACAAGGACAACTAACACTATCAAGAAGAAGAGTCTCGAAACCACAATGCCAGAGCATCTTGAAACCGAGGAATGTGCCTCCTTGCCAAGCAAGTGTTGCGAATTCCACGATCAATCATTTTGAGCAAACCATTTGTCGGTGTTTTGATACCTTTGAAGATCCGAGCATTTCTCTCTTGCCATATGGAGTATATGATAGCCTGAGCCGCAATGAGCCTAAGGAAGGCCAACGGAGAATCTTGTGGTGGAACCAAGAGCCATTCTAGAAAGTGAGACCATGTGCTAAATCCTATGAAAGGACACACTAGCTTTCTAGCACACCATCTCCATAGCTCATGGCTAAAATGACACCTTAAAAGAAGATGGTCCCTGTTTTCAACATAAATTTCACATAGGTGACAAGTATCATCACCAACAATTCCTCAAGAAAGGAGACGAGAAAGAGTCGGTAATCTGTCTAAGCAACCAAGCCACAAGGTGAAAGAATGCTTAGGAACCGAACCCGAGAACCAAACCTGTCGATGCCAAATTACATCTTGCCTTGGCGGCCTGATCATATTCCAAGTATCGGAGAAGTTAAAGGAGTTTTTAGCCTCCCCTGAGCTACGAGCTCATAAATATCGGTTTGGTGAATGAGAAGATGGTTGGACAGAAGTAAGGAAACACATTAGTTGTTCAGCCTTGTCGCTTCGAGCCCCCCTAAAGATCCAACCATTTTCCGTTCTTGCATGAGCTACTTTTGCGTCTATAGGGAGACCTAGTAGCATGTGACCCGCTGCTCCCATGAAAGCAAATAATTGACCAAAGGGAGTCCAACAATCGTGCCAAAAGGAGCATTGATTACCATCTCCAATAGCGCAGGTGAGGAATTTATTGGCTAACGGTCTCAATTTCAGAAATTGTTTCCACATGGAAGAACCTCTACCATTTGAAGACAGTTCCCAAAAACCCTTCCTCCTGAGTTTATTTTTCTTACACCACGCCACCCATAAAGAACCAGCAGATGAGAACAAAAGCCAAATCAATTTTAGGCAGTAAACCTTGTTCCAAAGACCAATGTTCTTGAGTCCGAGGCCACCTTCATTCTTGGGTGAACAAACATTTTCCCAACTCACTTTTGCTTGCTTTGGGATATCCGCTGAACCCGACCCCAAAAACCTGCGACATAGCTTGTTGAGATCTTTAATGCATCTTTTTGGGAGAATGAAAGCCGCACACCAATATCCAACAATGCTTTGGATCACTGATGTCAAAAGTTGCAATCTCCCCGCATATGAGAGATGTCTCACATGCCAAGCCTCAATCCTATTTCGCACTCTTTGGATAAGAAGTTCACAATTAGAACGAGAGAGGGGATTAGGAAGCAAAGGAAATCCGAGATACATGGCAGGAAGAGATCCCAATGGAAAACCCGAGAAGCTGCTGAGCATGGATTCCTCATTATCATAACACCCCGCTAGGAATAGTTCAGTCTTATTTCTGTTAAGAATTAGACCAGAAATGTTGGAGAAATAATCTAGCAACTTAAGAATTTCTCTTAATGAAGATTGCTCTCCGTCGAAGAAAACCATAACGTTATCCGCAAAAATTAAATGAGTGACATTGGGATTCTGCGTCCTCGGGTGAAACACTATGAGACCATTGCTATATCGGAGATCAAGAAGTCGAGAGAAGATATCCATACCAATGACAAAGAGGTATGGTGAGAGTGGATCGCCTTATTTTAGACCTTTCTTCCCCTTAAAATACCCACATAACTCACCGTTAACCATTATGGAGAATCTTGTGGAGCTTATACATTGACTTATCCACACAATATACTTATGTGGGAAATTTGTTGCTCTTAAGCTGTCAAGAATAAAGCTCCATTCAATCGAGTCAAAAGCCTTCTGAAGATCATATCATACCCCTTTTTGAAGTCCCAATGTTGTTGTATCCTTGGACCAATTCCGACGCTAGTAGGACGTTCTCCACAATCTGTCTTTTTTTGACAAAAGTAGTTTGATTCTCTTGGATCATCTCAGGAAGTAGACAATCAAGCCGTCGTGCAAGCAGCTTTGCTATGACCTTATACATTGCATTAAGCAGCGCGATAGGCCTGTACTCTGATACTCTCTCGGCATTAATAGTTTTCGGGATCATTGTAATTGCTGTAGAATTCCAACTAGGCTCCATCCTTCCTGATGCAAAGAAATCCAGCACAACAAATGAAATTTCCTCACCCACTATTTCCCAGCAACGTTTGAAAAATTCTCCCGTAAATCCATCGGGACCTGGGGCTTTGTTCGACGGTAAAGCAAAGAATTCTGTTTTAATTTGTGCCATCGAGAATGGACGATGTAGGGCTTCTCTCTGGAAATCTGAGCATCTAAAGGGATGTACAGATTCTATAGCAAGATTTAAGTTCGAAGGAGAATGATTAGAAGTACCCAACAACCTTGTGTAGTACCCAACACACGCAGACTTGATATCTGATTGCTCAGAGATGACATAATTATCTTCAAGCCTTAGTCTCTTAATCCCATTTATCAAAGTTCTGACTGCCACACTTCTATGATAAAATTTGGTGTTTTGATCTCCATCTTTAAGATTTTGAAACCTTGATTTCTGTCGCAAAAAGGTCTCTTCAGCAATAGAAAGTTCCTTCCATTTAGAAAACGCCTGAGACTCGCATTTTGCAACATCTATTGAGGGAGAGTTTAACATTTCATATTGCACCTCTTTCAAAACCAAAGTTGCCTCCACCACTCTATTTTGGATACCCGAATAAGCTGACCTATTGAGTTCCCGCAATTTGTACTTCAAAGCTTTTAATTTTTGTCCAATCCTTACCATCAAAGAGCCATGAGTCTGCATAGCAGCCCAAGAATCCGCCACCACTTCTAAGAAACTTGGGTGCTGAAAGAGATGATGATTTAGTTTGAATGGTTTTGCCACTCGAGGACCCGGGGCTGGAATTCTAACACAACAGCAAGCGTGGTCTGAAAACAGAGGTTCCTCAAAGGTAATACAAGCATTAGTGAAACCCAGAAGCCAAAAATCATTTCCTAAAACTCAGTCAAGCTTTTCTGCGATGGGATTACTTACTTGGTGATTCCACCATGTGTATATTGGCCCATGGGCAGGAAGATCCAGCAAATCAGAATTAGTTAGACACCGTCTAAACTCTCTAGCTCCACCAGAAAGCAAGTCATAGTCTACTCTTCTCGAGTGCTCTGAAGGGTTAAGAGTTGATTAAAATCCCCTAGCACAATCCAAGGGGAGCTTCTCAAAGGCGTGTTACTTGCCAGATTCTCAATCTGGGTCCATAACCTTCTCCTCTCATATCTGTGATTAGAAGCATACACAAAAGACACCGAGAAACTGAGATCTCGGCCTGGGATCGAAAAACCACATGTAATTTGTTGCTTGGTCTTATTATAGACCATAACCAAAACTTCTGGACTCCAAACAATCCAGATTCTTCCCAAGTGGGAGTGCTCATAATTCGAAACTAAGCTCCATTGCGGAAGGATATTATTTACAATACTCAACGCATTATGCTCCAAAACATGTGTCTCAAGAATATAACCAAACATTGGTCGATGCTGAAGACACCAATTCTTGAACCTCTGCTGCTTTTCAGGATCATTACTCCCTCTTACATTCCGACAAAACATCAACATTATTTACGAAAAATGCTTTGATGGGATTTACTGACGGAGACAACTCCCTCCCATGTAACCATGGCCGTTTTTCTGTTTTGCCATATTTTTCTTGCTATTCTTAGAGACTACCGGAGTAAGGCCATCAGAATCCTCTGCTGATTGCTTCATTTTCAGTGGTTCACCTGAGATAGCTTCTGAAGTTATCAAACTCTTTTCATCTGTCTTTTCTGACAAAAATATTGGGGTCTTCTTAACCTCTTATGAACAATCGCCTACCCCAATTTCTGCAATCTCCTTTAAGCCATCAGAAAAAAACTAATCTCTGGATTAGTTTCGGAGACTCACATGATACAGCTTTTGAAATATTCAATCCCTTTTCTTTCACCTTCTCTGACAGTGATGCATGGATTTCCTTAGAGTCTTCATAGCTATCTCTTACCTCCTTCACGGCATAAACCTGAGTTTTGCCTTTCTTTTTTGCAATCGATGAAATCTCTTTCTTTTTTGCATTCGATGAAATCTCTTTCGTGGAGTCTTCCACCACCATCTTTCCTTTTTTAAGTTTTGGACAGATCTCCTCTGCGTGGAAAGCCTCACTGCAGTGCTGGCAGAGCGGAGGGCTTTGCGGACACCGCTTCAAAGTGTGTCCTGCCTCCGAACAAAGCTGACAAATCAGTGGTAAGTGTGGACAGGATACCTCAACTCTTCGAATATCGCCACTCTCAAATCGAACACAAACTGATTCTGGAATTGGAGTATGAAGATCAATAATCGTGAATACCTTAGCCACCTCGAAGTTAGTCATTGAATC
Source organism: Eutrema heterophyllum (assembly GCA_002933915.1). Taxonomy (NCBI): domain Eukaryota; kingdom Viridiplantae; phylum Streptophyta; class Magnoliopsida; order Brassicales; family Brassicaceae; genus Eutrema; species Eutrema heterophyllum. The sequence goes on from PKMM01002486.1 coordinate 90,728, forward strand.
TGTTTCCTTGTGCAGGAACTTTGGGTGACCAACCAAGCTTGCAATGTGGCTTAGGCTATTCGGATTATAGAATTCGAACGGTACTTTACGGAGTTCAATCCATACTGGTGCTGTTTTAAGAGCCGGTTTCGAGGGTGTAATACCCGGAGTCCATTCTGCAACAAACATTGAGCTGCCGTCAATAGACCAGAGACCCTCGCGCAGCACCCTTTGCCGAGCCCCGTGATTTGGGATCTTGAACAGATACGAGTTTTCTTCAAGCTTTGTAACTGTGATGTCTTTTTGCCATCTACTCCACATTAAATTGACCACCGCTTTGATTTTTCCATATGATGGAGCTTTCCTATAGAATTGACCCACCACAAAGTCCTTCCAAAGTGCTTTGCTGGGATAGTAACACATCGCTCTCCTGACTCAAGAATGAACGGAGAGCCACATTTTTCGAGAGGCCCACCTTGAACTCGGTCAACCCAAGTTTGGGGGGGGGGGGGGGGGNGGGGGGGGGGGGGGGGGGGGGGGGGGGGTTGCCACCGCCGAAGTATCAATAGGTAAATCTCGCCGAGGAGGAGAATCCTTAGATTCCAGATCTGGTTGGATAATAATGCTTTCTGTGCCGGCGAGGTGAGTGAAGAACATCCAATCTCCACCGAAGAGGGCTTGGTTGACTTGATGGAAAAATCACTCTCCGGCATCTCCGTTGCTTTATGGCTGAGTGTCGATTTGATTTGTGCAATCGTCATCTTCACCGGAGGGAATGCTGAGTTCTTGGATTTCCGATCGAGTTGGAAGGGGGAAGAGAAATGGGTTTATTTTTCTTTCTGGCCATGGTGGTTAAGAACCGCCGGCGGTGGTCACCGCCGACTAGAGATGCGAAAGGGAAATATGGAATTTTGAGAGAGAAAGATGAGAGAGAAATTTATGAGATTTTCACAATATAAGGTGTTTTCTGTACTAATGGTATTATCTGTCCCATTTGTTTATCAGAATTTGCTAGCAAAGATACCCTACGGTGCATACCAGAATGTAACCACTGCTTCCACGTCGAATGTATCGACGTGTGGCTCAAGATTCATGGTTCATGCCCTATTTGTCGGAACTCACGCTCGTGAAGGACATTGTTGTTGTCTGAATAATAATATGAAGTATTTTCAACATTGTAGTAAATGTCACTAAATTATTGTGTATGTTGATAAATATGTGTTTATATGGACTTGAATATTTATGTTCTAGATTGAAGCTTAACGATATTGTTTGTCTTATTTGTTAATCTAGTACAGTAGTACACAAGCAAAGTGACTGTACATACTGTTCTGTGACCATTGCTTCCACACGTGTGATATCTTGGCATTTTATATGATTTATAGCGATGCTTTTCCTTGTCTTTATGCATTTACGTTCATGTTTAGGTAAAATAAGTTGTATTTGCATCTCCATTTGCATATATTAGGTTTTGGAGTGGAATCAAGGATTTGAAGCTTACTTGGACCAAGGAGAAGTCTTTTGGGAGCTAAAGAAGCCTAATGGAACTTGGAGGAAGATCATGGGGCAAGAGGGATCAATTTGGAGCGAGAGCTATGCCCAAAAATCAAGGAAAATGTAGAGTCCATCTAAATTAACTGAAAGATCATGCCATATGAAGGCTTTCCATTTGGATTTAGCTTCGGAGATCTTGATAAAAGTCATAGATAACCGAGTTATCTTTCGTTTGGTGTTTGTTTCAAGTCATTCCGAGTAGTGGTTCAAGAGATACGGCAAATTTAGTAAGCATATGTATGTCTGGCGCGCGAATGAACTACCAGTGATCTGCAAGCGACCACCCTGCAGTGACGAGATGCGGCAGCTGTGAAGCCGCCGTCGCCAAACCAGTGATCTGCAGCGACCACCCTGCGGCGACGAGATGCGGCAGCTGTAGATCGCCTAGAACCAAGATCCACCGGGTTAAATCTGGTTTGTCTCGGGTTGACCTGGATCCGACCCAAACCCTATAAAAGCTAAAAAAACTTAATTTCGTGGATCATCTTCTTTTCCCTTTGAAAACTTATTTCTTTTTAGATTTTGAAATTTTTTTGTAAGAGATATCTTTGGTTTAAATGCAATCTGAAGTTTCATTTCTCTAATCTATCTTCTTTTTATCATCTACTCATGATCCTTAACACTTTCTACATGGGATTAGTTGGGTCCTTCATGATTAGTGAGTAGTTCTTTTAGAATCCATGAGATGAGGTAGATTAGGGTAATGATTAGAGTAGATCCATGATGTTAGGGCTTAGTTTAGATCATATCCTTTCTTATTAAGTGAGATTAATGCTAAATTAGTCTTGATTTGGTTGATTTAGAATTTAGGGAATTTCATGTCCGGAAGGTGTTCGATGAAATTCCCCAAATAACTTTTTAAGAGATTTACTTGCTTAGTGTATGGAAATAGATATCTAAGAAGTTTATTGGTTATATGATATTGAGATTAATGCTTGTTGATTGCTTAATTACAAATGGAAATTTGTTCTTAATTAGGTAATTAACAAAGTGATTAGTGGCATGGAACTGAATTAGTCTTAATTAGTGATATAAACCAAAAGATTAGCAACTGTTTGAGTAATTGGCATCATGGATTAGCTCTAGAATCATCCGAAATCAATAGGATTCGTTTTTAGCATTGATTTAATCTCGTTTAGCATTTCTTGTTTGATTACTTGCCTTGTCTTTAATTTCATTAGGATTATTAGATAAAATTTTATTCGATTCGCTTAGATTAAACAAATTCTTGCATTCTTAGTATGTGGTTCTTTATATCTCCTCGGATTGATCCCTCAGTGCTACAACGATAGTATTTGGGTAATTGACAAAGGATTTGGAATTTCTGATGGCTTTTATGATGTTCCACATTTCTTGTGATGCTAAGTTGGTAACAACAGTAGCATTCGTGTGTGAGTTTTGAATCCTCAAACATACGCTGAAAATGACAAAAATGTTGACTCCAAATTTGATTTAATGGGATGGAATGAGTATGATCACTTTTGATGACATGCTAGAACATCACGGAACGTAGACTCATTAATTTTGGAAAGGTTATAATTTGATTGAGAAGAAAGAACTTCAAAGTTGGTCTACGTTCTAGACTTCCAGTACTTTGTGAAAAGTGAAAACACTATTCTAGAACCGACTTGGTAATCCAATCACTCTTCCACTTGTTTAAGAAGCTGATGAAGACGACATGGTTAATGATGGATGCCATGAGACTAAACAGATGCTCTCTCGGTTTATGCCTTTTGTTACCGCATGAATGTGAAGGGAAGGCGACTATCATATTATGTGACTTCTTTCTACCCATCTCCCACCGAAAAATTATGTCACGGGTTCAAAACCTTATAAAACAATGTTTCACATAATCACATAAATAGCATGGATACGATTACTGCAAAACAATAAGAAGCAAACAACTAAAGATTGAAAGCAGTTATAAGAAATGGACGAAAGACTAAGTAAACGAAAAGATTAAAGCTTAAATAACAGAAGGTTGCATAAAATCCTATTTCTCTCTCCTCCTTTCTACCTTTACAAGGCGATTCAACTTTCTTCTTTCAAAACTTGCCGGCGACCTCTCTCTCCTCCGATCTCCCTCTCCGGCGCGCGTGGTGGCTCACCATCGCCGGGGGAGGGACCCTGTTGTTGGAGGTGGGTTTCACCATGGCCTTTTTGGAGGCCCACCTCGAATCAAGATCGGCCCATCAAGTAGTCGACCCATCAACCGATTAAGGCCCACCCAGGTCGGCCGTACAACCTCGGAACAAATGAGATGGAGTGCCACCGAGATCGGTCAATACACTCTATTCAACCAAGCGACATGTCCTGCCCCACCATCGATCTGTCCTGCCCCGACGTCGATCTGTCCTGACCGACCGTACCGTTTAGGGTTTGGACATCTCTAAACCACCGCCTTAATTTCAGTATAAATAGGAATGTACCCTCATTGTGAAGGAGGATCCAATTTCGGAATAAAAAAGCTCGAACTACTATTCAAACCGATCTCATACTTAAACCAAAAAAGGAACCGATCTATCGTCCACTTAAAGATAACACCGATATTCAACACACTATTTGAAGATCGCGATTAAAACCGACCTGTTCTTACTTATCTTTATCACAAATCTCCCGACCTCGTTTGTCTTTGTTATTCACCGATCAAAGACTTTACTTTAATCAAAATTCTCCGAACCTCCTCTTCGAATACTTACTAAGGTTATTCGGTGACAATAACCGATACAACAGTTGGCGCCCACCGTGGGGCTCAGAGATATTTCTCAACGCAAAAAGTGGTTCGGCGAATAACAACTCAACGATTTCAGAACAACCATCCGTAACTGCAAGAGGCGCGAAGATCGCAACACCCCGATTCATCGGACCCGAACCGTCTCCGAGCCAGCGAAATAACAGCCTGCCGACCTCAACTGCAATACTCGAAACCACCCGGGTAACCCCACCTGTCAGCGGTAAATCCACCGTCGAACGAACCGACGTCCCAACCCTCTTCGGAACACTTCTCGCGCGAATAGACGAACTCACTCGTGGAACGAATGCGCGGTTAGACCGAATAACCGCGGTGCAAACAGCTTGCCAAGATCAGGTTAACAACCTACACTCCCAAGAAGCCCAGACTCCCGAGCATCATCGCACGCGCCGTAACCTGTTCGGCGATCGGCCACCGATTAATTTGTCCCAAAACCCGGCATACACCGAAAATCGAGCGCACCCGCCGAGCTTCGAGGCATTGACCCCCCCTCAACGAATTGGAAACTTTGAACGAGATCAAGAGATGGAAGATATGAATGCTAAACTGCAGGCCATGATATCCCTAGTACATCGGACAACCAGCTCGGCTCCCGAGATTGACCGCGTATTAAAAGAAACGCAAAACACACCTTTTACAACTCAGATATCTGATTTCCCGTTACGCAATCCTAGCCAACACTTGACGGCGTTCCAAATCGCAATGGGCCGAGCTCGCTACTCCGCCGAAGAGCGAAACGCTGGTTTCTGCCAACTCTTCGTAGAAACTCTCGGTGGAGACGCCCTGGTCTGGTTCTCCAAGCTCGATGCAAATTTCATAGACAGCTACCGAGCGCTGAGCACCGCCTTCCTCAAACGCTATCATATGTTCCTCCAGCACCCGACCTCATGCGCCGACCTTTATACCATTGCTCAGGGGGAAAAGGAATCCCTCCGAGCCTTCATGAACCGATTCAACTCAGTAGCCTCTCGCGTCTCGGTGCCCGACGATGCGGCAATACCAGCCTTATGGGGGGCCCTACGACACGACATGAAATTCCGAGACAGCCTCAAGTTCGATAAACCACCGACCTTGGAAGATGCACTACACCGAGCAGTGTTATACATCGAGGACGAAGAGGAGAAGGAAGCAATGGCCAGGAAATACCCATCTAATCCAGACCCGCCGATAAAGCACAAACCAAAGGAAGAATATTACGAGCCGCGACAACACCTCAATAAAACTATCGTGCCAACAATAACGGCAACGATAGAGCTAGAAAAGCAAACATAAACTATATCAGCGAGACACAACCCCAACAACAATCGAACAAGTGGGTACGTAACGAAGGAAACCAACGCCCATTCTGCGACTACCACAAGCGATACGGACATCCCACCTTTCAATGTCACCAACTACAAGAGTACCTCCTCGAAAACCTCCGAAGAGGAGAGATCGGCGATCAGAATCACTCCTCGGCACGGTTTGACGAGCAACGACCAAACGAATCTCACCGACCTAACAACAATGGAGATCGGCTCAGGCCCAATCAAAACGAAAACCTTCACCCTCCGCCAATTATACAAAAGACGGATGACAAGCAGCCAAAGCGAGATCGCGACTTCCATGATAGACCTGGAACGCCGCCGACCGCCAGGAGACGAGTCAACATGATCATGGGCGGCCTCATGACATGCAACGATTCGATTCGGTCCATCAAAAAGTATGGCAGGAAGGTGATGGTAGCTCAGAAATGGCAATAGCAGATCGCCAATAAGCCTGTCAGCGAAACGATAAGCTTCACCGAGGTCGATGCCGCCGGCGTGGACCGACCACATAACAATCCTCTCGTGATCAAACTAAGGGTCGAAGATTGCGAAATCTCGCGAGTCTTAATAGACACCGGCAGCTCAGTGGACCTAACATTCAAAGAAACCCTAGACAAGATAGAGCTTACCGACCATCATCTCAAACCATCCGTCAAACCACTCACAGGGTTCAACGGAGATACCACTATGACGATCAGAACTATCAGACTGCCGGTCTACGCGGGAAGAACGACCAAACTGGTCAAGTTTGTCGTCGTCAACAAACCGACGATCTACAATGTAATACTTGGGATGCCATGGATACACGCGATGAAGGCTTTTCCCTCCACCTATCACCAATGCATCAAGTACCCCACCCCGAACGGAGTCAAGACGATTCGAGGGAACCAAGTAATGTCCCGAACATGCTTCATCGCCGAGCATAAGCTGAGAAATTCAGCCCCGCAACACCCCCAAACTTGTCTTATGATCGAGCCAAAAATCCATACCGAGCTCCCATCTCAGAACGACCCAAGGCGCGAACTCATTCTTCAAGTTAACATAGACGAGAATCAGCCGGAATAGTGCATCGGCATAGGAGCCGAACTCAATGACGAGATCAAATTTGAACTAATCTGCCTCCTTCGGCGGAACGTATCCACTTTTGCATGGTCGATTAGTGACATGGTCGGTATAGAACCAGAGATCGCTTGCCACGAGCTAAACGCCGACCCAACTTTCAAACCGATCAAACAAAAACGACGAAAGCTCGGCCCCGAAAAGTCCAAAGCCGTCAACGAGGAGGTTGAACGACTATCGGCCGCTGGATCTATCACCGAAGTGAAATATCCCGAATGGCTGGCCAATCCTGTGGTCGTCAAAAAGAAGAGTGGAAAATGGAGGATTTGTATCGACTTCACCGACCTCAACAAGGCCTGCCCGAAAGACAGCTTTCCTTTACCACATATTGATCGCTTGGTGGAAGCAACGGCAGGCAACGAGCTGCTATCTTTTCATGGATGCATTCTCCGGTTACAATCAAATAATGATGCACCCAGACGACCGAGAGAAAACTTCATTCATAACCGATTGGTCTAAAGAATTTCGGGCCACCGTTTATAGCACCTACTGCTATAAGGTCGTGCCCTTCGGTCTAAAGAATGCAGGAGTGACCTACCAACGATTGGTCGACCACATGTTCGCCGAATAACTTGGGAAGACAATGGAGGTTTACATAGACGATATGCTCGTAAAATCGTTCACCGCCGGAGATCACATCGGCCACCTACAAACCTGCTTCAGCATCCTGAACCAATATCAAATGAAGCTGAATCCGGCGAAATGCACGTTCGACGTAACCTCTAGCGAGTTCCTCGGATATATCGTCACTCAAAGAGGGATCGAAGCCGATCCCAAGCAAATAACCGCGATAATCGACCTATTGTCCCCAAGAAACGCGCGAGAAGTACAACGACTAACAGGCCGGATTGCGGCACTAAATCGGTTTATATCCAAATCCACCGACCGATGTCTTTGGATATAAGAGTTTCGAGTGGGACGACAACTGCGAATAGGCCTTCCAACAGCTAAAAAACTACATGTCCACACCACCGATCTTAGCTAAACCAGAGGTCGGCGAAACTCTCTATCTCTATATTTCGATCTCCAGTTCGGCCGTCAATGGTGTGTTAGTCAAAGAAGATCGGGGAAAACAAAAGCCGATATTTTATGTTAGCAAGACCCTCGACGACGCAGAAACAAGGTACCCAACCCTGGAAAGGCTCGCGTTGGCAGTTATCATCTCGGCAAGAAAGTTGCGACCCTACTTCCAATCCCACTCTATCGTCGTCCCAACCAATCAGCCACTCCGAACCATCCTCCACAGCCCTAGTCAATCCGGCCGATTAGCAAAATGGGAGGTCGAATTAACCGGATACGACATAGAGTATCGAAGCCGAACAAGCGCTAAGTCCCAGGTACTAGCCGACTTCATAGTCGAGCTTCCCCCAGAACTGACCTGCAACGACCTCCCAGAAGAGGAAAAATGGCTCCTATACGTTGATGGCTCATCGTCACTACGCGGGTCGGGCATAAGAATACCGTTGGAATCCCCAACGGAAGAGATCCTCGAACAGTCCTTCCGTCTCGCCTTCCAAGCCTCAAACAACGAGGCGGAGTACGAAGCATTGATAGCCGGCCTGCGACTAGCCAAGGGAATCGGGGTGAAAAGAATAGAAGCATTTTGCGACTCCCAACTCGTAGCCAATCAATACAGCGGCGACTACGAAACAAAAAACGAGCGAATGGATGCCTACCTTAAGATCGTCAAGAAGCTCGCCAAAGAATTCAATTTCTTCACCCTGACAAAGATACCAAGAAGCGATAACGCATCGGCAGACGCCTTAGCAGCTCTCGCATCAACCTCCGAACCACATCGACGCCGTATAATACCAGTTGAAAGCATTGACGCGCCGATAATCGACCTGCCCAAAGGAATCTGCCTTATCAACAAGCTCCAGAACGACCATCTAGAAGCAGAAGACGAGCCTGCCTTAGAGGACGATGTAGGCAATGCAGCCGACCCCATAGATTGGAGAACCGAAATCTTACTCTACATCAACGACGGAGCCTTACCACCCGATTGATGGGCGGCTAGGCGACTAAAATCAAAATGTGCCCACTACACCCAGATCGATGGCAATCTCTTTCGCATAAATACTTACGGCGCCCTACTTGGATGTTTATGCGGCAAAGAAATACGCGATGTTATGAGAGAAACCCATGAAGGCGCGGCCGGCAACCATTCAGGAGGTCGCGCACTAGCTCTAAAAATCAAGAATCACAATCATTTCTGGCCGACCATGGAATCTGACTGCATGAAGTTCGTAGCTCGGTGTGAAGCATGTCAGCGACATTCGCCAATGATTCATATCCCCACCGAGCTACTCACAGCCGTCACAGCTCCATACCCCTTTATGAGATGGGCGATGGATATAGTTGGCCCACTCCCCCGATCTCGCCAGAAGCGGTTCGTACTGATCATAACCGACTATTTCACCAAGTGGGTAGAAGCCGAATCCTATGCCAAAGTACACGCTGCCGACGTACCAAAGTTCGTATGGAAAAACATCATATGCCGACACGGACTACCAAACGAGATCGTTACCGACAACGGTTCCCAATTCACTTCTAGTCTCTTCGAAGGATTCTACGCAAAGTGGAAAATACGACTAAGTAAGTCCACACCGAGATACCCTCAAGGAAATGGTCAAGCCGAAACAACAAACAAAACCATCATCGATGTACTGAAGAAGCGACTTGAACAAAAGAAAGGACTATGGGCCGACGAGCTAGATGGAGTACTATCGTCACACCGAACTACCCCACGACGATCTACAAACAAAACGCCCTTCTTCTTGTCACACGGAATTGAAGCACTGGCCCCAGCCGAGGTCGGTACACCCAGCCTCCGACAAACGATGCTAACCCAGAAACCAAAGCTCAACGGGAAAATGATTAGAGACCGACTGGATTTAATTGAAGAGGAACGCGACCAAGCCATACTCCGCATACCAAACTACCAACAACAAGCAGCTCGGTATTATAACAAAAAAGTTAAAGGCAGACACTTCGAAGATGGCGACCTGGTACTTCGAAAGGTTTTCAAAAACACCGCCGAGCTCAACGCTGGAAAATTAGGAGCCAATTGGGAAGGACCATACCAGGTTTCAAAGGTAGTCAAACCAGGAGTATACGAGCTCACCACAATGTCGGGAGAACCGATCATGCGATCCTGGAACTCGATGAACCTCAAGAAGTACTACTCCTAGATCGGCACACCAAAAAAAAAAAAAAAAAAAAAAAATAGACGCTCACCGAGCTATATCTGTGTAATGTGAACTACGATCGGCTTGATCCTTCTTCGGAAGGTACGTAGGCAACCCCTTTCGGGGTACAGCTGTTTACATAAATAAAATTTATTTTTCTAAGTACTATCTCGTTACTTCCCACATCGGTATCTACCTACATCATCATCTTTTTACATCGGCATCCTAGCTAGGTGTGCGATCTACCAAACGCATTCCTCATGGATGCATTGGTGAAATAACCCACATTTTAAGCTGGGCCCAGTCCCGCACATATCTTTGGTCGACCGAATACAAACGCCAAACAGATCTTCGCGTATTCCTACCCGATCGAAGAAGTTAACAGGTGGACCGAGCTAAAATTCGCACCTACTAACATAGTAAGTCGAGCCCAGACTCGCACCTTACAGGATAAGTCGAACTTTTTTCTCGCACCTAGAACCTAAACAAGCCGAGTTCGACGTCGTATTCATCGACAATAAACAGAGAATCCAATGGACTTCGAAGAAAAAAGATAAGTAATTCCATTCATATAATATAAAAACTACAGCAGCCGAACGAAAGAAGAACTAAGGAAAGAAGAAAAAGCAAACTCATCATCACCCGGCCAACTCCTTAGCCCGATCGGCTATGGTACGACGATCGGCAGGATCGTCAAAATCCTTCGAGTCTGGAAGCTTTGGAGTCGAAGGCACACTATCTTGAGAAGGCTGGTCCCCATCCTGAGGAGGTCGGTCCTCGGAACCATGAGAAAGCACATCATCAGGATCTTTGGGATCGCCGTTTTCACCAGCAGGCTCGACAACAAGCGCCAACGAAGTACTCGGAGGAAGGTCCTCCTAAAGAGGCAACACGTTCAAATCACCTTCCAAAAGGTCGGTGATGTATACCTTGCTGACCTTATCAAGCCATATAGCTTTGTCTGTCTCCAGAGCGGTGACAAAGGATGGAGGAATGACAACACCATCATCCTTCATAACCTGGAGATAATCAAGAATCCCCATAATCTGGTTAGCGATCAAAATCGCTTCTTGGGCCTTCTCCCGGTCCTCAAGATGCCCCTTGAATCGCTTGAAGCGAGGCGCGTATGCCTTGTTCACCTTTTCCCATACCCGCTCTCTCTCTTGTCGGACTTTCTCCTTTGCCGACCTCTCCAACCGCACCGATTCATAAACAAGTTCCTTATCCAGCCGTACTTTCTCCCTGGCAATCTCCTCCAGATCCGTCAGTAGATCGGAGTTCTCTTTCCTCAGGTCGGAGATCGTCCCTGTAAGCTCGAGGTTACTTTTATCAAGCATCTCGGCCTCATCTTCTCCTCCGAACATTGCCGGTTGGCCAAGTCAAGGTTCTTCATTAGCTGCCGACCTGCAGCCTTAAGCGTCTTCACCTCGTCGCTCTTCTTGGTCCTCACACTCTTGAGCTTACGGCCGTACGATGCCGTAAGCCTGTTTACACAAGACGCCGCCTGATATCCAAAGAACACTCAGTTAAAAATCCCGAACAAACCGAAAAACACAAGAAAAGGATCAACCGAGCTTACCCTCATAAAATGGCGAGCCATTTCTTGATAAGTATCCTCCTCCTCAAGCTTCCCAAAGGCTGGGAGCCTGCTCAAACTACCTCCGATCTCACGGAACAGATCAGAGCAAGCAATCTTATCATTAACAAAAGGCTCGTCCTTCATGTATCTGAAGTCGAAGCTATGACTGATGGTCTTTCGCTTCTTTGAAGGCGCCCCCTCGCCGGTTTGTTGTTCCACAGAAGGAACATTTGGATCGACAGATCGGTCCTGATCCCTCTGGTCAACCGACCTCGAAAGATACTTGGAGGAATGCCTTGAAGAATGCTTCCTCTTCTATTTCTTTCCCTCAGTTCCCACAGCCGGCGCCGCGGTATTCACTTCTTCAGCGCCCAATTCTGCGCCTTATACATCTCCTTCTCCCCCTCCAACGGGAGCCATCTCCTGTTCGGCTCCCAACCCCTGCGGATCGCCCTGACCCTCGGCAGAGATAGGGACACCAACTTCTCCGATCTCCATTTGCGGATGGTCGTTCCCAACAATTGAGGAATCAACGGGATCTGATTGAACAACGAGCTCGGTGCTCGCATCGACCGAGATCGGTGCGGCCGACCTTGCCCGGGACCAGCTCGCATAACTCGGTAGCGCGTTAACATCAACACCGCCCATTTGTGACGTTTGTGAAGAACAAACCGCGACGTCCCAACTAGCTGCAAAAACCGAAGATGATTAGACCGGACATAAAACACCGATAGAAAAGAAGTAATATGAAAGTCGGCTTACCAGAGTGAATACGAGCCAAACTCGATCGAATCCTTTGAAGATGAATTTCGGGCCACCGTCTATGACCCAAAGCTCGGATTTTCGCTAAAGCTTCTTCGAAGCCTTGAGGAGCTGCTTTGTCGATAGGATGACGAACTGGAACAAGCAAAAGAAGAAGGTTAGATCACAAGGGAAAGAAATACGATAAGGGCGCAGTGTAAATTAATGTCTACCGAAGGTCTTATTCCACCGAGTCTTGTATCCCCTCTCGACCTCAACGACCGATGCTGAATTGATTTTGGCATAAAAAAACCGATGTTCCCAATCGTTGAATTTACTGACGCTTTCGCGCAGAATCACTTTGTGGTTACTCTTCGCAGCCACGTAGACCGTCCCAGGGGTCTTGCCGTTGTTACTGATGCGCGACATCTCTTCAAAGAAACGGAGGTCAATGTTGACACCACATTCAGCCCCCAAAACCAGTGCGGCGACCATGTTGTGAATCCCAGCATGAGTCATCTGGCCGATGGCGAGCCTTATAGCGTCACAGTAATCGATCAACAGTTTTGGTAGAGGAAACCAAAGCCGACTTTGGGTAAAGTAAGCTTCATACAGACATATCCACCCTTCGGGAGCAGTCCATGGTGGCTCCTCAGGAGTCGGCGGCCTCAATTCCAGACCATAAACCATCATTCCCTCTTTGTGCATCTTCTTTAATGAGTCGTAACTAGATTTCGAAGGAAAATCCGCGAGACGCAGCCGACCACGAGGAATCGACTTACCCTTGGCATTAGCAGCCGACCACGAGGAATCGACTGACCCTTGGCATTAGCAGCCGACTTACAAATCTTCTTGGGCCCGACCTCGGCGATTTCCATCGCTAACCTGTTATCCATTGCCAGTAACTCGGCCTCAAGCTTTACCCCCATATCGTCAACCACTTCATCTACCAACTGGAAAACAACGATTTCCAAGCAAGCTGAGCTAGAGCTGGTTCCGTCTGGTCGGATTCGGTTAACTAGCTCCCGGATCAGCGAGTTAACTACTCCCATCGAACTATAAGAGGCCGTCGTCTCATCCGATGAAGAACCACTACTCGCCCAGACGGCGTCCTCCCTAACCGACCTCGAAGACAAACTCGATACAATGCGCGCCCTCTGCTTTTGAAGATCAAAAACAAGAGGAGACGAAGAACTAGGGAAGAAGACCAAAGAGATCTACCGAGATAGCTCGGCGGTTAACTAGCCTAATCGGTAAAATCACGCCACGAATTCAACAAAAGCACGGCGACGATATGACAGGAAACGTAAAAGAGGAAAGAAAAATAAAAACAAGACCGAGAGAGAAGAGAGAGGAGATTCGTACCTTTTCTTGCTGAAGATTGAAATGAGGAAGAACGGGAGGTGAAGATTATATAAAGGAAGAGCACGATAACCGAAGAGACATAATGATTACGCTTAGACGACTCTTCGATTTCCGCGCACCAATATTTGGGTTCAGTTTTCACCAACAAAAGCCCATTTAAAAGCCCACCGAGCACACTATCCGCAGAAACGCCGATCTAGATTCAAGTCGAGCCAACCAATAAATTCGCCTAACTCAGCAAATTCGCAATCTTTCGCCGAACTAAGGGGGGGGGGGCAATTGTTGGAGGTGGGTTTCACAACCCCCTTTTTGGAGGCCCACCTCGAATCAAGATCGGCCCATCAAGTAGTCGACCCATCAACCGATTAAGGCCCACCCAGGTCGGCCGTACAACCTCGGAAGAAATGAGGTGGAGTGCCACCGAGATCGGTTAGTACACTCTATTCAACTTAGCGACCTGTCCTGCCCCACCATCGATCTGTCCTGCCCCGACTTCAATCTGTCCTGACTGACCGTACCCTCATTGTGAAGGAGGATCCAATTTCGGAATAAAAATGGTCGAACTACTATTCAAACCAATCTCATACTTAAACCAAAAAAGGAACCGATCTATCGTCCACTTAAAGATAACACCGATATTCAACACACTATTTGAAGATCGCGATTAAAACCGACCTGTTCTTACATATCTTTATCACAAATCTCCTGACCTCGTTTGTCTTTGTTATTCACCGATCAAAGACTTACTTTAATCGAAATTCTCCGAACCTCTTCGAATACTTACGAAGGTTATTCGGTGACAATAACCGATACAACACCCGTAGATCTCCTTTATCTTTTGGTAGGAGTTTTGTCTTGCTTATTGTTTTGGACTGTCGGCTCGGTTTACGGGTAGGAGGTGGCTTCTCAGCGACGGGTCCTTGTTCAATGGCTGCGCGTGCTCAGCGGCATCGATGGGCTCACGGTGGCGGAAGGATGTCCTCCCTTGGGATGGCATTCTCTCCTTCGTCCGCTTCGTCTCCCCGTCGGTGTGTTTTGCCTCCTTCTCTTTGGTCTCCGACGTTTCCCTTGCCGGTGGTTCCTCGGCGTTAGCTTCAAGAGTCCTCGTGCTGGCGGCGTGCTCTCCGTCCTTCTGATAGTGGACTTTTTGCGGTCCGCACAATTACCCACTGCGCACAATGCCTCAATCTAATGGCATGTCATTGCAGCACTTTGTGATCGAATCCACAGGGAAATAAGAACGACGCACTAGGAATGCAGGACACTATCTAATCTAAGCGATAATTGGGGTTGGTTTTTATCGAACAAGTGAAACATTCAGAAATTTAGCAAGTGACAGAACACAATATGAGTTCTAATAAAACAAGAAGTAAAGCAAAGAAGAGAATGATTAATATCAATTTAGACAGACGAGTTCTCGGGTAAAGTTAACGACTCGGGCGATCCCTTAGTCTATTCAAGATGCTCAGTCATTCAACTAAATACTTCCTTAGGCCTTAGATCACCATTAAAGATTAATCCATGTCAATGGTATTAACCCATTTCCTAATCATAAACCGGCATAAACTCCCGTTCGCGATTCTATGATTAACAAGCATTAAATTCAAATCTAAATGACCACAATTCACCTTAGACTACAACTTCCGTTGGCTAAG
Source organism: Eutrema heterophyllum (assembly GCA_002933915.1). NCBI lineage: Eukaryota > Viridiplantae > Streptophyta > Magnoliopsida > Brassicales > Brassicaceae > Eutrema > Eutrema heterophyllum. The sequence goes on from PKMM01002486.1 coordinate 105,967, forward strand.
ATATGAAAAGCATTCATTAAATTCGTTCAAGATTTTCATCAAACACCTTCCAGGTGATGAAACTCCCTAGGCTCTAGATCAACTAGATGTGTATACCTCTTCGATCTTTTCAAACTCCATGTTTCGTCCTTTGTTTCTCAAATCAATGGAAGGATAATACCACACCGGGGTTTTCGGTACCCCATAGCCATGCCGTTTTCCTGTGTACTGCCCATAATCTCGAAGACTATCAAGCAAAGGTAAACTCCAATTGGCAAAATAATTTGGTGGCAGACTCCCGTTAAAGTTGTTGTGGGATATGTCAATTATCCGAAGTGCCGGAAATGGAGGAGGGTTTTCAGGAGAAGATATGGGGCCGTGGAATCTGTTTGATCTCAGAACAATGACTTGCAGATCCGGCAAAGCCTTGAGCCAGAAAGGGAAGGTGTCACTGATTCTATTGTTCCCCACATTTAGAAACTGGAAGGTTGAGCAATTTCCAAGAGACCTTGGAAGCTTTCCACTTATTTGATTGTGGCCAACATCAAGTAGTACTAAGCCATCTTTCATGTCTGGAAGTCTCCCAGTGAGGTTGTTGTTGCTGAGTTTCAACACTGGTAGATTTGTCAAGCATCGGGGAATTGAACCACCGAAATTGTTGTTCGATAGATCAAGTACACCTGAATTGCAGAATGTAAGAGGTATGCCTCCGGTGAAATTATTGTGTGATGCAGCCATGACATACAGGGTGGTTGGTGGAATAACAGGAAAAGATCCTTGAAAGGCATTTGAACTCAAATCTAACTCCTCAAGTGACGAATTAAAGAGCACTTTTGGCGAGCCTTCCAAGATATTGATGGAGTTGTGAGAGAGATTTACACTGCCCAAAGAAGGCAGATTCCGCCATAACCACTCGGGCACTTTTCCTTTATTAAGTCTATTCTTGGAAATGTCTAACTCACGTAAGTTCCGAAAGGTCTTGATAAACGTGGGGAACTTGGTGATGTTGCAGCTCGACAAGCTTAGCTGCCGTAAATTTGTCGAACCGGTATTAAGCCTTGATAAACCGTTCCCGGAAAGATCCAAATACTCTAGAGACTTGAAGGGCAAGAAATCGAAGTTGATTGTGTAGGTTGTGTTCTGAAAAGATAGGTCGAGATGCGTGAGGTTGGGTAACTTTGAGAGAGGCTCTAGGATTCGACAACTCAAAAGGTTCTCGGCCATGTCTAGATACTCAAGCTTAGAGGTTGCAGAAGAAGTCATATTTTCAAGAGGGTCTCTAAGATGGTTTTGGCGCAGATCAAGATATTCTAGGGAAGGCATGGTGAATAGAGAAGAAGGAATGGTTTCAGAAAAGTGATTGTAGGAAAGGTTTATAGAAGAAAGAAGGGTTAAATTATGTACATGGGGAAAACGACCGGTGAGCTTGTTATGTGAAAGGCCCAAGTCGGTTAAGCGGGTTACTGATTGAGGATGGAACTTCTCCGATGAAACCATTAAAGTTAAGATCCAAGAATTCCAAGCGGCTTAGGTTACTGATTGAGGATGGAACTTCTCCGTTGAAACCATTAAAGCTAAGATCCAAGAATTCCAAGCGGCTTAGGTTACTGATTGAGGATGGAATATCTCCGTTGAAATCATTTAGGCCAAGATTCAAGTGTTCCAAGTTGGTGAGTCTGCCAAATCCGGCGGGGAATGGGGACGCGTGAAATTGGTTGATAGAGAGATCGAGGTACCTGAGGTGTTGGAATCTGAAGAGGCTACTATTAGCCTTGATGGTGCCACTGATACATGCAGCAACAAGATAAGGGCTGTCACGGCACCAGTCTCGTCATCAAAGCCAACCCCGTCAAAAGAATCAGCGTCTTTAGTCCAAGAACTTATATTTGGTGGAGTCGTTTCTATATGTACAGGCGTCATCGTAACGAGGTCGCAGTTGCGGGATGAAAACTCATTCTTGAAAGCCAAAAGGATCTCAACTTGGTCGGGACGAGGAGGAACTGTGACGCTGCTCACAAAGACGCAACACAAGAAGAAAGAAGCGATGGAAAAAAAAACGGCCAAATGCGATTTCATCATCTGAAAGAAAGATTTCAAACAAAAGGAAAGATATATCAAAATAATTTGGTATGTCTGATTTGGTTTTATCAGTATAATTCTAACAATATATAATGACGGTAAGAGCCAAGTCACACTGCTTGACTTGACTTGGAAATTGTGCAGGTCGTCCACTATGAATTGACCACAATTGGACGTGAATATTACGTACGTGTCCAGAGGTCACTAAATGAAATTAGCTGGCCAACATGTGCAACTTTTTTTATCAAAAAAAAAAAACATGTGCAACTTGGAGCCTTGGAAATAATTTGAAGCAAATATTTTGGCTTTCATGGATGTATGTCTCACTCTCAGTAAGTTTATTCTCATCTTTTCTTTTTGTTTTTTTTCAGTTGATTGTTTATTTACATTTCGGTGAATAAATGATCTATGGGCTTCATGTTAGATTGGTTTCTTTCTTAAATAATAGTCTATTTCTGCTTAGCCTTTAAATAACTATGCTCAAATGTAACATATGCTCATTACTTTTTTTTTTTTTTTTTTTTTTGTCGGAATCGTAACATATGCTCGAGTTGTAAAATTGTTATTATCTTAGTTTCTGATTGAACTGTTCCTATTTTCGATCTACCAATGTGTACGTAAGAATATTGTAGAATTCAACTTCTTTCCAACGAACTCTTACGGGAAAAAATTAAATGGTATTGTTATAAGTCTCAATTTTCACGAAAATGTTTGATATAAAAGATTCAATAGACCAAATTTGGGAGGAAATCATCTCAATTTTATTACGTTTACGTTTTTATATCAGCTTTAATAATTCCTTCTGAATAACACACTTAATTTGTATAAATCACGGAAAATCAAATTATAAGTTATAACTTCTAAACTAATTATCTAATGGATTTCAATATTACACTTTCATCAAATATGCCCATCCCATAATACCATAACCTATATATATATATATAATTAGAGAGTTATCTCTTCATCTAAGGTGTCCACCTAAACAAAACAAAACAATTTTACATTAAAGACTATTTCACTATTCATTTAATTTATAACTATCATTACTTTTATTGAATAAAAATTGAAATAACATTTTTTATAGGGCAATTCTACAAAATAGTACCAAAAAACTTAAAGTTCAATAATTTAGCACCCAATGGTGAAAATCACAAACATAACATTCATTAATTTTTTTTTGACTAAACTATCTTGTTTTTAATAAAACAAAACTAGTCTAACAAGCAAAAAAAAACAGAAAATCGAGAAGGAGGATGGAGAAGGAACTAATCAAACCTTCAAGTTTTATACAATTCAAATTTTTGATCTCCGATTCAAACATCTTAGCCTCGCCGATACAATCCCCGGCGATTCCATCTTCGTCATCCGCCGAATCGTTGGCCTTCGGACGAGATGCCGTCGAACGGAGATCTGGACCGTCAGATCGAGCAGCTGATGGAGTGTAAACCGCTATCGGAGGCGGATGTGAGGACGCTCTACGATCAAGCTAGGGCGATCCTTGTCGAGGAATGGAACGTTCAGACCGTGAAATGTTCTGTTACCGTCTGCGGCGATATTCACGGCCAGCTCTATGACCTTATCGAGCTCTTTCGAATTGGCGGTAACGCCCCTGATACCAACTACCTCTTCATGGGAGACTATGTAGGTCTGTCTTTCTCCATCTTTATATGGTGTGGAAATCGATGCTTGTTGCTTGAATATACTCATCAAAGGGCTGTGCGAGAGTAGGAATCTGGATGCTGCACACCAACTGCTCGATAAATTTCCTAAACAAAAATCTCGGCCTAATGTGATGACTTTTTCACCCTTAATCCGCGGTTTCTGTAACAAGGGCAAGTTCGAGGAAGCCTTCAAGTTGTTGGAGAGGATGGAGAAGGAACGAATCAAGCCTTCAAGTTTTATACAATTTTATATATCATTAGTAGATTGATAGAGAAAGCTCTTGCACTGGTCAAAAATCGTAAAAGGAGGATAGAACACTGTATAGTTTTTGGTTTGATCAATAATATTTAGTTGGATAGTTACTTAATCTTCTTCTTTATGATCTTAGAACATTTAGTCTGGTTTTTTAGGACTAAACTAAAAGTAAGTTTATCTTGTGTTGTTCATCATATATCCTCGTTTCTTTTTTTATGTTTCCACATGATGTTTTCATGTTTCTAATCTACAAGGAAAATGAACAAAATTTAACTATGGTATCCTGTATGGTCTTAGCATCATGATGCCTAATTTTTTTCAGTTTTTTTTCAGTTAGTAATGTTTTGTAAACCTCTTAAAGTATTTAGGAACCATTTAGGAACATATATAACGTATTCAGGAAAGTCTTTCTAAATCAACATTCTACGTATTTAGGAACCATTTAAGAACATATATAACGTATTTACGAAAGCTTTCCTAAATGAACAAGAAACAGAAAAACTATAAAAGACTATATTAACTGTTGATTTTCATGCGTAAATGAAGCATCAGAACATGTGTTGTTGTTTGCCTACACAAAGAAAGAAAGATACAAATGATGAAAAATGATCCTTTCTTTTCTGAAAATGAAACGTATTTAGGAACCATTTAGGAACATATATAACGTATTTAGGAAAGCCTTCCTAAATCAACATTCTACGTATTTAGGAACCATTTAGGAACATATATAACGTATTTATGAAAGCCTTCCTAAATGAACAAGAAACAGAAAAACTATAAAAGACTATATTAAATGTTGATTTTCATGCGTAAATGAAGCATCAGAACATGTGTTGTTGTTTGCCTACAGAAAGAAACAAAGATACAAATGATGAAAAATGATCATTTCTGAAAATGAAACGTATTTAGGAACCATTTAGGAACATATATAACGTATTTAGGAAAGCCTTCTTAAATCAACATTATACGTATTTAGTAACCATTTAGGAACATATATAACGTATTTAGGAAAGCCTTCCTAAATGAACAAAAAATAGAAAAACTATAAAAGACTATATTAAATGTTGATTTTCATGCGTAAATGAAACATCAGAACATGTGTTGTTGTTTTGCCTACACAAAGAAAGAAAGATACAAATGATGAAAAATGATCATTTCTGGAAATGAAACGTATTTATGAACCATTTAGGAACATATATAACGTATTTAGGAAAGCCTTCCTAAATGAACAAGAAACATAAAAACTATAAAAGACTATATTAACTATTGATTGTCATGCGTAGATGAAGCATCAGAACCTTCTTAAACTTGCTATTTCTCACCATGTGTTGCCATATGTTCTTGAGCTCCTCAATTCGAACCGGTTTGAGCAGATAGTCACAGGCACCGTGCTTGACTCCTTTCATCACATACTTTGGATCGCTATGCGCAGATAACACTGCAAGAATCAATCACCATGTCGAAGGTCAAAACTTTCACTCTAGTCTCTAGGAAACATGAAAAGAATCAAAGAAGAACTAAAACAAGGTAGGGATTGTTCATACTAATGACAGATAAGTCAATTTCAAGACCAACGAGCTCAAACTTGTTCTTGTTCTTGTTCTCTGATATATCATGGTTTTTACCCCTTTTAAGCCATGATATAAGTCCGTTTTATAGAGTCTTTATACTATTTTGTAGTGTTTTAGAGTTATTTACAGGTTTTAGCACGTTTGGAGTATAATTGGAGATATTTGAGCTTTTTGGAGCATTTTGGAGCAAAGCAGAAGTTTGTGTAGCTGAGTACCCGATTTGAAGCCTCAGTATCGATCGATACTGACTAGTATCGGTCGATACTCACTGCAGCAAGACACGAGTCGCGACTTTTATGAAGAGTTGAAGAATTGCAAAATTGCCCAGAAGAATTTATTATTTACAATTTAGCCCAAAACGTGTTTTAGGAGTTTAAGTTAGGTTTTTAAACCACTTTGGCTATGACGTTCTAATTAAGCTTTATTTTACTCTGGTTTTTGGAGAGACAACTCTGAACTCATGTTTCTTATTGATTTCTTTGATGATCTATTCAATCATGTTGTTTTCATTTTCCATGTCTGAGTAGATTCCTTGTTAGGTTCAGGGTTCTCATAAGGATTTTCTCTGAATGTTAGGTTAATTAGTTAATTAGGATTCACCATCTGAAGTAGTTCTTCACCATAGGTTGTTCTCATAGCTAATTCTAGGTTGACGAATCTGGAACTTAGATCTTAGGATAATTGATTAGGCACGAGAGTGCGATTAATTACCTGATAGAATTTAGGGTGAGCAAAATAACTATTCGCAAAGAGATTTGGTTTAGTTGATTTGTGAACAAATCAAACTTGAACTAAAAGCTGGTTTAGACTTTAGGATTCGCAAAGAGATTTGGAATTCTAGGATTTAGACTTAGATAGTTTTCGCAACGAGAGTTGGTTAGCTATACTTTAGTGATTTTAGTTCAAAAACCGCGCTAAATCTGAATTACGTTAGCTAGTTTATCTACATTCATTGAATTCCTGAGAATTGCCCTGAATCTATCTTCTTTCCAATTGACTTACAACATTTTTAATTTACGTATTGCTTTTAACTACATCTTTTGGTTTAGCTTAATTCGAATCTATATAATCTATTGCGTGATATCTGGAGTTCTTGTGTTCGACCCCTACATGTACTACAACAACTGCTTTAGTACTTATATGATATTAATTTGAGCATATCATTCTCCCTCAACAACTCCAGTGCAGTCTGTGCCACATGCCCGAGCAATTAAATTTGTAATAATTCCCCAAAGTCTCAATTTTTATAGAGCAAGAGACTCTTTCAATTTCAACCAACTCAAAATAAGTACTGTTCCACCAGTGAAACTTGTAATTTGTATAGTAGCAAATCCAGAGAATTGGTAGAACTTCAAATGGTAAATCTAACTAAATCTTAATTCGATTCCTCAAACCCATCTTTAAAAACATATAAATCTACAGAGGAATCGATATATTGTGTTTGACAAGAAACGAAATTTGAGGCTAAATTTTGTAGTTTAAGTGGATAACCAAATCCAAACGCAAATCAAAATCTAAAAAAATATTCGCATGAATTTTATAAGCAAATTGCAGAAAAACAAGGAGGGAGAGAGAAGGAACCGTGGTATTGGCAGCGATGAAGCAAAGTACATCGCAATCGCCGTCAATTGAACGGAGTGAGATGGGAGAGAAGGGAGAGAGATGGTCGAAGGTGGAGATCTCGATGAGATACAACGGAGAAGAGAGAGGCGTGAGGGATGAGGAGGAGAAGAAGAGACTGTTGGATCCCAATTCAAATAACCGTTGGATCGCCGGTACGACGAGGCCGCCATGAGCGTCGGGGAAAAAAAGCTTCGAAGTGACGATACTGAGGCGTGACGACGGCGATAACCTGATCGGTCGCCGGCGATGAAATCGTCGGTGATGATTAATGAATTTCTAGAAATTGACTCAGAGCGATATCTCAAATGCTATGGGCAAAGTTGTCTTTTGCCTCTTTAATGAATACTAAAAATGGTGCTTTTTTATTAGGGTGCTAGTTTGGTCAGAAAGTTTTCAAAAAGTGTCAATTTGATCAATTTCTCTTTTTTATATAAAAGACAAACAAACTAAGTAAATAAATAGGAAATACGTAACAATTTGATATTAAAAATTAAAGGAAACTGTAATATTTACCTAAGCAAAACAAAACAATTTTACATTAAAGACTATTTCACTATTCATTTAATTTACAACTATCAATTCATTACCTTTATTTAATAAAAATTGAAATAACATTTTTTATATAAAACACAAACAAACTACGTAAATAAATAGGAAAAACCTAACAGTTTGATATCAAAAATTAAAGGAAACTGTAATATTTATCGGATAGAAAGTACGAGAATATTTTATTGGAAATGATATCCAAAAAGTTGTATTTAGGATTTAGCCCATTTAAAATGTTAGAATGTGTTTAAGAGTTTAAGAATGTAAAATAGATTTTAATTACATAAGAATAAGTGAAAAAATATGATAGATAAGAGCAAAAAACAATTAATCAAAAAATATATTTAAAATTGACTCTATTTGGAATTTTGAAAGGTGCTTAAAATATTTCAAAAGTTAAAAAATGACAACATATATCAATTGATTTATTGTGTTAAAATAATTAAACATATATCAATTGATTTATTGTGAAACAAGTTTCTTTCAAATTAGGAAGATAAAAAAAAATTAAGAATGCATATACATCAACTTTTAAGATTTGCATTGATGTATTATGAAAAACACAAGAATAAGTATTTTGTATGCAATTTACACCATTTGAGAGTTACATAAATATTATAAATGTGTAATAAAATTAAGTTTTTTTTTTAATTTCACAAAATTGAGGATATGTAAAATGATCACAAAGATAAAAAACAAATAAATAAAATTATGGATAAGCGATAGTAGATAAAATAAAAATAGAAATAAAAAAAACAAGTATATCACTACAAGAAAACAGCGCGCTTTCCGACGACATAATAGCCGTCGGAAATTTCTGACAGATTCTCGACGAATTCGACGGTCATCGGAATTCCGTTGGGAATTACAGATGGCTATTATATCGTCGGAAATCCATCAGAAATATCGAAGGATTTCCGACGACTTTTTATCCGTCGGTAATTCCCAACGAATTCCCGACGAATTCCCAACGACAATTTTGAATCAGTCGTCGGAAATTCGTCGAAAAAGAGCGTTTTGTAGACGTTATGGAGCCGTTTTTGTCCGACGGATTTCCGATGATTTCCCAACAACAATTTGAAAAGATGTCGGAAATCTGTCGGAAGAAGAGCCGTTTTAATAGCCGTTTGTTTTCAACGGATTTCCGACAAAATCGGTTGGAAATCAGTCGAAAAAGTAGACGTTATGTGACGTCGGAAATATGTCGAAAATGCCGCTGTAATTTTCTATAAATATAGACCTCCCCTCATTCATAACCAAGCTTAAAAAAACTCTATAACTTCAAAAAAAAAACTAGAAAATGTCTTCTTCAAATCGGAATGATTATTTTAGATCGTGGATGGACATACCTCATCAGGATCCAACGACGAGTTTATGCACGAAGGAGTTTGCAGAAGGGGCGGCGCAATTCATGAGTTTTGCGACAAACCAAGAGAGGACAATACAAACCGGCACTACAAGAAAACTGTCTATTTCCAACGGAAATTTACGTCGGATTTAAATCGTCGTAAATGACTAACGACATTACAATGGATTTACGACGAAATATGTGGTCGATGTAAATTCGACGTAAATATTTGTCGACGTTTATACGACGTTGTAATTTTACGACGATTTTATGACGTTGTTACGATGATTTTATAATTCATTGTAATTCGTCGTAAATGTTACATCGATATTACGACGATAAATATTCTATGTAAATTACCAACGATTTCACGTCGATTCTGAGAGTTTGGTGGAGCACGTTTTCTTATAGGTTCACCTAATTATTTACATCGAATTAGGTCGACGTAAATCCGTCGTATATCCGATGTAAAATCGTCGTAATGTCATTCGATGGGAAACCGTTGTAAATATTCATTGCAAATCCGTTGGTAATTTTGAAAACATTTCTATAAATACATCCTAACTTCAATCGTAACTCCAAAAAAAAAACACATTAAAAAAAACACTCTACAATATTTTTTATAAAATGTCTATATACGATCTACGAAGATTGATGTATACCCAAAAGGATTCGGAGGGAGTATTGACGAAATAATTCAAAGAGGGGCTTGAAATATTCATGCATGTATCAGGCCGGAAATATGCAAACGACCCTGGAAAGCGGTAAGATGTTCTGTCCTTGTCGTAAATGCAAGAATACAAGATGTTTTTATTGGGATGGTGTGGAAGCATTTACTAAATAGAGGATTTATGCCGCAATATTATGTTTGATATCTACATGGATAGGGTTTTGAAAAGAATCAAGCTGCTAGTAGTAGTAATTATCAAGGTCATGTAGATGTTGATGAATCAAATTATCAGGGTAGTTATCATCATGGTCAACATCAATTTGATTAGGGTCAAGATCATGATAGGATGCATGCCATGGTTACTGATGCATTTCATGAAAAAAATGCTGATAATAGTGTTGAGGAACCCAGCGTAGATGCGAAACGATTTTATGATATGCTAGACGCTGCAAATCAGCCACTCTATGATGGATGTAGAGAAGGTCAGTCTAAATTGTCGCTAACAGCTAGGATGATGGCAATTAAAACTGTTCATAACTTAGCTGAAGTTTGCATAGATGATTGAGTTGATCTTATTAAAGAGTATTTTCCAGAGGATAATTTGGCTGCCGAAACATACTATGAGATATAGAAGTTGGTTTTTAGTCTTGGGTTGCCTTCTGAGATGATAGATGTATGTGTTGACAATTGTATGCTTTTTTGGAAAGATGATGATAAGATGCAGAAATGTCGATTTTGCCAAAACCGAGATTTAGGCCGCAAACTTCTGGGCGTAGTAAGATATTGTACCAACTGATGTGGTATCTTCCTATAACTGATAGGTTGAAACGATTGTATCAATCTGAAAGGACAGCTGCATCGATGAGGTGACATGTAGAACATTCACAGACAGAAGGAGAAGTGACTCACCTGTCAGATGCAAAAGCATGGAAACACTTTAACATGTCTATCTTGGTCTTTGCACTGATGGATTTAGTCCATTCGGTATGTCTGGTAGGCAATATTCTTTGTGGTCAGTTATTGTAACACTTTATAACCTTCCCCCAGATATGTGCATGCAAAGGGAATTTCTATTCCTGAATATTTTAATCCCTGGTCCCAATCATCCAAAGCGGTCACTTGATATGTTTTTGCAGCCTCTCATACATGAGTTGAAACAGTTGTGGTATACAGGAGTTCCTACGTATGACTATTCGAGGAACTTTTTTTTTACGATGCGTGCAGTGCTTATGTGGACAATAAGCGACTTCCCTACATACATAATGCTATCAGGTTGGACGATGCATGGGAGGTTATCTTTTCCTTATTGCCTCGATCGGACATATGCATTTTAACTGAAACATGGTCGAAAAACATGCTGGTTTGATTGTCACCGCCAGTTTCTCCCAATCAACCATCCATATCGGAGAAACTTGCGGCTGTTTAGGAAGAACAAAATTGTGCATGTCCCCTCACCAGTGTATCTATCTGGGGAAGATCTTGAAGTGCAAATAGGTCATTTTGGGGCACAAGAAACGGTGAGACATGGGGGAAATTGGCACACTCCTGCTAATATGTCTGATGGATACGAGGTCAATCACAATTGGCACAAAAAAACATTTTTGGGAACTTCTGCACTGGAAAGATCATCTGCTAAGACACAATCTTGATGTCATGCACATTGAGAAAAACGTTTTTGATAACATCATGCATACAATATTAAACGTGAAAGGAAGAACCAAAGACAGCGAAAACTCAAGGTTGGACTTGTCCGATATTTGCAACAGAAATGAGTTGCATATAATGAGAAATGGGAACTCACTAGTTCCTATATTTCGGTTGGGTGCAGAAGAAAAGGCATCGTTGTTCAATTAGGTTTCATCTGACGTGAAGTTTCTTGATGGGTACGTATCCAATCTTGCTAAATCTATTAAGAAAGGACAAAAGTTTGCAGGGATGAAGAGTCATGAATGCCACGTGTTTATGCAACGATTACTTCCTTTCGCATTTGCCGAACTCCTTCCAGGAAATGTTCATGAAGCAATTGGAGGCAAGATACATCATCACATGCATATAAAATTGTTGATATTATATGTTCAAATATTACAATATATAATTTTGATTGTGCAGGCATCATAGCGTTTTTCCGGGATCTTAGTACACAGACGTTGTCAGAAGATGTAATTGCACAACTGGCTGCTAATATTCCAATATTGTTGTGCAATTTGGAAAAGATATCCCCTCTGGCGTTTTTTGATGTTATGGAACATCTTTCCATTCATCTCCCTCACGAAGCAGAACTAGGCGGACCTGTTCAGTTTAGGTGGATGTACCCATTCGAGCGCTTCATGAAACATTTAGAGGGGAAGGCAAAAAATCTAGCAAGGGTTGAAGGATCAATTGTTGCGGGAAGTTTGAAAGAAGAAACTTCACACTTCACATCATACCATTTCGCTACAAAAGTCCGCACACGCAAACGGGCTCCCCGGCGATATGATGATGGTGGTGTGGGACGAACTTATGCAGTAGAGAGTGTCCCAGACATATTCTCAGTAGTCGGTCGTCTTAGTGGAAAATTGAAGGAAGTTTGGTGGTCTAACGAGAATGACATGCACAGCGCACATACGTACATCCTCCTAAACTGTAAGGAAGTGAGTACTTACGAGAGGTAACGTAAATATTTATAACTATCTGATTTTGCGTGTTATACCCGCACCAATTAACCTAATGCGCACACTACCGCAATCATAACGGTATGTCGATGTAGCACTTTAGGATCGATCCCACAGAGAATAAAGATTACACACCAAAGATACGAGAAACAAACTAAGCTAGAGCAAAACGTTTTTATGTTTTATACAAAAAGAAAGAAGAAAAATATCAAAATGTAAGAAAGAAAATAAACAAAAGAAAATAAAACACAAAGAGAAAACGTTGTATCATGGCTTAAACTATCGAAGAGATGATTAACAATTAAACAATGAATAATTCGGAAACATTAATCACTGTCTTAGAACATGGAACACAAACATAAGACTAATCCACTCTCGTGATATCAATCTTTTCAGCGATTACCCGATTATCATAAACTCTCGTTTGCAATCAAAGATAGTCGATGAGCATTAATCACAAGTCCATTTAGTTCACTAAACACACCAAACTACAATTGCCAATTGTGCATGATATTTAAAGCTCGCAAAAGGTTCGGTTCAAGCAATTCATCTAACTCCTCTCGGGTGTAAAATGCTTAAATTCAAGACTCGAATGAACAAACCTAATCTAGCACTAACACCGTTTAGTCGAATCTATCCCTAATGCATGGGATGAGACCAAAAATCCTAGGGTGTAACTCTAGCTCGGTTTGTCACGCCAAACTCGAACTACCTAATCTAGGTGCAGTTCTAAACTTCGGTTTATCAAGTCAAATCTAGCATTAAGAATCAACCTAAGAACCTAAGTGAAAGAATTAACAAAGATCATCCTAAATCACCATTATCTAACCATCAAGACAATTTAGTAGTGATGCATAGACATTCAATACAAATTCATTATTTGGCAAGGAACACACAAATAGTTTAACTCATTCCCATGATGCAAAACCTTTTATTGATAATTTGAATTAGCTAATCTCCCAATTGCAACCAAATTATCAACAAGCATAAAACGTAAGTCTTTTTAAGCCAACAATTCACCTTAATCACAATGGCCATCGGTTAAAAATGAAAAGCACATTTAGAAATCTTCTAGACAATCTACCAAACCTCTCCCGAGTGTAAATCGACCATGATCTAGAAATTGAGTAGCTAATTCAACTCTAGCATTAAAATCACTTCTAAACATGTGAACAAATGATTATCTAAGCCTAAACATCAACAAGCAACCATCAAACCATCCAAATCAAGCCTAATCATGATCCAACAAAAAGTTATTCACAAGAACACCAAGAACATGAAGAACACAAAAAGGTCAACTCACAAAAATAACAAAAACCACAAAACTAAACCATAGAAAAGAAAGAAGAAGAATCAAATAGATATAATATGAAATAAAAGTGAAGAAATCTTCCCTTATGTGAAATATACATGAAGATCCATTCAAGAACACCAAGAGGTGTTCTTGAGCTCTCCCAAGAGAGACTTTTCGTTTTGGGGAAAGAAGACTTATGTTTTTAGTGGACAAAAATGACTTAAATACAAAAAGGAGCACTAAAAGTGACGGCATCGGTTTGGGGGATCGGTTTGCAACCGATCTCGCTTGTTAAAATTCTGCCATATGCCTTGGCGATCGGTTTGACGATTTTGGCTTGACAGGTCTTCACTATATTGGCCATAACTCTTGAACCACAGCCCTGAATGACACGAATCCAACGTTCACGAGAAGCTAACTCAATTGTCTATCTTGTGTCCAAATTGGAGATTAAACTAGGTAAGGGAAGGATTCGATACGACATGATCTTTCAGCTGCTTCGGATTGCCGCTGCATTTTCCGGTAATGACATGTCTTCAGTAAATCAAATGTATCTCTCGAACTGCTGATGTGAATGACATAAAACCACTTCCAGTAGAAAGCTAACTCAATTTAGCATAACTTTCATTAAGATCTCCCAATCTAATTCAAAGGGCAAGGTGTTCTTCCGGTTGGATCTTTCATGCACATCGTCTTGATCAGAAAATCTTGATCGATTTCAGTGATCGGTTTTGAAACCGATCGGACGTGTATTTTTCTCCTTTTGGTCCTCTTTCGATCTTCCTTCGAACTCCAAGTGTCTCCTTTGATCCAAGCTGCTCCAAGTACTCCTAAACACCTAAAAAATGCTCCAGCAAGCCAAAAACGACACAAAACTCTCTAGGACTTCTAAAATGCAAGGTAAAACAAAATGAGACTCTAATGCATGAAAAGATCTCAAAACTCTACAAAGTGGAATTAAAAACCTATGAAACTAAACCTTAAAAAGATGTAAGATATGGTGTTATCACTATCCAATAATCAATTATATATAGTTGATTAATTTCATTATATACTAATTAATATAATTAAAAGTGTTAATTTTCATGTATATATATATATATATATATATATGTATTTTACCATCATAGTAACATGAAATGTTTTTTTACCACGCTTGCAAAAATTCTGGATTGGTTGAATTTTCGGTTAAAAAAATTACGACGGATTTACATCGAATCCGTTGTAACATTGTCGTAATCGAAAAATATTTATTTACCGCGCATGGAAAAATTCGGGTTGGTTGAATTTTCGGTTTCAATATTACGACGGATTCGACGTAAATCCGACGGCCACAAACTCTATACATACGAGCCCAGATTTCTCTTCCTCGACCACACTCTCACAAATCTCTCTCTCTCACAAATCTCTCTATCTCTCTCATAAATCTCTCTCGTAAATATCTCTCTGTCTACACGCGACTCTCTCTCTAAAAAGGTAACCTTTTTTTTGTAAAGTTTTGGAATTATTTATAGGATTGGAATTAGATAGGATTAGAATTATTGGATTATATTTTTTATACTCGTTATTGTTACTAATTATTTAAAAAAAAAAAATTTATGCAGTAGATGGGGCCACGTAAAACTCACTATAGACACATGTTGGGTGACGGGGCGAGTCGGGATAGAGTTATTCGGCGGCCCCGTCATCTTCTGCCACACCGTCTGCGGTTCCGGATTCTGCGTCCGCACAAGCGCCGCCACCTCCACCTACACCACCACCTCGACCATATGCAGATTACACGGTCGAAGATTTTTTGCAGCAGCTGGGTCATGATGGTTTACCCCGGTTAGATCCGCTACGGCCGTCGGGAACTTTTAGGTACGTATGTTCAAAATTATTTTTTTGTAATTAACTTTATTTTATTTACTAATAATTATTTTTTTATTTTTCAGGTTTGGTGTCGATAACAAAGTTGGACAGAGTGTGTCTGACACCATTAAAGCATATTTCCTAGAGCCTCACCACAATTGGACTTTCGTTCCGGCCGACATTGTCGACATGTGGTTCAAATGTTTCGTGGTAATATTTGTTTTTTGAGAATTATTTAGTTTTATTTAACTAATTATAACTATTTTTAATCGTTTCTAATGTTATTGAAGTTTTTTTTATAGCAAAAATGGCATTGGAACATTTCCTTCAACGAGCAGGTGAAGACGCAGTTTAGAGAGAAGGCAAAATTTTAGCTCAACAATACCGTCTCCGATTGGAAGAGGAAGTGGGAGGTTGATGGCAATAAGGAGAAGCCCTCACACATGTTTATCAAAGTTTGGACCGGCTTGAAGACCTAGTGGACAGATCCGCATTCGCAGCCAGTGGCCGCTAAGTGTTTGATATTCTCATAATTTACATGTTCTAGCATGCATTTTAGTTAGCATTATCTAGTCATTTACATGCACAATCATAGCTTTGCTTGGCATTTCGGTCTTTAGAATGTTGTATTAGGTCCTAGTTAGTCTTGCATGTTTTGGAGTGCATTTTAGGGGCTTTGGAGAACATTTGAGGACATGGAGTTAAAACCATTCGGACTTGGAGCAAGGAGATGAAGCTAGAGGCAAAGGGAGACTTGGAGGCATCTACACCGACCTGCCTTTGGTCAGTGCACTCGACCGGTGTAAGGGCAGTAGCTAAGCACCGAAGAGAACCGCATTCCACACTGCACAAAGGTCGACCGGTGCTACTCTTCAGGGGATTTACACCGCCCATGCTCCGTCCGGTGCCACAAGCCTGGTGTTACATCAGTGCATAAGCACCGACCGAAGCCCATATTCACACCGACCCGTTGCTATCCGGTGCACATCTCCCCTCGAACTTACACCGACCAAAGTAACTTCTACACCGATCAGACGCCACTCGATGTCACGCCTCAGGACATCTCCACCGAGCACCTCTCGACCGGTGCACCCATCCGGTGTTGCATCAGGAGCTAAGCACCGCAAGAAGACCATTTCCACACCGATCAAGTGCCGACCGGTGCCCATCTCTCATCGACCAAAGAAGTCCACTTCGACATGTGCACACCGACCAACGCACAGTCGGTGTAGAAACCGCAAAACCTCTTTGATCCATTTCAACCGAGTCAGTACCCGGTTTGTTCCGTGTTGACCCGGCCCACCCATCAACAACTATAAATACTCTAAACCTAATTTTCTTTAATCGAAGTTTTTCTCTAGCTAAAACCTTGTTTTTAGGGTTCTAAGTCCTTTTGATTTGTGCAATTTAAGCTTTAGTTCTTAAATTTCTATCTTCTATCTCTTCTTTCTTAATCAAATCATCACATAATCATGGGATTTAACATGTTCTTCATAGGATTTGTTGGGTTCTCCATGATTAGTGAGTAGTCTCTTAGGATCTTGGGATAAGGTAGATTTAGGGTGATCCAATGGTTGATTCATGATGCTTAGGGTTAGATTTACCAATTTCCCTTCTTGCTAAGTGTGCTTAATGCTAGATTAGGTTAGAGATAATCAATCTAGGCTTTAGGGAATTTCACACCCACAAGGTGTTTGGTGAAATTTCCCAAAGAACTTAGTAAGAACTAAACATGCTTAGCCTATGAGAGTAGTTGTCTAGGGTATTTATTGGTTGATTTGAATGTTAAATTTAATGCTTGCTAATCATTCTATCACAAATGAGCATTTGTTCTCGATTTAGTGATTAGCAAAGTGATTAATACCTTGAAAGAGGATTAGTCATAATTAGGGATCTTAACCTAGGGATTAGCATTGTTTGAGTATTGAGCATCATGAAATAGCTATGGGATCATCTTATTTCCATAACCTCATCCTTGGATTCGCCTTTTAATATTGCCTTTAGCCTCGTTTTAATATTGCTAATTCTTGATTCTTGTTTCTTTTGAATTAGATTGCTAGAATTAATCCCAAAACCAATCACCTTCGCTTAACTTGAATAGTTCTATGTATTCTTGGTGCTTGAAACACTAAAACCCATTTGGATTGATCCTCAAATACTACAATGATATGACTAGGGTTTGAGTAATTGATTAGTAAAAATCCAACTATCAATTTGTCGCCGTTGCCAATTGGGTTTAGCTTTCAACATTAAGATTTTAGATCTTCTTGAGATTAAGCTTTCTTTCTACTTTTGTTACTAATCTCTTTCACTTCTTATTGCCATATCTATCTTATAAGTGCATGCATACCCGTTCTAGAGGCGAGGACAACCTAGTTCAAGCATGGGATGACATTCACTTATTGGATCGAGGAAGTAGAGTGATTTTAGTGTTTTTTTACTAAGTCAATTAATAACTAAA
The DNA here is from genome assembly GCA_002933915.1 of Eutrema heterophyllum. Taxonomy (NCBI): domain Eukaryota; kingdom Viridiplantae; phylum Streptophyta; class Magnoliopsida; order Brassicales; family Brassicaceae; genus Eutrema; species Eutrema heterophyllum. The sequence continues at coordinate 123,960 of PKMM01002486.1, forward strand.
GTTCACACTACCGCAATCGTAACGGTTGTCAATGCAGTACTTTAGGATCGAATCCACATAGACCAAGGTTACACTACAATTCTCACAATTCAAAACTAAACTAAGACAATATTATGGTTATGATTTGCAAAATAACGAAAACTATTAAAAGCAATGTAAATTCAATAAGGAGAAAACGTTAGGTCGAGGGTTTCTTCGCAGAAATCTAGAGATCACAGATCAGACAACCGTTCAGGGAACGATTAAACACAAGTTTCAAATTCAAACATAAATATCTAACCAATTCACTTATGTGGTATTGATTACTAAATCTAGCAACCTAGAATCCTAACTTCCGTTGAATCTAGAGATCTAGACCAGCATTAACAAATTGGTTCAATATGTTCACGAATCGCCTTAACATCAACTTCCGTTGGCTAAGGACAATGCGCTCGCTTATGTTCTTGCTAGCAACCTACAACACTTCCATGGTATAGATAAAACCCTAGATCAGAGGCGAGGCGATCAACCTAGCCTAAAAAATAAACACAACAATAAGCGAAAACCACAAAGATAAATCTCTATATGTGTCTAATTCAATGATTCATGGATCCCGTTGAAACCCTAAACCTAACTATGAAACTACTTAGACATGGTAGCAGAGAACGAGCATGGAGATGAAGAACTTATAATATAAATCAAGAAAGAAAAGGGTTTAGAATTCTTCTCAATAGATGCAGAGATTCTTCTCCAAAGCTTACAAATTGCTAAAAGCCAAAAGTCTGAATAGAGAATAAAGCGATAAAAGTGGTGCCGCCAAAGTGGCTAAAAGTAGAGTATATATAGGGTTCTAGGCGAATTAGGTTAAAACAGGCAGTTTCTGGGGCAAAACAGGAAAATCATAAATTTCCTTTTTCTTCTAGCCGACTTGCATCGATCGATGTACACATTGCATCGATCGATTTTGTATTCTATGGGAATGCTCCATCGATCGATGCACTCCTTGCATCGATCGATTCCGGATCTTTTTGTGGGGTTGCATCGATCGGCTCTGGTTTTGCATCGATCAGCCTCACTCTTGCATCGGTCGATTCTTACTTTTCTGGCAACATCACATCGATCGATTGGGACTTCTCTGATGGTGTTGCATCGATTGATGCACTCCTTGCATCGATCGATTCTGCTCTTTTCTGCACGATTTCACGCGTTTTTGCCCACGTAACTCCAATTTCTTCCTTAAACGCCTTTTTACCTGAGATAACTGAATAAAGGACTAAAAGACTCTAAAAACAAACTTTGACTCGATAAAATACTCAAAAGAAACCCCAAAACATGTGTTAGAAAACGGTAAAAACCAAGTATATCAATTCCCCCAAACTTAGTCTTTTGCTTGTCCTCAACCAAACAGAAAACTAAGCAAGAAGAAAAAGTTTGAAAAACACAGAGACTCGCAATTCCTTTAGAATTCTGCAATGACCATTACCTTAGTAATCCACGTATTGCCAAACTAGCTTGAGATCGAACCACCATGTACTTCTCTGCAAGCATTCGCAGCCTCCCAGATTCAACTCATTATTTCACAGAATAATCCAAAGCTATCATTGATGGGTCTCATCAAGGATCATAGTGCCAAGAACCTTCTAGACTCTTTCCCTTTCGATATCATGACGAGACAACAACACAACCTTTGGTACTTTTTCCCTCCCCCAGACTTATTCTTTTCTCATTTTCTTCTCTTTGGGTATATTTTTTTATCAAGGTTTACGAGACGCGAGTATTGATGGTGTTTGCCACCGAATCCCCGGTTCATCCCCTTTTTATATCAAAGATGTAGGCGAATAATGGGATCGCAGGAAATTTTCCTAGCCCTCGCTTCCAACTTTGTGTGATCATCTCCTTCGAAGTAAAATAATGGGATCAATGGAAATTTTCCTAGCCCTTTACCCGAAAGAAAATCATTTCATGTTTTCTGCTTTTTATTTTAAATAAGGGAGAGGAGTACCATACTTTCACACAGGTCATCTTGTCAGATACGAATGAGGAGTCAAGCTCTGAAGACACCAATCACAATGATGAGGTAAAATGAAGAGCTCAGAAATTATCTCAAGCTTTTTGAATGTCTCTGGAAACATGGATGCCTCTGATTAACTGGTCAGCCTTTAGATTTTTCAGTAGTCTGGTCTAAAACTAGCTCTGCAACAATGGTCACTTAAATGCAAGTCATATAAAAATTCAAAGGTCGTGATCATAATCTCTAACAAGTTTTGACTCAATAAAACAGAATGACTCAAAGGAAACATCAAAATGACTCAGAAGGAAAAATAAATGAAAGAAAATAGCAAGTAACGATAGAGACCCTCCCCCAGACTTTCTTCACACCGTCTCGGTGGGAAAATAAATTAGGAAGAAGGCAAAACAGACTTAATGGAAATAAAATAGAAGGGAAAATAAAACAAAAGAAAACGTACCGGTGGGTTGCCTCCCACCAAACGCTTGCTTAAAGTCATTAGCTTGACTCGATAGCCGTTTAGGCGTGAGATGGATTACCGAGGGGAATGGTTTCGTCCCTAGTGATATCTACGTCAGCGAGGTATGGCTTTAGGCGCTGACCATTAACCACAAACTCATTTCATATAGTGCCCAGCAACACCACAGCTCCGTACGGTCTAACCTCCTTAATTGTGAATGGTCAGGACCATCTCGATCTCAACTTCCCTGGAAAAAGTTTAAGGCGAGAGTTGAATAGCAATACTTGATCATTTGCAGAGAAGTTCCTGGGAATTATCTTCTTGTCGTGATAGGCTTTGGTCTTCTCTTTGTAAATCTTAGAGTTTTCGTAGGCCATGTGACGTATTTCCTCCAGCTCATGTAGTTTCATCGTCCTTCTTTCAAAAGCAGGTTTGATGTCGAAGTTGAGCAACTTTACAGCCCATGCTGCCTTGTATTCGAGCTCCACAGGAAGGTGGCATGATTTCCCGTAGACAAGATGGAATGGTGTCGTTCCCAAGGGTGTTTTGAACGCAGTTCTGTATGCCCAAAGAGCGTCGTCTAACTTGACAGCCCAGTCCTTCCTTGATGTGTTCACTGTCTTTTGCAAGATACCCTTGATTTCCCTGTTGGAAATTTTGACTTGTCCACTCGTTTGAGGGTGATAAGGAGTGGCTACCTTGTGCTTGACTCCATGCTTCTTCAACAAGTTTTCAAAGACCTTGTTGATGAAATGAGATCCGCCATCACTGATCACTACTCTAGGTACACCGAACCTTGGGAAGATTACTGATTTGAACATCTTTAAAACCACATTGGCGTCATTTGTCGGGCTAGCTAGTGCTTCCACCCATTTAGACACATAGTCCAGTGCCACTAGGATGTATTGATTCCCATAAGAGGACGGCAAAGAACCCATAAAATCGATTCCCCACACATTGAACACTTCAACTTCCAAGATGTAATTTTGTGGCATTTCATTCCTTTTACTAATGTTCCCCTGCCTCTGACATGAATCACACTTGGAGACGAAAGCATGTGCATCACGAAACATAGTCGGCCACCAGAAACCGGCTTGTAGAATCTTAAACACCATCTTGAACGTGGCGAAGTGTCTAGCTTAATCAGAACCATGACAGTGAAAAAGAATTCCAAGAATTTCCTCCTCTGACACGCATCTGCGAAAGACACCATCTGAACCTTGCTTGTATAAGTATGGCCCATCCCAAAAATAATGTATGATGTCTCTCAAGAACTTCTTCTTCTTCTTCCCAACAAAGCCCTTTAGTTCTTTCTCTGTAGCCAAGTAGTTTGCTATTTCACCAAACCAAGGGATTTCAGGGAGCTCGGTGTGGCGTGAAGGTGTGTAGTAGTCATTATGCCCAATACTGATTGCGTACACGTTCTCTTCAGGTAGGCTGTCATTAATCGCACTCTTGTGCCTAATCAATTATCCTAAGATCTAAGTTCTAGATTTGTCAATCTAGAATTAGCTATGAGAACAACCTATGGTGAAGAACTAATTCAGATGGTGAATCCTAATTAACTAATTAACCTAACATTCAGAGAAAACCCTTATGAGAACCCTGAACCTAAAGTGGATATACTCAGACATGATTAATGGAACAGAAATCATAGATGAATAGAATTGCATAAAAGAAATCAATCAGAAACAAAGGGGTTCAGAGTTGTCTCCCCAAAATCCCTCAAACAATCTCTCTCAATCAGAACAAAAGTAAAATAAAGCTTAGCCAACAAAAGTGGCTGAAAAACCTAATTATAATGTTAAAACAGGTTTTGGGCTAAATTGTAACTAATAAAGTCTTCTGGACCAATGTGCAAATTATCCAGACTTGTAAAAAGCCGCGTTTCCTGTTTTCCTGCAGAGAGTATCGACCGATACTAGTCAGTATCGATCGACACTAGTCACTGCTTCTTCTGCTCGCCAGACTGGACTGTCTTCACGAAAACTGGCATAACTTTTGAATCGCACCGTTGGAATGGCCTCAAACTACTTCCAAATGAAAGCTAATCCATTTATCTGTCTTGTATCAAAATTTGAGCTCAATCCATCGGTGGACAGTTCTTCAACTCTTCATTTAAAGTCGCGACTCGTGTCTTGCTGCAGTGAGTATCGACCGATACTAGGGTAGTGTCGATCGATACTGAGGCTTCAAATCGGGTACTCAGTTACATGAACTTTTGTTTTGCTCCAAAATGCTCCAGAAAGCTCAAATATCTCCAATTATGCTCCAAACATGCTAAAACCTGTAAAAGACTCTAAAACACTACAAAATAGTAGAAAGACCCTATAAAACGGACTTATATCATGGCTAAAAAGGGGTAAAAACCATGATATATCAATCTCAAGATCAAATTCCTGCAGCAGAAGAATCCATCGCAGAAGTCTGGGCTTGGCGTCCTTCTTCGTAAGTAGATACTTCAGGGCAGCATGATCAGTATGCACTATAACCTTAGACCCAACAAGGTAAGATCTAAACTTCTCGAAAGCAAATACAATGGCAAGGAGTTCTTTCTCGGCTGTAGCATACTTGCACTACGCATCATCAAGAGTTCTGCTGGCGTAGTAGATAACATGAAGCTTTTTGTCTTTTCGCTGTCCCAGGACAGCTCCTACTGCGAAATTGCTAGCATCAGTCATTACTTCGAAAGGAAGTTCCCAGTCTGGTGGTTGGACAATTGGTGCGCTGACAAGTGCTCCCTTAATTGTGTGAAAGGCCTCGAGACAGTCGCTGTTAAAATGAAATTTCACATCTTTGCATAGTAATTGAGTCAAGGGTCTAGCAATCTTGGAGAAATCTTTGATGAACCTCCTGTAGAACCCAACATGTCCCAGAAAGCTTCTAATCCCTTTGACAGAATCAGGAGGCTGTACACTAGTCATACCTCGATCTTTACCTTGTCCACTTCGATGCCCTGCTCTGCAATTCGGTGACCCAAGACAATCCCATCCCTGACCATAAAGTGACATTTCTCCCAGTTCAACAGCAGATGCTTTTCCTCGCAGCGCTGTAGTACCCTGCACAAATTGGAAAGACAGACAGAAAAGGAGGATCCATATACAGAAAAGTCGTTCATGAAAACCTCCATGATGTCTTCAATTAAGTCAGTGAAAATTGACATCATGCATCGCTGGAATGTCGCTGGGGTATTGCACAAGCCAAATGGCATTCTGCGATAAGCAAAAGTGCCATAGGGACATGTGAATGTAGTCTTCTCCTGGTCGTCTAGATGGATGGGAATCTGAAAGAAGCTGGAATAACCATCTAGAAAACAGTAGTAGGGGTGGTTAGCCAATCTTTCAAGCATTTGATCGATAAAAGGCAAAGGAAAGTGATCTTTACGAGTAGCAGCATTCAACTTCCTATACTCAATACACATCATATGCCATGTAACAGTTCTAGTTGGGATCAACTCATTTTTCTCATTTTTAATAACTGTTACACCACCTTTCTTTGGCACAACATGGACTAGACACACCCAAGTACTATCAGAGATAGCATATATGATGCCCGCCTCTAGAAGTTTCATTATCTCTTTCTTTACAACATCTTTTAGATTCGGGTTTAACCATATATGATGTTCTATCGAAGTCATCGACTCATCCTCCAGATGTATCCTATGCATGCAAAGATTAGGTGAAATTCCTGTGAGATCATATAGCGAGTAGCCTAAAGCCTAACGATACTTTCTAAGTTCGTACAGAAGCAAAGTAGTTTTAACATTGTTCAACTCAGCATTAATGATCACAAGGTAAGTGGAATTGGGGCCTAGAAATGCGTACCTTAGCCCAGCTGGGAGTGGTTTTAGTTCGATTTTTGGAGCTTTAAACTCGCTCCATGGGTCAGTAGAAGGCGCAGGAGGGCTTGCTGCTAGAGGCGTCTCTGCAGCTCCATCCCAACTGATGTACTCGACCATCGCCCCCATTGTCTGGCTTGAGTTCAGCATCTTAGAATAACCAGTCGCATCGTCTTTCATAAACCCATGCTCACTCTCAACCTTTGTCAAAATAGTCTCCAACGGGTCATCCATTAAAATCTCTTTAGCCACTTCGTCAGAGATTTCCAGTGAGTTGTCAATGGAAAACGTCTGACCGTCCAACATAGGCTTCTTCAGCATCTTGTCCATCTCAAACTTCATGACAATGTCTCCCAGGTGGAGATCTATTCTCTCGTTCCCCACATTCTATGATGGCGCATGCCGTACACAAGAAGGGTCTTCCTAAAATGAGAGGATCTTTCGGTTCTTCATCTAGCTCTAGGACCACGAAGTCTGCAGGAACGAATGCATCCCCAATTCGCACATGTAGATCCTCAAGAACACCAACAGGTAGCTTCACAGAACAATCGGCAAATACTAAGGAGATCTTAGTTTGCTTGAACTTTGTGAATCCAAGTCTCTTAGCCACAGAGTATGGCATCAAGTTGACGCTGGTGCCTAGATCGCACAAAGAACAAGCAAAAGTCATTGCCCCATTATGCACAGAGAGAACGAACTTCCCTGGATCTCCTAGCTTCTTTGGCATCTTGTTTTGGAGGACAGCACTGCAATCTTTAGTAACCATCATGACACTATCTTCAGTAGATACCTTACTCATCACCAAGCTCTTCATATACTTCTTCAATAAGGGTATTGATATCTTCATATTTTACATGTTCTAGCATACATTTTACTTAGAGTTTTGTGTCATTTGCATGCATAATCATGGTTTTGTCTTGCATTTAGGTCTCACTTAGAGTTTATGACATTTGCATTAGGTCCTAATGAGTTCTTGCATGTTTTGGAGTATTTTCTAGGTGATTGGAGGAAATTTGGGTATATTCGAAAAAATGGACCAAAGTAGAATACAAGGGTCATCTGAACCGTCCAAAAGAACCTGCATAACGAAGGCTTTCCGATCTGATTTAGCTTCAGAGGTGTTCATGTAAGTTGTAGAGGGATGAGTTATCTTTCTACTTGAGTTTGAATCAAGCCATTTGGACGTGTGGTTTGGGAGATATAACAGATTTACTAGAGGTATGTCCGCCTGGCCGAGACAGTTTCGACCAACACCGCTCCAACCGTCCGGTGTCCCGAACGGTGCAAAAACCCAGGACATGCACCGGTCTGCTCCTGTCCGGGGTGCCCCAAAAAATTTCCCATCAGTGCTTAAGCACCGGACGAAGCCTCCTTCCACACCGTTTGCCCATCGTCCGGTGTTGACCATTCTCCCTCGCCTCAGCACCGAAACCACTCGATGTGCCTGAAAGATCAGGACAGACGAAGGGTCTCCGATGGGAATTAGCTTCGGAGGTCTTCATAGAAATTGTATAAAATTGAGCTAGCTGTCGACTGCAGGTGGTTTGAGGCCATTCGGACATGTATTCCAGGAGATATCGCAGTTGTACCAACCGGTGCTCTTCTCACCTTCTCAAGGCGTTTTCTTCCACACCGGTTGTTAACACCAGACCGTGACCTCCATGACCGTCCGGTGCCCAACCCAGAAACCTTCACGACCCACTTTTAACCGGGTCAATACCCGGTTTGTCTCGGGTTGACCCGGTTTGGCCCCTTTCACTATTTAAGCCCAAAAACTTAATTTTCTTGTTTATCTCTTTTCTTATGCTAAAAACCTTCCTTAAGTGTTCTATATCATTTGTAAGAGAGATCTTGGTTTTATTTATGCAATCTAAGTTTTAGTTTCTTAATCTCTTCTAATCTTTCATCTTTCTATTCTCTAATCATGATTAACAACACCTCTTTCATGAGAGTTGGTGTGTTCTTCATGATAAGTGAGTAGTCTTTTAGAATTTGAGGATTTGGTAGATTTAGGGTGATTCAATGGGTGATTAATGATGTCTAGGATTAGATTATTAGATATCCCTTCTTGATTAGCAATCTTAATGCTGTTTGTGCATGAGAAACCCAATTTTGATCATAAGGCATTTCACACCCACAAGGTGTTCGATGAAACGCCTTGATGAACTTGTCAAGAGATATTCATTTCTAGCCTATGAGAATAGTTGTCTAGAGTGTTTGTTTGGTTGATCATGAATGTTTAAACTTAATGCTTGTTAATTAGTGATTCACAAATGAGAATTTGATCTTGGATTAGTAATTAGCAAAGTAATTAATACCTTGAGAGAGGATTAGTTAAGATTAATGATCTTTGTCTAGGGATTAGTCTTCTTTGAGTATTGGACATCATTAATTAGCTATGGGGTCACCTTAAATCAATTGTTTTATCCTTGAATTCGCCTTTCATTATCATTTTCACATCGTCTAGCATCTTTAGCTCTTGTTTCTTTTCTTAATTAAGTTAGATCATTAGCATAATCACAAAACCTCATCTTATTAGCTTAACTTAAGAGCTTATATGCATTCTTGGTGCATTGAATCAAACCCATTGGATTGATACCTCATGTAATAAATTGTATATTGAGTAATTGATCTCAAAGACCCAAAAGTCTACTTATCAGGTATCATCTGAATTGCGTCAACAAGAGGAAGCTTCACCACGAGATCATTCAGCATTTGGCTTCTTCTAGGTCCTTATGTGACTTCCTTGGACGAGTAGGTATGGAACTCTTGGAGTGTAGACACGTGTAGGTGGTAACACTTGTGGCTCGTTTGCAGCGCCTTCATTTGTGGAAACCTTCCCCTTTGGGGTTGTTTCTTTGTCAGCCTCTTCTAGATCAATCACGAAATCAGCACCATTTCATTTTCGTGCAACAGGTTCCAGCTCTTTCCCACTCCTGAGTGTAATGGCATTGACGAAGTCGTTCCTTGGGTTCTGCTCTACCTTCCCTAGAAGAGTTCCTTGCGGTCTCTTGATTGCTTCAGCTGTTTGAGAAACTTGGGTGTCCAACTTCTTCACATGAGTACATACAGCTTCGTACTTGCTGTTGAGATCGTTGTACATGTTATCGACCTTGACATTGATCTCTTTAGCGGATTGCTGTTGGTTTAGTAGAAGCTATTGCATAAGAAGTTTAAGCTCATCATGAGAGTCGTTTGCTGAGCTTGCAGGGGTTGGGAACGGGACATGCTTTGTTGTCTAGAAGGTGTTGAACGGCTGTTTCTGCTGGAACCCGCCTTGAAACCTGTTCTGACCCTGGAAGCCCTGAGAAAAACCTGAGGTGCCTGTGTTTTGCGCAAAACATTTCCTTGAGCTTGTTGAGCTTGCTGGGGGTATACTTGATCTTGGGGATTTTCGACATTAGGGCTTCTGTAAGACATATTAGGATGGTTTCTGTAGTTCTGCTTGAAACCTCTGTTCTGCACGTACCCATATCCACTAACGTAGTTCACCTCATGATGCTCATCAGTTTCATCTTCGGCTGATCCCTGACAGAAAATTGCATCTCTTGTATCCTCGCAAGATTGCACACCTCTCTGATTTCCCTTCAGCAACAAGTTCACCTTCGCGGTCAGCTCATCAATCTTTTGTGAATCTACACTGTTGACCCGTTTAGACTTGTCGTACTCAGGACATCGATTTCCAGAACTTGCAGCCAAGTTTTCTATCAACTGATATGCTCCTTCCTTAGTCTTAGTCATGAAGTCTCCATTGCTTGCAGCATTAAGGGTGTTTTTGTAGTCCCAGTCGACTCCATCATAGAAGATGTTTAGGATCTGCTCATCTGAGTACCCATGATGAGGGCACTCTCTGCGGTACTCTCAAAACCTCTCCCAAGCTTCACATAAAGACTCTCCTACATGCTGTTGAAAAGTAGTGATTTTGTTTCGCAGCGAGGCTGTCTTTGACTTGGTGTAGAAATGATCCAAGAAAGTAGCTCTGCATTCATCTCAAGTAGTCAACGACCCAGCAGGGAGCGACTTCAGCCACCTTAGTGCCTTGTCTGCCAGAGAACAGGGGAAGAGCTTGCACTTGAGGTAATCAGCTGGTACCCCATTCGACTTAGTAGTGCTGCATATCTCTTCAAAAATTTCGATATGGTCCATCGGATGCTCTGCAGGCAAACCATGGAACATGTGCTGCTTCACCAATGCGATCATCTGAGGCTTAATCTCATAATCTTGCCGCGTAATAGCTGGTGGGCGGATGGCAACTCTGTTCTGATAAAAGGCATGAGGTGTGTCCAAGTCCCCGATAGCAGGCTGCTGGTAACTCTACCCAGCTTTTGGTTAGTCACCTGAAACACACAAGAGAATAAAGTAGAATACGTTAGTAAATCTTAGACTAAATTTCAAATTCAGAATTCAAGGTAACGCTATTGGTCCCCAGCAACGGCGCCAAATTGATTTTAGTGTTTTTTACTAAGTCAATTAATAACTAAAGTTCACACTAGCGCAATCGTAACGGTTGTCAATTGATATGCTTGGTTTTTACCGTTTTCTAACATACGTTTTGGTGTTTCTTTCAATTGTTTTATCAAGTCAAAGTTTGTTTTTAGAGTCTTCTAGTCCTTTATTTAGATATCTCAGGTAAAAAGGCGTTTAAGGAAGAAATCGGAGTTACGAGGGCAAAAACGCATGGATCCGTGAAGAAAATAGCAAAATCGGTCGATGCAACACCAACAAGAGATCCAGCATCGATCGATGCAAGGAGTGCATCGATCGATGCAACAGGCCCAGAGAATCGGTAATCGATCGATGCAACGTGCCAAGAGAAACAACCATGGACCGATGCAAGGAGTGCATCGGTCGATGCAGGCCGACGGGAAGAAAAATGAAATTTCTGATTTTCCTGTTTTGCCCTAGAAACTGCCTATTTTGACCTAATCCGACCTAAGACCTATATATACTCTATTTTTAGCCTCTTTGATGGCACACACCTTTTTATCGCTTTATTATCTATTCAGACTTTTGATTTTTGGAAATTTGTAAGCTTTGGAGAAGAATCTTTGTATCCATTGAGAAGAATTCTAAATCCTTTCTCTCTTAATCTATACTATGTCTTCTTCATCTCTTTGCTTGTTCTCTGTTTCCATGTCTGAGTAGTTCATTAGTTAGGTTTAGGGTTTCAAGGGGATCCATGAATCATTTAATTAGACACAAATAGGGATTTATATTCTGTGGTTTTTGCTTACTGTTGTGTCTACTGCTTAGGCTTAAGTTGACCGCTTAGTCTATGAACTAGGGCTGAATCTATACCACGAAAGTGTCGTAGGTTGCTAGAAAGAACATAAGCGAGCGAATTGTCCTTAGCCTGCGGAAGTTGATGCTAAGGCGATTCGTGAACATATTGAACCTATTCGTTAATGCTGATCTAGAATTCTATGCCAACGGAAGTTAGGATGTTAGGTTACTAGATTTAGTAATCAATGCCACGGAAGTGGATTGGTTAGATATTTATGTTTAAGTTTGAAACTTGTGTTTAATCATTCCCTGAATAGTTGTCTGATTCATGATCTCTGGATTCCTGCGAATGAACCCTTGACCTAACGCTTTTCTTTTATTGAATCTACATCGTTTTAATTGCTTTCGTTACTTTTCCAAAACCAACCATATTCTTATCTTAGCTTAGTTTCATAATTGTGAGAATTGTAGTGTAACCTTGGTCTCTGTGGATTCGATCCTAAAGTACTGCATTGACAACCGTTATGATTGCGGTAGTGTGAACTTTAGTATTAATTGACTAGGTGAAAACACTGAAATCAATTTGGCGCCGTTGCCGGGGACCAATAGCGTTACCTTCAATTCTGAATTTGAAATTTAGTTTAAGATTTACTAATATATTTTATTTTATATTCTGGTCTATTTCAGGAACCTTTTTAAGATGGATTATTACCTAAGAAACGATGGCAATCGATTCCACCTCAGCCGTGAAGCTCAGAGATGATCGCCCATGCAACGCGAATCTGCTGACGATTACATTCCAATGCCAGATTCCTACACAAATCGGCCAGCCCCATTCTACTCACACCAAAACCGGGGTTGGAGCGATGAAAAGTACAGCCATCGCTACCACAAACCGACAGCCCAAGCACCACCTCGTGCTTACGATCTCAATCCCAGCGAGTCTCTGGAGGCCATGATGCACACGCTGCTGAGAAACCAGCAGGAATCCTCATTTGAGCTCGACGCGAAATTGGAGCATATCAAAAAGGATCTTGGTGGAAAGTGTGATGCTATCTACGCCCAAGTACAAAGACTTGAGGAGAAAGTGAAGCAGTTAGAGGAGATGCAGCTGCAGCAAACCCACGAGATTGAGAAAAACCAAATTTTCATCGATCATGTCAACAAATCCATGAAGCTCATGGAAGACAGCTTTGAAGAGAAGCTCATGAACTTGAGAGATAATCTCTCAATGACTGCTATCGGGGCCTTGGACACGCCTCATACCTTCTACTAGAGCAGAGCTGCCATCCGTCCACCAGCCATTACGAGGCACGACTATGAGATCAAACCTCAGATGATTGCATTGGTGAAACAGCACGTGTTCCATGGCCTACCTGCAGAGCACCCAATGGATCATATTGAGAATTTCGAAGAGATCTGCAGCACCACCAAATCGAATGGGGTACATGCTGACTATCTCAAGTGCAAGCTCTTCCATTTCTCTTTGGCGGACAAGGCACTGAGATGGCTAAAGTCACTTCCAGCTGGATCGTTGACTACTTGGGATGACTGTAGAGCTACTTTCTTAGACCACTTCTACATCAAGTCTAAGACAGCTTCACTACGGAACAAACTCACTACTTTCCAGCAGCATGTGGGTGAGTCTTTCTGCGAAGCTTGGGAGAGGTTCAGAGAGTACCGCAGAGAGTGTCCACATCATGGGTACTCAGATGAGCAGATCCTGAGTATCTTCTACGATGGAGTCGACTGGGACTACAAAAACGCCCTTAATGCAACAAGCAATGGAGATTTCATGACGAAGACTAAGGAAGGAGCGTATCAGTTGATAGAGAACTTGGCTGCAAGTTCTGGGAATCGATGTCATGAGTATAATAGATCCAAACGAGTCAACAATGCGGATTCGCAGAAGATTGGTGAGCTGACCGCAAAGGTGAATTTGTTACTGAAGGGAAATCAGAGAGGTGTGCAGTCTTGCGAGGAGCTAGGAGATGTGGTCCACTGTCAGGGATCAGCCGAGGAAGAATCTGATGAACAACAAGAGGTGAACTTCGTTAACGGGCAAGGGTATATGCTGACAGAGGTTTCAGCCATAATTACAGGAACCATCCGAACCTGTCCTACAGAAGCACCAACGTCGAAAACCCCCAGGATCAAGTCTACCCTCAACAAACTCAACAACATGGAAAGATGTTTGTGCAAAACGCAGGCACCTCGGGTTTTTCTCAGGGGTTCCAAGGTCATAACAGGTTTCAAGCTGGTTTTCAACAGAAACAACCGTTCAGCACCTTGGAGACAACGAAACACATCCCATTCCAGGCACCCGCAAGCTTCGCGAATGATTCTCCGGATGAGTTGAAACTTCTCATGCAGCAACTTCTGCTAAATCAACAGCAATCTGCTAAGGAGATCAATGTCAAGGTTGATAACATGTACAACGATCTCAACGGCAAGTATGAAGCTGTATGCAGTCATGTGAAGAAGCTAGATACTCAAGTTGCTCAGACTGTTGAAGCAATCAAGAGGCCGCAAGGAACTCTTCCAGGGAAGGTAGAGCAGAATCCGAGAAATGAGTTCGTCAACGCCATCATACTCAGAAGTGGAAAAGAACTTGAAACCGTCGCAAGGAAAAGTAAAGATGCTGATATTGTCATGGAACCAGAGGAAGTATACGGGAAAACAACCCCAAGGGAGAAAAATTTTCACAGATGAGGGAGATGCAGATGAACCACAGATACTACCTCCTACACGTGTCTATACTCAAAAGGTTCCATACCCTACCCGTCAGAGGAAATCGCGCAAGGATCTAGGGGAAGCTAAGTGCAAAGAGATGCTTAATGACCTCGTGGTGAAGCTTCCTCTTGTTGACGCAGTTCAAATGATACCAGCATTGAAGAAGTATATGAAGAGTTTGATAACAAGCAAGGTATCTACTGAAGATAAAGTTATGATGGTTTCGAAGGATTGAAGTGCTGTCCTACATAACAAAATGCCAAAATATTATCCCGGGAAATTTGTCCTCTCGGTACAGATTGGAGCAACAACTTTTGCTTGATCTTTGTGTGATCTAGGCTCTAGCGTCAACTTGATGCCATATTCTGTGGCTAAACGACTAGGATTCACAAAGTTCAAGCAAACTAAGATATCCTTAGTGTTTGCTGATCGTTCTGTGAAGCTGCATGTTGGTGTTCTTGAGGATCTACATGTGCGAATTGGAGATGCATCAGTTCCTGCGGATTTTGTGGTCCTGGAGCTAGATGAATAACCGAAAGATCCTCTCATTTTAGGAAGGCTCTTTTTATGTATGGCAGGAGCCATAATAGATGTGCGGAACGGGCGAATCGATCTCCACCTGGGAGATATCGTTATGAAATTCGAGATGGACAAGACGCTGAAGAAGCCTATACTAGATGGCCAAATGTTCTCTATTGATGATTCACTAGAAGTCTTTGACGAAGTAGTCGAAGAGATTCTAGTAGATGACCCTCTAGAGACCGTTTTGACAAGAACTGAAAGTGAGCATGGATTCATGAGTGACGATGCGACCGGTTATGCTGAGATGCTGGACTCAAGTCAGACAGTGGGGAGGACGGTCGAGTACATCAGCTTGGATGGAGTTGCAGAGACACCTCCAGCAGCACGTCCCTCTGCGACACCCACGGACCCATGGACCGAGCTGAAGGCTCCAAGGGTCGGGCTCAAAACACTCCCAGCAGGGCTAAGGTACGCATTTCTTGGTCCTAATTCTACTTACCATGTGATCATCAATGCCGAGTTGAACAATGTTGAGACTGCTTTGCTTTTATGTGAGCTTAGAAAGTATCGTAAGGCTCTAGGCTACTCGCTTGATGATATTCCAGGGATTTCACCTGACCTTTGCATGCATAGGTGATGTGTTGGGTTTTGACGTTTTCCAACTTGTGCTTTTTGTACATAATCGAGTCTTTTTCAAGTGTTTTAGTCTTCTATGAGTCATTTCAGGTGTAAAAGCATTTCGGGACAGAGTCTGAAGGCCTAGAACGGAAAAACGGCGAAACCGAGCAGGGAAAGATGGGATCGATCGATCCACCTCCTGGATCGATCGATCCACAAAACCGGACAATTGCTGGATCGAGCGCTGACTATCTAGATCGATCGATCTTTGAAAAAGATGGGATCGATCGATCCATCACCTGAAAACAGTGTAAAAAACGTGTTTCTTACTATTTCACCAACTTTTCTTTCTCTTTGACGCCCAAAACTCGAAGTTTTCTTAATCTCTTTTCAATTTCTGTTTTGGTAATCATGTGTTCTCCATCATCTCTCTGTATTTGTTCTGCAATTATGAGTGAGTAGTTTCTTAGTTAAGCTAAGGGTGTTAAGGGACTTCATGATTTAATGGTTTATGATATATTAAATGGGGGTTATTCGGTGGATTCTTCATCTAAGGTGTTCTTATTGCTTGAATTAAACTAATCACTTAGTTCATGATCTTAGGTTATCTAACGCACGAGAGTGTTTGTTTAGATGCCGGAAATATCTTGGATGAGCAAAGCGTCCTTATCCAATGGGAGTTGATGTTAATGCGTTCTTGTGAACTTATCAAATCGAATTAGAAAAGCATGCTTAGAACCTTTGAATTCAACGGGAGTTAGTCTTCATAGTTTTAAGCATAGGGATTAATACCCCGGGAGGAGGTTAATCTATTACTAGGTTTGAGTTCTAGACGATTCTTAGTGCAATCCCTTGTTTAAGATGCATTAACTGTTGTTTGTGATTTCCCGCAACGTCACCCGAGGCTTAACGCTTTCTTTATCTGAATTTACACCGTTTTAGTTGTCGTTCTTAGTTTCGAAATCATAAAACCAACAAAAATATGTCATTTGTCTTAGCTTTAATTTCATCATGCATTCTCATAGTCGTAACGCTTGGTCCTTGTGGATTCGATCCTTACCTTACTACTTCGTATTGTTGTGCACTTGCGGTAATTACATATAGGGTTAAAACCTGAGCTCATCAAGTTTTTGGCGCCGTTGCAGGGGACCAATTGTTGCCTATGAGTCTTGGACGAAAGTTCAGACTAAGAATTTCTTTTTGTCGTTACTAACTCGTTTTATTGTTGCTCTTCTCCGTGCATCTCAGGTACATGACCAGGAGCCAAGGCTCTGAAAATATGCTTGAGTTGAACAACGAAGAATTGGCAAGAGTGAAACGAGAAAACAACAGAGCTAGATTGCAAAGAAGAGAAATGGCTAACTTACCGGACAATCAAAATCTGCTTGTTGATGGAGATGATCATCACGAGTATGGTGAGCAAAGGTACCGTATGGGCAAGTGAAAGTCGTCTTCTCTTGGTCGCTCGGGTGTATTGGTATTTGAAAGAAACCCGAGTAACCATCGAGAAAGCAATAATATGAATGATGTGCAAGTCTTTCAAGCATTTGATCAATGAATGGCAAAGAAAAATGATTTTTCCTAGTTGAAGAATTCAGTTTCCTATAGTCAATGCATACTCTATGGCCCGTGATGGTTCTGGTTGGGATCAATTGGTCTTTTTCATTTTTGATTACGGTTGATATATCACGGTTTTTACCCATTTTTGACCATGATATAGGTCTTATTTATCAAGACTTTCTAGTATTTTTGAGTCTTTTCGAGTTTAGTACGTTTGGAGCTTAATTGGAGATATTGGAGCATTTTGGAGCCAAGCAAGGATTATGCAGTCTGAAGTGTCGACACAGAAGCTTGGTATCGATCGATACCACTTATGGTGTCGATCGATACCCTTCGCAGAAAGAGAAGATCGCGACTTTTTCCTTTTTGAAGGAATTGCAACTTGGCCCAGAAGTCTTTAATATTTACAAGAAGCCCCAAAACGTGTTTTAAGGATTTAATTAGGTTTTTTAACCACCTATGGAGGCAACGCTTTATTTTACTCTGGTTTTTGTGAGAGAGCTTTCTGAGAGAGACAAGTCTGAAACTTTGTTCATCCGAGAGAAGATTTCAAACTCTTGTTTACTCTCATCTTATTTATCTATTTCAGAGATTTATTCAGTTATGTTTATTGTTTCAATCTCCATGTCTGAGTAGATCTCCTGTTAGGTTTAAGGTTTTCAATAAAGGATCTCTTTGAATGTTAGGTTAATTAGTTGGTTAGGGTTCATAATCTGAATTAGTTCTTCACCATAGGTTGTTCTCAAAGCTAACTCTAGGTTGGCGAATCTGGAACTTAGATCTTAGGTTAATCGATTAGGCATGACAGTGCAATTGATAATCTGACAGAACTTAGGGTGAGCAAAATAGCTATCCGCAAAAAGATTTGGTTTAGTTGTTTTGTGAACATATCAAACCTGAACTTTAAAGCTGGTTTAGATATTTAGGATTTGTAAAGAGATTTGGGATTCTGGGATTTAGATTTAGATAATTCTCGCAACGACAGTTGGTTAATTATAGCTTAATGATTTGAGTTCAAGAACCGTGCATAACATGAATCCTGACTGATTGGTTATCTGCATTCTCTGATTTCTTGAGAAACACCATGGGCCTATATTCTCTTCATCGAATTTAATCAACTCTTTTATTGTTTATTGTTTTCTGTTTCAACTAAATTGTTTAGCTTAATTCGAAACTAATTGATCTATTGTGTGATTTTCTTGAGTCTTTGTGGTTCGACCCCTACTATACTGCAGCTACAGCTTTAGTACTTTTAGGGTATTGATTTTGAGCTTATTAAAATTTGGCGCCGTTGCCGGGGATCGAACCCGGGTCACCCGGGTCCCAGAATCTCTTTGCGGATAGCTATTTTGCTCACCCTAAGTTCTGTCAGATTATCAATTGCATTGTCGTGCCTAATCGATTAACCTAAGATCTAAGTTCCAGATTCGTCAACCTAGAGTTAGCTTTGAGAACAACCTATGGTGAAGAACTAATTCAGATTATGAACCCTAACAACTAATTAACCTAACATTCAAAGAGATAAAAACTACAAATAAAAGACAGAGAAAAAAAACATACATGACAATTAAAATGAATACAAGCTAGTTCAAGAAACACAAATTCAAAGAAAACAAGACACTAAATCGATTTTACTCAAGAAAATAAATATATGGATCGTAGGAAATGGCATTCGATTAGGAGTATTCGATGATTCACTAATGATGTTTCTAATCAGCTGAATTATATGGCAAGGAACACATACAAATAGCTTAACTCATTCTTGCTAAATCCTTCATTGATAATTCAAATTAGCTAATCTCTCAATTGCTACAAAATTATCAACAAACATAAAATACAAATCCTTTTTAGCCAATTAATGATCCTTAGTCACGATTCTCATCATGCTAAGCATCAAAAACATGAGTAGAAATCTTCTAGATAGTTACCAAACCTCTCTCAAGTGTAATATGTCCATGTTCTAGAAATTGAGTAGCTAGTTCAATCCTAGCTTTAAGACCATTTCTAAACATGAGAATTTCTATAATCTTGTTCAGAATTTCTATAATCTTGTTATAAACATCAAGAGATCATCATCTATCCCTCTAAATCAACCATTCCCACAATCCATAATGAAACTACTCACACATAACTAAATCACAAAACAAAACCGAACAAAAGCAAGACATAGTAAAAATAAGAAGATTGATGGAAGGAAATTAAGAAAATCTTCACTATGATGGTGTGGATCTTGAATTTTTCATGAACACAAGAGGAGAGAAGAGAGAAGTTTTCTAGAACAGTAAAAAGAAGCTAAAGTGATGATATTTTCGTCTATGGAGAGTTGGTAAGAAAGAGAAAACAAGTGTTGAATATATTACAAAAGGGGTTGGTCCCAAATTCAAGCCAAAAGTCGTATCACAATCTTGATCGGTTGTTCGATCGGTTTGCAACCGATTGCGCATTGATTTCCTTGACATCGGCTTCTGCGATCGGTTTGCAATCAATCGCACGTTGATTCCTGGTCTTCTCGCTCTTCATTCGATCTTTGCGGTTTTTCCTCGAACTTCAATCGTCTCCTTTCATCTAGGCTGATCCAAGTCACTCTCAAACACCTGAGAAAGGCTCCAGCAAGCCAAAAAGAACACAAAAACGACCTAGGACATCTAAAATGCAATGTGACTCGTTTTGGACCTAAATGCAATATATATATAATGAAAACATGAAACACAAGGAAAACGAAAGAAAATATGAGACTCGATGTGGTAAAATACACTGATATCAGTGATCCCTTGCAATCTCGAGAAGATATTTCCACCGTCCTTTTTTGATGTGATGGAACATTGATTTAAGTGTTTTCACTCAGTCAATTAATACTAAAGTTCACATTACCGCAATCATAACGGTTGTCAATGCAGTACTTTAGGATCGAATCCACAGAGACCAAAGGTACACTACAATTCTCACAATTATGAAACTAAGCTAAGACAAGAATATGGTTGGTTTTGGAAAAGCAACGAATGCAATTAAAAAGATGTAAATTCAATAAGGGAAAAGTG
This sequence comes from Eutrema heterophyllum, assembly GCA_002933915.1. Classification (NCBI taxonomy): domain Eukaryota; kingdom Viridiplantae; phylum Streptophyta; class Magnoliopsida; order Brassicales; family Brassicaceae; genus Eutrema; species Eutrema heterophyllum. The sequence continues at coordinate 143,939 of PKMM01002486.1, forward strand.
TTAGGTCAAGGGTTTATTATCAGGAATCCAGTGATCACGAATCAGACAACTATTCAGGGAATAATTAAACACAAGTTTCAAACTCAAACATAAATATTAACCAATCCACTTATGTGCTCATGGTTACTAAACCTAGCACCCTAATCCACTTCCGTGCTCATAGAATTCCATATCAGCCTTAACGAGCAGGTTCAATATGTTCACGAATCACCTTAATACACTTCCGCGCTCATAAGACAATTCGCTCGCTTATGTTCTTTCTAGCAACCTAATACACTTCCGTGCTCTTAGATTAAACCCTAGTTCATAGTCCTAGCGGTCAGCTCAAGCCTAAGCATTAAACACAACAATAAGCGAAAACCACAAAAGATAAATCCCTATCTGTGTCTAATTCAATGATTCATGGATCCCCTTGAAACCCTAAACCTAACTAATGGACTACTCAGACATGGAAACAGAGAACAAGCAAAGAGATGAAGAAGACATAGTATAGATTAAGAGAGAAAGGGTTTAGAATTCTTCTCAATAGATACAAAGATTCTTCTCCAAAGCTTACAAAATCCAAAAGCGAAAAATCTTAATAGAACAAGAGTAGTCTCGAGCAGTGCCGTCAAAGGCTAAAACTAGAGTATATATAGGTCTAGGTCGAATTAGGTCAAAATATGGAGTTTCCTGAGCAAAATAGGAAAAACACAAGTTTCCTTTTCCTTCTCGTCGGCCTGCATCGACCGATGCACTCCTTGCATCGGTGGATGGTTGTTTCTCTGGACACACTGCATCGATCGATGCACTCCTTGCATCGATCGATCGCCGATTCTCTGGACGTCTTGCATCGATCGATGCACTCCTTGCATCGATCGATGCTGAACTCTCGGGTAGTGGATGTATCGACCGGCTCCATCAACCGGCCACATTCTGCATCGGTCGATACACTCCTTGCATTGACCGATTATGTTCTTTTCTTCACGGTTTCGTGCGTTTTTGCCCTCGTAACTCCAATTTCTTCCTTGGACGCCTTTTTACCTGAGATATCTAAATAAAGGACTTAAAAACTCTAAAAACGAACTTTTACTCGATAAAACATTTAAAAGAAACACTAAAACATACGTTAGAAAACGGTAAAAACCAAGTATATCAAACATCTTCCAATTCACCTACCTCGGGAAGCAGCACTTGGTGGCCCTGTACAATACAGGTGGATGTATCCGTTTGAGCGGTATATGTTTCATCTAAAGAAGAAGGTGAAAAATTTAAGCAGGGTCGAGGGTTATGTAGCTGCACAGAGCATCAATGAAGAGACTTCAAACTTTACCGGATACTACTTTGCGCCACAAGTCCGAACGAAGGGTCGAAGACCTGGACGACACAATGATGGAGGCGAAAGACCGATCTATCCAGTTGATATCCCTAATATCTTTTCGCAAGTCGGACGACATAGTGGAAAACACAAGGACCGAAGGTTAACAGAGGCTGCGAGATCACTTGCATATGTATATTCTCACAAACTGCGACGAAGTTCTGCCATTGAGAGGTAAAAATTAATTTGAATTGATATATGTTTAATAAAAAAAAAAACACGCTTACATTTTCCCAAAAAACTTTTCGATGGATAAAAACGGATCTTTTTCAAAAAAGTCTTTTTCAACTGTAATGACGTTTTGGTAAATCGATTTTTCAAAATATTCTGAAGAGGGATTTTGTGAAAATTCTTTTAAAACAATTTGTGAATTAGTAAAAGGTTTTGAAATTTGTTTCGAAGCCTGATTTTGTTCTGAAATCATTTTTAAAGAGGCTTCAGTGTTTTTTGAAATCGCAAGAGAAGATGATATTTCAGAAGAATTACCTTTCTCTTGTTTTGAAAAACTATTTTCAAAAGCTTTTTGTAAAGTCTGTATCTGATCCAAAATTTCTTCTGGCGTTTGAAGAGTTTTTTCTTGGTTCACAGGTTTCTTTTTGGTGACCGTAATCCAGGGTTGTGTTTGGGGTTCTGTTTTGGGTTTGGAAGTGTTTGGAGTTTGTAATCTTTCTTGGTTTTGTTCTAAGGAAAGGCCTTTGCCTTTGTCAATCATCTTTGGTGGCATCGTACCTGTTTTGAAGAAATTCTCGAGTCAAGAAATCTGGAATAAAATTCGTTTCTCCTTTAATATATTCTATATCAAAATCAAAAATACTTAGTAATGCCTGCCATCGGGCAAAAATTTGTTTCGAAGCAAGATTTTTAACATCTTTTTGTAAAACATCTTTGGCGCTTTTACAATCAATTCTTAGTAAAAACTTTTGATTTAAAAGATCACTTTGAAATTTTTGAATACATAGAACTATACTTAAAATTTCTTTTTTAATAGTTGAGTAATTTTTTTGGGCCTCATTCCAATGAGCCGAAGTAAATTGTATTATTTTCTCATGACCAGTTGTTTCTTTTTGTTTTAAAATACCTCCGTATCCTATATCAGAAGCGTCTGTTTGTACAATTTTTGCTAAGTTTGGATCCGCTATGTGTAGACAGGGAATCTCTAGGACTTGTTTTTTAATCTGTTGGACTAGAGCGGTATGCTCGTCTGTCCAGGGCGGTGGGTTTTTCTTTAAACGATCATGTAAAGGCCTAGCTATTCGATTGATATTTGGGCAAAAATCTAGGACGTAATTTAGACTTCCTAGGAACCTTTGTAATTGGGTTTTGTCTAAGAGTTTGTCAGGAAATTTATTTGCAAACTCTAATGATCTTTCTATTGGTTTTATCACGCCTGTGGATATGTAATGACCAAGAAATCTAATTTTAGTTTGGAATAAAGACATTTTTGCTTTTGAGATAACAAGTCCATTTTTTCGTGCAACATAGTAAAACGTTTTTAGGTGTTTGAAATGTTCATCAAGGGAGTTTGAAAAGATAAGTATATCATCAATATAGACTATACAAAATTTTGAATATTCTGAGAATATGTCATTCATAATTCTTTGGAATTCGGAAGGTGCATTTTTTAAACCAAAAGGCATTACGTTCCATTGAAATTGTCCAAACGGAACAGTAAATGCAGTTTTATATCGATCATTTTCAGATATTTGGATTTGCCAAAATCCTGATTTCAAATCGAATTTCGAAAATATGTGTGCGGAATGGAGTTTTTGAAGGAGGTCTTTTTTATTTGGTATTGGATACCTAATCCATTTTAATGCCGTGTTTAATGGTTTGTAATTTATTACCAGTCTTGGAGTTCCTCTCTCTATTTCTGAATTTTTATTTACATAGAAAGCTGCACAAGACCATGGAGATCTTGATTTTGAAATTAATTTCTTGTTTAGAAGTTCTGAAATTTCTTTCTTACAATGGCTTTCTAATTCAGAGTTCATCTGAATTGGACGGGCCTTTGTAGGAATTTCTCTTTCATCAAATTTTTCTTCATAGGGTAGATCAACCATGTGTTGTTTTCTATCCCAGAAGGCTGTTGGTAATTCTGAACATAATTGCTCTTCAAAGAGTTTGGTTAGCTTCGAAATTTTTTCTTTTGTAATTAGGGTTTCTAATGATTCTTTTGTTTTCTCAACGAGAAACTCTGTTTGGAGGTTTTCTAAATGGAACCTTTTGCTATTAATTAAAGAATTTATAGAATTTTCTTGTATTGAGCAAGCTTTTATTAAATGTAGACTTCTCTTTTTTGGGGTTTCCATAAATTCAAAAGATAATTTTTTATTCTGAGCTTTGAAAATGATTGAATCTTCTTTAACTTTGTATGGTGTTATTAGGTTTATAAATGGTGTTCCTAGAATGATATTTTGGTATATATCATCTGTGAGAACGAAAGCAGTTTTGAAAAGAATATTGTCTTTTAATATTGAAGCTTCTGTTTTTGAAGTTATGCTTAGTTTTGAATTATTCGCCGCTGATAGTTTTTCATTTGTATGGTGATGAAAACATTTTGGCACAAGACCTGTTTTTATGCAATTTAGGTCGGCGCCAGTATCAAAAAGAGCAATTGTATCTATCTTATAATTTTTTGAAAAAACAAGCGTAATTTTTATTTTATATTTTCTAGAAGTGATTTCTCTTAGTACAAAGAGGAAATCTTTTGGCATTGTATTTAAGGATTTTATTTGTTCTTCTAGATCATCTTCCATATTTGTTAAACAAGTATTTTCCTGTTCATCCGAACTGGAGCTATCATGTTTTTTTGTGGATAATATTGAGTGAAAAAATTCGGAATCCGTTTTTTGTTTGTCTTTTAAATGTTTGAGTTCATTTTTTACTTCTTTGATTTAAATTTGAAGGGATTGCAAAGTAGTTTTGGAATTACTTTGTCTTCCTTGGTTGAGGATAGTGGTTAAGTTATAAGAAGGGTTTGAGTTTAATGGGTTTTTGTTTGTTGGAGGGTTGCCCATTATGGTATCAGAGCCATGGTGAGATATTATATAAAAAGGATTAAACATAATATAACATATGAGAATAACATACTAGAAGATCTTATTGATTTATACACTACTATTAACCTCGATGATGAAGTTATATTTGCTTTATCCAATCTTATTAAAAGACATCTAAAAAACTTAGAATATTTAAAAGATCTTTTAAAACAAATAACAACTTGTTGAAAGTTTATTCTACCCATCTAAGCAATTTTCTTACGACGACATATTTTAAATTTCTGTTTGTGTTCTAAAGCTTAGTCCTCCCGAGTGTTTCGCCAGTCTTGTGTCTAGGAAGTCAGTCCCGTTTGTGTAGGGCAGTAAAACCTAGAGTTTTGTCTGGATTGTAAGGAGTTCTAATCTTTTAATACAATTAAGAGTTTTAAGATGAGTTCTTATTTTCGAAATACGCTTAGTAGGTCAGAATCAACTACATCTTCAAGGTCAAGGTCTAGAGAGTCTAAAAAGGTAATAAGTAGTCATGAAACTACCATAGATGATTTCCAAGGATCAATTGACAATTGGGAAATCCCACGAGTCCATAGAGACCAAATATATCAAATCTCAAGAATGAACTTTTTAAAAACAAACTTTTCAATAAAAACCGAGGAACATGATATTCAATTGAAAAAACCTTTTGAAACAATTGAATTGTTTACGGAGAAATCTTTACAAAGACATAGAGAAAATAATTTCAAATATATACATATTGGTTTAGTTCAAGTCGGTATTAAACCACTTTCAAAAGAAGGTCTTAACACTTCGATTCTAGCAATCTTACGAGATACTAGATTTAAAATATTTGAAGATTCTTTGCTTAGCTCTATAGAATCAAGCTTATGTGCTGGCCCAATATCATTTGATTGTTACCCAAATTTCACCGTTTCTTTAAATGATAAAAACATTTTAAAATCTTTAGTCTTACAAGTTAAAACACATAATTATGAAATGATAGCAGGATCAATTCCTATTGCTTTGGTGTTTAGATTACACTATAAAGCTATGACAAGTGCTTTTTCTTCAAAAGTAAAATTATCAAGTAAAAAGGGTGAAACCCTATTACTCCAAACTGATCTTTCCAAATCAAACTCTGTTATACCAAGATCAATTCAATGGAAAGATATAAATCTTCCAGATGAATGGATCCTTGAAGGAGTCACCCAACCAAAACCTCAAAAACCCATAGAACCAATAAAGCCAAACACACGTCTAAAAAATATTGAACAATTCAGTGATGGCAAAGTAAAACTTTCATTCCTCATAAATAATGATAGAAATACTGAAGACGATTTATCATGTGAATCCTCCTCAGCTATGGAAACTATAGACTTAGGAAGAGTCTCCCAAATAGGCCGAAGTTTTCCAATTCAAGAGTCTAGATATCAACCACGATTCTCAACTTCTGATATTCCAAACTCGATTTTAAGAAATGTTGATTTTCAAACACAGATTCCAAAACCTGTTTATACAGCAGGAACTAGTTTTCACCAAAATGAATTTATTACAAAATCTGAACCATCTAGTCCAACTTTCTCGGCTATTACCGACAATATGGCTAATGAACTTAATGTTCTAGAAAAAGATTTTGAAATAAATAAACAAATTCTAAGGGAAGAATTCTATTCAAAAAATAATTTGCGAAAAAGAAATTGGTTTTTTAAAGAATTCTCAAACAACAAAGAAAAAATACAAGAAGAATACTATAAGTATCTTATGAAACACAAAGTCCAAGTCTTATTTTTCAACTGGCTTGAAGATTATACAAACGAAAATCAAATTTATTTTCCTTATTCAAAAACTGCAAATCCCATTACCAATCGAAATAAAACTCCTGAGTGGGAAACACTTACTAAAGGGAAAATAGTTCGTTCAAATCATCCCCCACAACAAGGAATAAAGCTTGAATTATTGGGCAAACCAATAGAAGCAATTCCTTTTAAAATTCCTCAGGAAGATGATAAAACAAATGTCAAAAACATAATCCTTCAAAATAATTTTTCAAACACTAATCTTGGCACGATCAGTAAGCAACTTGATCGGATTGAGAAAACAATTTTAAATCAACTAAACCATCAAAATAATACTCCACCTGACAAAAAATTGAAAACACCAATTTTCAAACCTTTCCAAATTTCGGAAACTAGTGTCAAAACTTACCAGGACACGAATATAGAATTTATTCGCGCCCTCCAAAGCCAATTAAGTAAAATGGAAATAGGAGAAAGTAGCAAGCATCAAACCCATGACGTCCCAGATACACCAACATCAAAAAACGATTCTAAATCCATCCAAGCCCCAAATAATCCCGACGCACAAAGCTCAAACATTCGAATAAACACTTTATGCCACGATTCAGATACTGATACAACCTCAAAACAACCTCAAAACAATAAAATAAACCGTCTCGATTGGAGAAACGGTCAAGAAAATCAAATAATAACAGCACCTGACCTAGGACAAATTCAACCAATAGAACAATCTAGGTTTAATTCTTCTTCAGTCTATGATTGGAATCTTGATGGCATATCTGAATATAATATTCTAAATTTCCTCCAAAAAATGACAATGGCTGCAAACGCTTATCGAACACAAATAGGTAATGAGGACAAAACCGTAGCGGAACTCCTCATAGCAGGTTTTTCGGGACAACTTAAAGGCTGGTGGGATAACTATCTTACGAATCACCAACGAAGCGAAATCCTCAACGCTATAAAAGTAGATGAAGAAAACATACCAATTCTAGATAATTTTGAAAATCCCCAACAAGATGCTGTAGCAACTCTTGTCTTAGCTATAACCCTTCATTTCATAGGAGACCCATCTGTCCTTAGAAACAAAAACGCAGAACTCCTTTCAAATCTTAAATGTAAAAAACTAAGCGATTTCCAATGGTACAAAAATACCTTCCTCACTAGAGTCTTACTACGTCAAGATTCAAACCAACCTTTTTGGAAAGAAAAGTTTCTTGCTGGACTCCCGGCACTCTTAGGAGAAAAGGTTAGAACAAAAATTAGAGAATCTAGTGGTATCCAAATAATTGATTATGATGATTTCACTTATGGAGAATTAGTCAGTCTTATCCAACAAGAAGGTCTTAAAATCTGTCAAGATTTAAAACTTCAAAAACATCTTAAATGGGAACTTAAAAGAACAAAAGTTGAATTAGGTGCTTTCTGCAAACAATTTGAAATAAGTCCTACTAAAACAAAGTCGTGCGTAGGTGACTGCAAACCATCATACTATTCCAAAAAACCAAAGTTTACAAAAAACTCTAAAGAATATAGACCACGAAGAAACTTTTGGAATAAACCTCGAAACAGGTTTAAACCAAAGGAATCCCAAAACCAACCCTTTTACAAAAACCTAACATGCTATAAATGCAATAAGAAAGGCCACACTTCAAAATTTTGCCGTCTAAACAAGAAAATCCAAGAACTCGATCTTGGAGAAGAAATCTCAGCCAAACTCTCAAATCTTTTCCTAAACTACTCCTCCTCATCTAGTAATGATGACTCCGAGTCTTCCCCTGATGAAACTATGCAAGTCGATGAACTTATTGATTCATCATCCAATTCGGACTCAGATAATAAGAAAATCCAAGTCCTCACAAAGGACCAAGAATTACAATTGGAAATCTTGGGTTCAATCTCAGATCCCCAACTAAAACAAAAATTTCTTGAAACAATCCTTTCAACCATAAATGAAAATCAAAAAATGGGCAACCCTCCAACAAACAAAAACCCATTAAACTCAAACCCTTCTTATAACTTAACCACTATCCTCAACCAAGGAAGACAAAGTAATTCCAAAACTACTTTGCAATCCCTTCAAATTGAAATCAAAGAAGTAAAAAATGAACTCAAACATTTAAAAGACAAACAAAAAACGGATTCCGAATTTTTTCACTCAATATTATCCACAAAAAAACATGATAGCTCCAGTTCGGATGAACAGGAAAATACTTGTTTAACAAATATGGAAGATGATCTAGAAGAACAAATAAAATCCTTAAATACAATGCCAAAAGATTTCCTCTTTGTACTAAGAGAAATCACTTCTAGAAAATATAAAATAAAAATTACGCTTGTTTTTTCAAAAAATTATAAGATAGATACAATTGCTCTTTTTGATACTGGCGCCGACCTAAATTGCATAAAAACAGGTCTTGTGCCAAAATGTTTTCATCACCATACAAATGAAAAACTATCAGCGGCGAATAATTCAAAACTAAGCATAACTTCAAAAACAGAAGCTTCAATATTAAAAGACAATATTCTTTTCAAAACTGCTTTCGTTCTCACAGATGATATATACCAAAATATCATTCTAGGAACACCATTTATAAACCTAATAACACCATACAAAGTTAAAGAAGATTCAATCATTTTCAAAGCTCAGAATAAAAAATTATCTTTTGAATTTATGGAAACCCCAAAAAAGAGAAGTCTACATTTAATAAAAGCTTGCTCAATACAAGAAAATTCTATAAATTCTTTAATTAATAGCAAAAGGTTCCATTTAGAAAACCTCCAGACAGAGTTTCTCGTTCCCAAAATATCATTCTAGGAACTCTTATATATATTTTGAAGGAGTTCAAATTATCCAAATTTTTTAAACATAATTTGAATTGATATATGTTTAATAATAAATATTAATTAATTATTCCAATCATCTAATTTAATTAAATTTTGCTACACATTATAGTAAACCGTAAATTTTTTGGATAACCAGATTTGGATCCGGTTTTACCAAATCCGAGAAACAAATTCTCGGATCCGAGTTCGTTAATATACGAATATAGTAAACTGTAAAATTTTTGGATAACAAGATTTGGATCCGGTTTTACCAAATTCGAGAAACAAATTCTCGTATCCGATTTTGTTAATATACGAATATCCAAATTCATTCCAAAACCGTTTAAAAATTAAAATATAACAATAATCTATAAATTTTAAGAAGATTAAATGTTAAAATTTTAAATTTAAATGCATATTAAAGTGTAACAAATACTCGTGTGAGCTTCAAGAAGCTCGAATGACAAATATGAGCTTTTAATGGATATGCGAGAATGCATATTATGCGAAGCAAATTGTGGTATCCCAAAATGTTAACATGTTTATCCCAAAATGTTAACATGTCCAAGCCAATATTCGAGACGGAGAATGGGTGAAGTCCTCTAGAAAATTATACGGAGCTCAAGTCAGAGAGGAGACATTAAGAATGACGAGGAAAAAAAAAGGGAAACATGAGGAAGATAGCGAATGTTAGGTTTAAACCAGACCCAAATGTTGTATGTGGTTCAATATGTCGTGTTGATGGGAGAGAGAGATTCTTTGTGCATCTTAGAAAAACGTTAGAGAATCGAGATACTCTCCAATGATTAAATGACTTACTGCATAGTATTTTATGTGGAAATGATTTGACGCTGATGTAACTATCCATAATTGGATATGTGATTATAGATATTCGGAGAGAAAGATATATAGAGAGAATATGAGTGTATCCTGGAAATACGTAAAAGAATCGAGATAAACCTAAATGATTAAATGACTAACCATATGGTTCTTTACGTTAAAATGACTTAATGCTGATACAATTATCCGGAATTAGGTATGTGATTATGGATATTGAAAAATTATAAACCTACACAAAAATTAAGATATTTATTAACTAAATTTGATTTTAAAGTTTGGATTATATATATATAATTACATCAAGTAGGGGTGGAACTATTTGACTTTTTGACTTTGAAAAAGTAGCGAGAGAATCTTTAATTAGGATAATGCGAGGTCGAATGGTCCATACCACAACCACAAGTGGTGCCGAGGTAGAACAATTATCAAATCATTTTTCTTCTTATAACAATTATCAAATCATATATATATATATATTATATATCGACATATCAACACTTCTTTTCTATATAAAATAATTAACGAAACGTACATAATAAAAATCATGATCAATTCTCACTAAATATATATTTTAAAAAATAGGAGTGTGGATTGATAGTTAAAGAAGGAGGAAGAAAGTTTACACAAGAAACTATATGAAGAATATCGTTTATGAAAAGATAGTCGAGATTAATTCAGAGGAAGACTAAGACATGGTGACAAAATAAAATAAAAACAAGTGGCAAGGTAATAATCGGTGCGAGTAACTGAGGTTAGCGAGAAAATGATGGCAAACTTTCGTCGGCTAACAGCCTAACACTAAATCTATATTTTGGTTATTAAAAATATCTCGTAAAAATGCTATCCTGATATAGTTTGGATTATATATATATATATATATAAGAGTATACAAAATCGAAGAAGTGGAAGAGTAATGAAAGGAAATCATTTGTTAAAGAACATAGCTAAAGGAAAGCAATTAGAGCCACAAACTCCACTTTTATCTTTCGTTTTTTCAACTTACGATGCAAGGCACAAGTAATAATTAGGTTACTCATATCCACATTGCTTGACCACAAAGTTTGATTTGTTTTCTTTTTAAATAACAACTAGGATTTATATAGCGCGGATAATTTTGGACACGTTCTGAAATTTATAATATGTCTAACTAATAATTATAGATAGAGCTGTCAAACCGGACTAAACAGTTTACTTAACCCGTTTTGCAGTGGATTAAAATATAATTTTAAACTTACACATACTCAAATAAAAATATAACAAATTATAGTTAACTTAAAAAAAATTATATTATTTAATAAATTGAGTATACCATCTATTTTTAAAACTAAAAACTAATATTTTGACTTACAAGACCCGTTTTTGTGGACATTTGAAATTAGAATCATAACTCGTCCATGCAGAGCTAACCCGCTTACTTAACTCATTTTGCGGTTGACTAAAATATTATCCGGGATAACCCACAAAAAACTATAATCTTGACACCAACTGTAATATGCACTGTTTAGTGATTCTGATTTTTGTGGTCATTCCAAAAACTCTTAGAAAATCAATTTTATTGTGCCTAACTCTTTATAAAGATAGCACAATATTTTTCAACTTTTGTTTTGATATATATTCAAATAAATGAATATCAATTATAGTGAAAAATATTATATGATCTCGAGAAATTCATTTTTCAACTTTTGTTTTGATATATATTCAAGTAAAATAATATAAATTATATGAAAAAAATTATTAGATCTCGAATAGATTTTTTCCTTTGAATATATGTGGATTGATTATTATTTAAAAATATATAATATTTTTAATATCATAATAATTAAAAAAAATAAATAGTATATATCCTCATTAATAAAAAAAAAAAAATAATTTCCATATTTTCTCAAAGACAATTATATCATTTCATATTTCAATTATCGCATAGTATATAATAACTTACAAAACAAAATTTATTTTTCTAAATATCTTCTTAAATAATATTATAGAGATTATAGATATTTAATTCATTAACTACACCTCATTCTAAGGGAGAACAAATTGTAAACCCTTAATAATATTTTCTAACGTTTCAGTTGCTTGCTTTCAGGATTTCAGTATATAAAATATTTTCGATATTTATATATTTCCACCAAATAGTCCTATAGAAAAGGACGCAGGAACAAAAAAACACCCTAACATCTCTCAGAATTTACCGACTTGAGAGTTTAGAGAGAATGATGCAACGCCTTGGACGATACTCAAGAAATTTTCCCTTGTTCAGGAAAACACAGCCGATTCGATTCTCCGGGACCCTAACGTCGACGAAGCTGAATGACACTTTACATAGTCGGGTCATGGCGGTGGAAAAAAGGATCCTATGGAGGGTTAAGGTTACACCTGTGCTGGACGAATGGCTGAAACAAGGCAATGAAATAAGCCCTAATGATCTAAAAGGCGTCGTCAAAGATCTCTGCGAGTCTCAGCGATTCGATCATGCCCTACAGGTCTCAACTTCTTTATTCTCTTCTCGTTTTCCGATTCTTCGGTTTCCGTATCTGCTTCAGAGATCCTATTAATATAGCATTTAATCTCATAAAAGTGTATATCTTTGTTCTTGGTGATGTGTTAGGTCTTAGAGTGGATAACTAAACAAAGGATTTTCGATCTAAGCTCTGAAGATTTTGCCTCTCGGCTTTATCTTGTTGAGATCCATTCAGGGTTGAGAGAAGCAGAGAAGTTCTTCAAAAGCATTCCTGAGAACATGAGAGACGACTCAGTCTACACCACTCTCTTAACCTTTTACACAAAAACCAAGAAAACACGGCACGAAGCGGAAGCCACTTACCAGAAGATGAGGGAGCTACGTCTGCTCTCGAAACCTAACCCTTACTACAATATGATTTCACTCTACGGCCTTCTTGGAGAAAGAAACATGGTCGACGAGATTCTGAGGCAGATGGAGGAGAACGGAGTGGAGCATGACAAGATTCTCACGGCCAATAACGTTTTGAAGGCTTACGCGAGTTTACCTGATGTGGAGGCAATGGAGAAGTTTCTGATGGGAATAGAAGATGAAAACCCGCGATTCCAATTGGCGTGGCAAACGGGAATAAGCATGGCAAAGGCTTACTTGAAAGGCGGTTCAAGAAGAAAAGCGATAGAGATGTTGCGTAGAACAGAAGTAATAGTTGATGCAAAGTCGAAAGACGCAGCGAACAAGGTGTTAATGGAGATGTATGGGGAGGCCGGAGCTAAACAAGACGAGTCTCGCCTCTATAGGATCATCTATCCGAATGGTAAGCAGGGAAAGAGAATGAGAGCATATGCAAGCAAAAGAGGTGGTGGAGGAGGCTCTTACTACCCTTACTATGGCACTGACTGTGGCTCTGGCTGTGGTGGTGGTGGCGCTGGCGATGGCGGTGGGGGTGGATGTGGCGGTGGGGATTGAGAGGAGAAAACCAAGTAGAGATTGGTTTGGTCATATAGATTTCGTTAAAATAATGAATTATTTATTAGTTTTGGGTTCCTTACTAGAACTTTTAACGAAGCTATTGGCCTCTCTGAAATATGTGATTAGTTATTGGTTTCCTTGTACTTAAATCACATATTTTAGAGAAGTCTTGCAGAGTTATTCTTTGGTAGTTAAATATGTGATTAAAGAAGCTCTTGGCCTCTTTGGAAACAATGCTAAGATAGTTGAATTAGTTTCATAAGGCATGATTCCATTTTCCAAAAACCAAGTGCTGATCAGGCCAAAACTTCTCCCCAAATAATGTCCCATGATTATGAAGCTTTGTAAGACTTAGATGTTAGCCCCCTCCCATGACTTTTTTGTTGGATTTGAGGTTAAAAATATATGGTTTGATTTCTTCGTTTGAAGACTAGATTTGAACGGCCATTGTAGAAGGACAGCGATAGGGAGGGGAGGATCATGGAGACGAATCCACAAGTACTGCTCTTTTCTTTTTGCCTAAAATCTGAAGTTTTAGACATTAACGTTATGAAAGGCGGTTTTCTCATAATCCCAATCTCTATGGCAATTAACTGATTTCACTTTGTAATAAGATTGGTTGTGATAGAATGCTTCCATGGTTCCGGTACTGGCTGAAACGCTGAGATTATCTTTGATGAAATGAAATGAAATGTTGAGAGTGGAAGTTAAAACATGGTTTAAGGAATTTGCATTCAGACAGTTTTAGGCAATATTATACTCTGAAAAAATAGAGCCAGAACAAAAATTAAATTAACCATGACATGTAGCTGGTTTGTGCTAATATTGCCGTATCATTATTCATAACATGACTTATGTTAATTGATACATGTCATTTTTCATTTTTTGATGTGAATACGAATACATTAATCTAGTTATAATGTGCAGTCATACAATATGTCAATCATTTTTTTCAAATTGAAGCAATAACAATGTGATCAAAGGGGAAGAAGTCGATGAAGAATATATTAGAACATTAATATATATATTAGCTTTCCTATTGATGCTTTGTCTTTTTTGACTACTCAACTGAATTGCAGATTTGAGTTTTTCCGTTTCTATTGTTATCAGACTACATAATTAGGAACACTGCATCATCCTTTAGACTAGATTTATTTTCTGTTTATTAAAAAATTAGTTCGAAACCTTCAAAATTTAGTCCTATAAATCTTTTTTTTCGCGTGTTTTGTTTTTACTTCCACAAAACTAAAATCATTTTTAAATAGTTCATTCATCCTAAAATTAGTAAATTTGATTTGTCTTTTTTGGCCATTAGGATCATATGACCGGCTTTGGATCTTTTTTTTTTTGGTTGATTTTCATCTTTAAGCTTCTTGATCCAGTATTGATTAAAAATGGACAAAAAAAATGCTAAAAACAGGACTAGACAGTGTGAGTAACAGATCAAGTGAAACAGAGGAAACAGAGAAAATACCTTTGGGCCTCGCGACAAAAGGAATTCCGGCCCAAGTAAACCAAAGCCCACCTGTTGGATCCAGTCAGCAGAAGAAAACAAACGATGCTCCTGCAAATCAAAGAGACGTTAGTACGGTTACAAGGAGCCTCTGCAACAACAACAAATTTGAGCTCCTCCAATCCCTAGATGATGACTCACCTTAGACAGCTATATTAAGGATAAGATCCATGATGCTTCTAGATGATTCTCCTTTGCCTATTAAAAGAAATGTGTAAACCTCTCCCTGTAATCATCGAGTATCAGTGAAATATTATTCAGAGAAGTTCATCTCTTTCCTTTCCTCTTCAAACAGAAATCGATCTTGATTCTTAAGAGGCTCGATATCATCTATAGTAGACCTTATAAGCAAATTTTGATCTTTGAACAATTAAATTAAACATTGTGCAACATACGACATGACACGTTGAAAGACAGGCAATGAACACTCACCTCTTCACTTTGACACGTGTACATCACCCAAGCTTCACGTGGAACTACGTTAACGAGAGATCCCCTCTTCATAAATTCTACTCCTGCAAGCTTCTGCGTTATCAAGTACTTATCCGTTTGAAACATCCTCAGATTTCAAGTAAACAAAAAAATAAAATCATGTCAGGCGTATCTCTGGCGGTGGGTCCAAGAACCGACGTGAACAAAACGTCGTCGTCCGGTGAGAAAGGACGGTGGTCAGGGATGACGGCCGGCGGCGGTGGAGGCGGCGGCTTGATGGGGTCACTTAGGGTGATAGAGCTACAGCTGGTCGCGTTCATACTAGTTTTCTCAGCTAGCGGTCTCGTACCGGTGCTCGACATGCTATTTCCAGCGTTTGCGTCTGTCTATATTATCGCCCTCTCGCGTTTAGCTTTCCCTTCCCATGGCGTTCCCACCGCTTCCCCTGAAGTCTTCCACGGCAGCAAACTCTTCAGGTTCCAAATCCATCACAAGAAAGAAAAAAAACATCTCTCTGTTCACTTTCTTGATAAAGATTCTGACATTTTTTTTTCCGGATAATGCAAGGATTTACGTGATTTCGGGGACAACGGTTGGTCTGTTCTTGCCTTTAGCTTACGTATTAGGTGGTTTTGCAAGAGGAGACGATCATGCTTTAAGATCAGCAACACCACACTTGTTTCTACTGTCGTGTCAAATCCTGACAGAAAATGTGATAAGTGGCCTTTCTCTATTCTCGCCACCGGTAAGAGTTCTCGTGCCAATGCTCTACACAGTCTGGAGAATCTTTGTCATCATTGATTGGTCTAAAGATGTTTGGTTCAACAAATCTTTACCAGTCAATGCTACACCCAATGTATTGGCTAATGCCCTTCTTTATCAAACACAAGTCTATTTACCGTTTAGAATCGGTTTAAACTTAAACCGTGGGAAATCGTTTTTGCAGGCGGTTGCGTGGTTCTGGTTTGGACGGTATTTGGCCATAGCTAATTTAGGCTACTTCGGAGTGAATCTACTCTGTTTCTTGATCCCTAGGTTCCTGCCTCGTGCTTTCGACCATTACTTCAGAGAAAGAGACGAGATCTTGGCGAAAAGCCAAGAGGACAAGCCGGTTCAAGTTCCTAGATCAAAACCTTCTGACCACAAATCTGATTGATCATCTTTTTTTTTTTTTCTGAATGTGTAATGTAACAAACAAAGTTGTTTATAATGGAGATTGTGATGAAATTTTATTAGGGCAAATGAAACAATGTGGTTGTGAATGTACAAAGTTTTGCTCTTGCAACTGAAAATCAATTTACCCCAGTTGATGATGCTTTAACCTTGAAAAAGAGACTTAATATTGACTGTCCATGAAACTAACCAGAAGCTCATTCACCATGCCTCGGTCCGGCATCTTCCCTGCGGCTCCATATATTGGAGCCAAGCCTCCTGTGATCGGTCCTGGGTTTGCTTTCACCTGACCAAAACATGTAATAACGAGAGATCAATTGAAGAAAAAGAAACGAGCAATCAAACTTTTTCATCAATGGACTTACAGTTTCTACAGCTTCACGCAGATCCTGGAGGAAGTCATCGACTGCAGGGACGTGTTGAAGAGTTATACATATATGAATGCTGATCCAAAACACAGACATGGATAGTTTCAGAACAGCGAAGAGCGGATTGTGGTCTTAAAACTAGTTGAAACAACAATGTTTTGGCCTTTAAGAATTTACCTGTTGGGTCTCTGTAGCGCATTCAAATGCCAACCTTTTGAAGACATGATGTCATTAACTTCGAAGATATCTAATGCTTTAGAACCAAACGCCACGATTGTCATATCTGGCTTTCCAACGACGAACAGTTCCTGGATTTCTCTTACCCTGCGGATTATGATAGCCGATGCTATAAGAATCGAAATGATTGAAGAACGGAAAAAGTCAAAAAGTAATACAAACCCTTCCTCTAGTCTCTTTGATGCTTCCATTATCTTGCTTGTGTTTTGTAGGTAGCCTGTGGAACAACAGAAGCATGCAGAATCAACCATTTAAATATTTGACACACTCTAATGACAGAAGCTTGGGAGAGTGAGAGTGAAACCTTCTTCGCCGAGAGACATCATTGCAGCCCAAGCACCAGCAACCAAAGAACCAGGCCTACTCCCAGCTATAGTTGGAGACACGTATAGACCTCCTGACCATTCAGTTACTGCAAAACACAGTTTTAACTAGTTAAGGAGTAATACCGAATTTAGGACTTGCATGAATTCAACAGTTTTTTTGTTTCTTTCACTTCCATGTTTTCTTAGAGATGGAAGTAGCAAAACACACTTACCAGCAACAAATTGGTGCTGTTTTGTAGATGCAGGAGCAGATATTTGCAGAAAGAAAATCCAGATGTCAGGTAAAGATCATATATGAATCGATATATATACAAAACAAAACTACAATTTGCACAGCACTTGATAGAATATACAAATATTTCAAAACTATATAAGAGGAATGTGACAGTGTGCATGATTCCAGGGAAGCGATGACAAGCAAACAAAAGTAAGCTTTCTCGTAAGAATGTTTTGCAGATGAATTGACACAACTAGCATGCCAGAATCAGAGCACAGGAGGGGAATATAACCAATTCATATGTGCTTGGTATTGAGCCTGGAGAAATTGCATAAGAGTGGGAAAATAACAAGTATTTACCTTTCTGATCTCATGATTTCTGTAGAGAACTGTACTAGTTCCTTTAGGAGCCAAACCATATTTATGCACATCCACCGAAATTGAAGTAACTCCTTGTACAGAAAAATCAAAAGCTGGGATCTGGTACCTGGGAACAGCGAGGAAAAATTAAAAAATAAAAATCGACAGATGAAATCACTCTTTTATTATCTTGTTAATCTATATAGCACCATGAAATGCAAAACCTGAGATCCAATGCGAAACTAGGAGAAGTGGCAATAAAACAGACAGACACATACCATAACTTAATTATCATTTCTTTTAAGTTATGAACAAAGTTTCTTAAGTCCTAAACCTATAAAAAGTAGATACTATCTGCATCTCTTTTTGTAGGAAAAAGGCAGGCATTTGATAAGTTGTTAGAGCAAAAAACAGTTACACATACCCAAGTTTACGAGCGAAAGGTAACACAAAACCACCAAGGCAAAGGTCAACATGAAAGCATATTCCATAGCTAAGAGCCAGTTGACCAAGCTCCTGTAATGAAACCAAAAAAAAGGAATTTATCCTACACATTCATTGCATATAGAAGAACATAAATGTCCTTAAAATTACAGGAGACGGAAAAATTCAGTTTACCTCAATAGGATCAATGATGCCATGAGGGAATCCTGGCGCTGATCCAACAATCTGAAACAATATGGTTTAAAGATCATGAAAGAAAACAAAGCACACGCCTTAACTTTAAAGCTGCATTAACATAACAGATATACAAAAGTGATAATGCTTGTGAACTTAAATTTTTCAACCATGGAAATACAAATACGCAAGGACTAGATATGCACAACAGACCAAGAATATCAAACCATGGAACCTGGAAAGGGAAAATATCTAAACATATCATAACTGGCACCTCAAAACATTACCATGATGGTGTTTCTGTTAATATGCCGCCTTATTGCCTTCACATCAGCTCGGAATTCTTTGTCTACTGGAACTCGCCACAACTTGATGTTAAAATACTGGGCTGCCTTATCATAAGCTGAATGACCCGATTCAGGTATAATCCTAAACTTAGATTATGAAATATTGTTCCATCAAATTTTTTTACAGTACATTATTGATCAATGTCAAATGAGTGAGGAAACATACATTTCTGGCCGTGTGATTCCCTTCTTGTACTTCATATAGTCACGAGATGACTTCACAGCCAACACTATGCTTTCTGTTCCTCCAGACGTCATGTTTCCGCAAATTTGTCCTCCTGAAACCGTTTCTTTACTCCCGAGTAATGCAGCAGTCATTGCGACCACTTCTGACTCAAACCGCACCACACTTTGGAATACATCTATATGCAGTGGATTGGTATGCGCAAACCTGGAAAGCATCATCGATACATGCCATACACATAGCAACGTGAATTATATATTATACAAAACAAGGAATCGCCACTTTCACGCCCAAGAATAACACAAAAGCAGAAGTTATATTCCACGAAAAGCGGAGCTAAAATCTCACTATAACTTACATAGAACATGCTTGATTTATCAATGCAAAATGTCCGTCAGACTCACTTCCACCTATGTATCTGTTAGAATGGTAGTAGAAGTTAAAACAAATCTCCACCGAAACCACAAAGAAAATTTGGAGGACATATAAAAAGCATAAACTACCACAAACATACACAGTGCCAGAGCATTTTCCTTGCCAAATAGCATCATTCCTCTTTTCAGTCTCCATTTTCTCTAGAACTTCAACTCCTAGACCTTTTACTGGCAATTTGTCAGCCCGGTTCTTTTTCTTAGAGCTGCTACCAGATTGTAATTGATCAACAACCTGTGAATTAGAAGAAACAAACATCAACTAGTTAGCACCGATGCTAGTTTCCCATACAAACAAAGACACAGTGAGATGTAGAAAACATAGAAGTCTCTAACCCGCAACTAATCCAAGAAGCAAACATATACCCTTAATAATAAGCTAGTACGGTTCCAGTGTAAAATCCCTTGTAATTTTCTATTCTTGTTACAGTCTCAAATCCCTAGTAATTGTCTATTCTTGAGGAGTTCTAGTGAAATCTTAACTTCAGCAAACACAAGTCTCAATGCTACAAATAACCATGGGTCCAAGACATTCTGCTGCTTCTATGCCAGATAATAATCTAAATCCTTATTACTACTACTACTGATGCAGACATTTACAACAGAAAAAAGGGGCTAAAAACTAAAAACTTTAAGAAAATATAAAAGGAAGAGTAAAGCATTAAATGGACTTGTCAGGCATTTCTTTTTTTTGAATTGTTTCCTCTTAAATAGCACAAGAAGAAGAAAAAATGGCCATTACACGAACAATCTGCAGATTCAAACACAACCCACCTTTTGTTTCTCAGCATCTATGTAGTTTTGAACTCCAGGAACCATCCTGTTTCATTTTCCACAGAATCGTTAGTCTCAGCCATCAAATACCCAAAAACAAGATTGGGATCGAAGTAAATAAGACATGGGATTAGAAGATTCTCACTTGAGGAAGCCCATGATCAGACCCAGAAGACACGCTTTCAGGCCTTTGTCGTGGACGACGCCGAAGACAGATCCGATAAACTGAGCGAGAAAAAGAGTGAGAATCGGGGCTAAGAGCAGAACCAGTGGCTCAAATTCCGACAAACGCGAGTTTAGCGAGCCTCGAGCTTGAATCAACATGGATTTCATCGAAGAAGATGTCAAAGTATCCATTTTTTTATTTTTCCTGGAAATTGAGATGGGGGAGAAAAGTGAAATCGTTTTGGATATAGAAAAAGGACTAAAGAAAGTGATGGGATCGATCAAAGAAAGACTTCGTTGAGGTCATCGCGTGCAAGCTACATTATAGTAAGAGATTGCGACAAAGATTTTTCTTTTTTGGCGCTTTGTGTGATGGTTGCGTGTTCCGTCAACTTTCACGAGACAGTTCACACTCGGATGGCTTGAGAAAACTAAACCGAATCGAATTTTAATAGAACTTAGTGTAATCTACGGATATACCTCAACTAAACCAAAGAAATCAGAATTTACTATATATATATGCCAAGCTTGGACCCTCTTTTTTTAATACTTTTTCCAAATTGCAAACCTGAAGATGTGGACAAGCAATTCTCCGAGAGGCCAGAGCTCTCTTCACAGCAAAATCACACAAACAATAAAGGATAAACGAAATATTCGGATGAAAAGAAAAAGGGAACAAGCTGACACTGGAAATCATTTCAAATTGTCTTATCAAAAGTCATTAGATTTGTAAATGACAAATGAACAAACCATTCAAACCAAATACAAGAGAGACAGTTTTCCTCTGTTCTCAAGATAAATCATCTAGGATCAAAGAACAATGAAAAGGAAGACAAGAGGGAAATGATAGTATAGTAATGCAACATTGATGTATGCTAACAAATCTGATTGTCTGTTCAGGCGTAGTTCAACCTGAATATATCGTTGAACACGTAAAAGCTTCCTTGTGGCGTCGGCATCAAGTGAAACATCTGTAGCACACACACAATGAAATTTGTTTGTAGCTGTGTTAGAAACAAGATCAAGGATACTAAACAAATAAGACAAGATCAAAGATCAAAGATCAAAGACCAGAACCAAACAAAAGTCTGTGATGTGTATAAGAGAATTTTAGGATGCATAACATTGACAAATCGGCTTGATACATAAAATCTTGAACTGAAGAAACTTGACAATAACTTACACGACTGAAACAAGAACATGCCAATCAGGTAATACTCTCCTCACACAAAATCAGCTAGGAAAACAATTTAACTTCTCTTTCAATCAATTTTGGTGAGGGAACACTTGTCTTTCAATCTAATCCAAAAAATCCAGAGCAAAACGTGTTTACTGAATATTCGAGACTAAACTGAGGCTAATGTAAAGCTTTTCATCCATGAAAACGCAATTCCTTTAGCTCAATCAGCTAGACTAAAAACGCCCTGAGCGAATTTGCAATTTGCAATTCTACATCACATGACAAGTACAGACTTGAGAATAGGCATATTTACAGATCTATCACCCAGTTAAACCCTAGCGATTTAATCATCAAAATCACAGGCAAATCGACAATCGCCCGGAATAGATCAATCGGAAACGGAAAAGAAATCAAGGAAAAAAAAATCAGAAAAGAAGCAATTCAGGGTAAGAAAGAGAGAGAGAGAGAGAGAGAGAGAGAGAGAGAGAGAGGGACCTGGCTGAACTTGAGGGTGTGCTCTTCGCCGGCGAGCTGGAGGTTGCCGGAGACGAAAACGAGCATACCGGAGGCGGGACCAGAAGGCTGACAATCGACAGTGGAGATGTGGTGCTTGCACTGCTGGAAGGGAAGAGATGTGAGCTTGGCGACGATGCTCTGAACTCCTTGGATCTTCTGACCCTCGAAGGTGAGCATGGAAGCTTCCTGGTAGAGACCGGCTAGACCGGCACGGTTAGTGTCGAAGGTCGAATAGTAATGTTCGACGAAGGCTTTCGCCACCGCATCGGGATCCATCTGCGCCATTGGAGAGAGAGAGAGACGATGAGGCGAGTGTTGAGATTTGGGAGCCGGGAAAGGGTTTTGTGTTGTATTTATTTTAGATGTGAAACTTTGCGTTGCAACGACGCTGCTTTTTATTTCCTTTTTATTTTTTTCCTTGTCAAGTTCTTCTTTTTCCAATTTTCTAATACCCAATTATGAATTAATCAAGTTTAAATCCAGATCGTACCGGAAATTAGGAAGTAACACAAACCGTTAAATTATTATGTATTATTTTATTTCAACTTTTTATGTATTACTTTTTTATATGTTTCTAAAACGGTTGAGATAAACAAAATTAAAAACGAAGATCTATCTATATACTAAATAAATGAAAATAGTTATTTGAGACTCATAAGACTAACCACATCAGATTTTTTTAGAAGCTTTCTAAAGCTGAAATGAAATGAGCTATTTGAGACTCATGACTCATGAGTCTAGCCACATCATATTTTTTAGAGGCTTTCTAAAGCTGTCATGTCATCATCAAAGAGTAGATAACAAATGTCATATGTAACGCAACCTAAGTTATGGTTTATTGGTTTCCCCTATACCTTATGTCTCCTCACATTCTCTAAACACAACGTTTATTGGAGATTCTAGGACCTCTCACCATCCTATAAACTACGCTTTTTCCTTGAGATTTCCAACACCTAACTCACATATGCTACGAAACTTATGGATAATATCATATTCGACGGTCAAGAAAGGTGTCTAATTTATAAATTTTGGTAAGCTCTGTTGTTTTTCTTTTGGTTTCTATAATAACGATTAAGATCATTTGTTTGGTATTATATTGTTGACTAATCGAAGAAATGCAATGAAACAGTGTTCTAAAACTTTTGGGGAGTAATGCTGGTAGAATCCATTAGCAAAAAAATAAGGCAACCAAATGATTAACCCAATGATTACAAATGTTATCCTATTTCTACTCATTTCAGTTTGGCTATGTAGGGATGGACAAGTCGAAGAACCCTACATAACTAAAAAAAATGCTTCAAAACAATGCATTTTTGTTATTTCTTTGTATGTTACACAAATCAATGCAATCTACGTTCTAAACCTTCTACTTCTATCTTTTCCGTTTTGTTTGTAAAAGATTTTAAGATGGATTGAGTGATGGCCAAGAGAAACCTAATTAGGTTTAATTATGTTGGTCAAGCGTGAGACGTCACACCGGCGAAGTGGATTTGCGGCATTTGGTCGGCCAAACATCGCTTCCAACTCTGACCTGACCACAAGGTTCACTATTTTTAATCTTCTATTTTTCTTGCCCTTAGGTTTTTCGCTTTTAAACCCTTGCGATCTGTTTCTTCTTGCTGGCTAATTAATTTGTCTACTTGAGTAAAGATAGGAGTTCTCTCCTTCTCCGAATTCGATTTGGATTGATAGCCAAATGTCTATTAGAATTCAAATCATGTAGGAAATAATCTTCCAACCAAAATTAGGTAGATTTTCAAGACATGTTTGCGTTTTCATATGTAGTGATTTAATGCACATGCTTTAGTAATAATTAAAGATGATGAAAATTAAATATGTTCTTCAATTAACCTTTAGAAATGTAAAGTTGCATATTTAATCATCTTTTAATAGACATCTACAAATGTATTTAATTATTATGGCAAACAAATTATACTTTTCTCAGCTTTTATTTCCCACATTTCCTCAATCTTAAGCCATGCCAACACTTCGTAGACTAACCACTACAAAGGAAAGAGAAGCAAAGGAGGTGTGGTAAGCAAAGGTAGATGATGATTGTGGTGAGGATGATGTAAAGTGTAAACTACAATTTTATGCTCTTTGGCGACAACCAACACCGTAAGGAATCATAGTTACATAGGAATCATATAATTTCTCCAAATTCCAGTATTTTAAATTTAAACATGCAAACGCACGTTATTTTTTGGTGTGTTGTTTTTTTAGTAAAACTCTAATATGTGTATTCTATATTTGCTTTTTACAGTTTGAGGAGATGGTAAATGCACAGAGGAATATACATTTACCTTTTTCTTGACATGTTTTTAATGTCTAAAATGTTAGATGAATATACCATGAGCAAATTTATTATGCAACAAAAATGAAAAGTTAGGTCCAAGTACGGTAGGTCTAGAAGAAGATGTGATGGATGTGATGGGAAAGTAAACCATTGAGGTAAAAAAGAAACATACGAGGCATAAAAGATAATAAGGAAAAAAAATGATGAGGAAAAACATTATCATATTACACAATTAGTTATGGAGGAGTGATGAGGCATCATGCAGCAGCACAACATTTTGGGTTTGTTCGTTTGCCTAACGCATGCGGCTGCGGCTGCGACCTGCGGCCAGACGCGGCCGATTGTTGTTCGTTTGACAGCCGCACGGCTGATCTCTGCGGCTGGTCGCAACAGTGCCAGTCGCAACGCTGAAGAAATTCAGCGTCCAGAAATTCCAAACGCATATCGCTACGTCCAGACGCTGGAGGCTGCGTCTGGTAAACGAACAACAATTGACCGTCTAGATATTGGGGTTTCTTAGTTAACGTCCTTTACTTTAGTCACTAAAAAGACAATCATCAAAATTATTAGAGTATATTGGGGTTTCTTTGGGGATTCACATTGCTATATGTAATTAGTTGATAAAAAATTCTGATAAAATTTGGTGATTTCTTTTCGGAAAAAAACTATAGCTAATAAATGTTTAGTTTTGAATATGCAGAGAGCTATCATGTGCTTGAGTTAGTGCAAGTTATTTCATATCCTATTTGAAATCTACAACTTATTTCTACTAAAAAATATTATATACTTGATTTAATTATAAACTAAATAATTTTTTAATACTGTTTTTAAAAATGGTCGGCAATGATGTAATTTATTGTCTAAACAATATCTTTAAATTTTCAAGTTAGGGTAAATCTTAAATTAGATACAACGTATTTTCTTGAATATTTATTGACATATTGTCATATTGTAGATTTATAACATTACATTCAGAGATAAAAATATATTCTAATTCAAATACTGCATTTGATATATCAACTTAAAATTAATAAATTTGTATAAAAAAATATAACAAAATTTTATATAACAATCTGCGTGTAGCGCGGAATAACCCTTAGTACTAAATGAAAGGAGTTGTTTGAAACTCTTTAAACTATCCACATCAGCATTTTAATCTTCACCTAGACGCTGCCACGTCAGCTAATTTTACACTCAAAGTAATAAACTCAATTTCGAAGCTTTCTAATTTTCGTATGTTAAAGAAACTTTTTAATTTGGTTTAGATCCACGCCTCTTCATCTCTCTTTCTATTTGTCAGGTTACACACTTCCTTTCGTCTTCCAAATCCCAGCGTCTACCATTGAGTGAATTAATATCAGGTTTCTTCTTATGCTAATCTAAGCTAACAAAATTTTTTTTCCAAATGTCGCTACTTCCCCAACGCCTTTTCAGACCGAAGTGCGGAGAGGTTTGTATTATTTTTTTTTTTTTAATGAAAAAAAATGGTTTCACCTCTCTGCTGGGTCCAGAGCATTTAATATGGTCCCCTCCCAAGTGAGTGTCGGGCGCACAATCGGGCACATACCCAGATTACATGTTAGGTGCCACTAGCCCAACACACCTTTGGTGTTTGTATTATTTTCAGTTTTAAACTTCGTTTAGATGTAGGGATAAAGATGCATTGAATGGGTTTTTCTTTGTAGATTTTTATCACTTCGATAATGACGATTTGGCTTACATGTTTGCTTAATTCTCCACTTCTAATTTTAGCCAGCTTGTGCTGGGTATAGATTCGTAATTTTTGGTTCATAAAAAATGGATGGTTACTAAAGTACAGAGATGACGATTTTCGTAAGTTAAGATTGTTGTGCTTGCTAACGGATGAATCTCATGGGCGATGAAATTTCTTTCTCCAGGTTTCATATGGTTCGGCGTAGACAGCGTCCCGGCAGATGACCACGCTAGGATGGAATACTTGCGGAATCATGCATGACATAAACATGATCGATGGTTAGATTCGAGATGGTTAATTGTTTTTGGTTAAAAAAACTTTTTAATTTGTTTTAGACCCACGCCTCTTCGTCTCGCTTTCTATTTGTCATGGTTTATATATTTTGTTTCGTCTTCCGAATACGATTCTTAAGCACTCACTTAGTGGAATTATATGTTACCTTTGTTGTTATCTCATATTTACCTATGTCCCGTGCTATAAGAGGAGCGCATCGCCCAATCATGAATCTCCATGAAAGGAGCTTAAGTGTTTTGGCATGTACGGATGGATTCAACCCTTTTGGAAAGCATGGGAGAAAATATTCGTTGTGGCCAGTAATCGTCACACCTTACAACTTGCCGCCAAATTTGTGCATTAAACGAGAGTTTTTGTTCCTCACGATCCTCGTCCTCGGTCCAGAGCATCCTAAGAGATCCCTCGATATTTTTTTGCAGCCATTAATTTATGAGTTGAGAATGTTGTGGAAAAATGGTGTTGAAGCGTTCGATGTTTCCCTGCAACAGAATTTTATGATGCGTGCGGTACTTATGTGGACCATAAGTGATTTCTCAGCATACGGTATGTTATATGCATGGTCGACGCATGGAAGGTTAGCGTGTCCGTATTGTCAAGATAACACTGATGCTTTCCAATTGAAGAACGGACGTAAGACTTCTTGGTTCGATTGTCATCGACGATTTCTACCGCATAATCATCCATATCATCGAAGCACAACATTGTTTAGAAAGAACAAAAAAGTTATTGATGGTCCACCTCCTGAGTTAGATGGGAATTATATTATGACTCAGTTGAGAGATTTTGGTGCTGATAAGACAGTTTCATGAGGGGGATCATGGGCATTATCCCGTAGACGGTTGTGGGGAGTACCACAATTGGCACAAGAATAGTATTTTATGGGATTTGCCATATTGGAAGAACCATTTGTTGCGCCATACTCTAGATGTGATGCACATTGAAAAGAACTTTTTTGACAACATCATGAACACTGTTCTAAATGTGCAAGGGAAGACAAAAGATAATTTGAAGGCCATATTGGACTTGCCAGATATTTGTTCCCGTAAGGAGTTGCATGTAATGGCGAACGGGAAATCACTGCCCCCTGCTTTCCAGTTGGATGCGACTTCAAAGGAGGAGTTCTTCGATTGGATTAAACACGGTGTCAAATTCCCTGACGGATACGCATCTAACCTTCGTAATTGCGTTGATAGTTCAGAAGGAAAGTTTTCTGGGATGAAGAGTCATGATTGTCATGTTGTCATGCAGCGCCTCCTTCCATTTGCATTTGCATATCTTCTTCCTAGAAACGTCCATGGAGCTATTGCAGGTATGTATACATTTACACTATTATGTACGTATGTTACCATATTTTTATTTGTCATTATACGTTACGTAATTTTGTATGTCTACTATATATGCAGGGATCGCTGCTTTCTTTCGGGATCTATGCACGAGATCACTTACATCAGACGGTATCAGAAATTTGGCGGAAAACATACCGGTTCTCCTTTGCAACCTCGAGAAAATATTTCTTCCTGCCTTTTTTGATGTTATGGAACATCTTCATATTCATCTCCCTAGAGAAGCAGCACTTGGTGGGCCGGTTCAATACCGATGGATGTACCATTTTGAGCGGTATATGTTCCACCTAAAGAAGAAGGTGGAAAATCTAGCTAGAGTCGAGGGTTCTATCATCGCGCAAAGCATTAATGAAGAAACTTCCAACTTTGTCGGCTACTACTTTCCAGCGCAAGTCCAAACAAAAAGTAGACGCCCGACACGACATGATAATGGAGGGAAACCAACTAGTTATCCTGCTATGTCCCCGATTTATTTACTCAGATTGGACGAGTAAGTCGAAAAGGCAAGGATCGGCGACTATTAGAGGAGGAGCAAAGGCATTTGCATATGTATATTCTGATAAATTGCGACGACATTTTGGAATATGAGAGGTACCTAAAATTTAATTTTTAAATTTGTTAACAAAGTTTACTTATGCTATTTTCTAATGCATTTGTTCATACATAGGATGTTCATGTCCCAAATATGCGATTGTTATCCAAATTACACAGAGGATGAGCTTCTTGTCGTCAAGCATAATGACTTCGCTCCTTGGTTGCAATATTATGTAAGTGTAAAACGATATATATATATATATATATGCTTTATAATTAAATTGTACATCCTTATATAAACATTTTTTTGATTATTGTCGAAATGCAATTTTTACATGTAAGTTGGTCAGATGACTGCTAGAGGTGAATCGTTTCCGACGTGGTTAGTTGAGATGGTGAATGGCCCGAAGTTTATTGCAAAGTCTTTCCCGATGTATTGCACCCCAGGGTATGCTTTTATCGGGAAGGAAGCTCAAAGACAACTAGTAATTCTGGTATATCGTCTCAATCTGGAGAAGTTGTCTACTATGGTGTCTTTCGCGAAATATTGGAGGTCCATTATCCGGGAATGATCAATTTGAGGTTAATTGTGTTCTATTGCGATTGGTATAATCCAGTGGATGGTGTACGTCAGGACGCATTTGGTGTTACATCTGTCCACTCTCGACGGCGACTTCAGAAATACGATCTTTTCATTCTTGCTTCACAAGAGGATCAGGTTTCCTACATTCGTTTCCCACGGGTTACGAATATGCATGACCCTTGGATTATTGTTACGTTGATACACCCAAGGGGAATTGTTTTTGGTGTTTCCGAGCACGAGCCTTTGCAGGAAAACGCAATTGGTAACTTAGCTTCGATCGAGCATTCTCTTGAAGTTGACTTCGTGGTTGATTTCACCATGGACATGGAGTACAAGGTATTTGAGGATTCTGAGGAAGAGATCAGCGAATTTGACGAGGATTCCGATTCAGCAACGTCAGATTATTCATCATCGGGCTCAGAGTAATTAATTATGTAATAAATTTTATTTTTCTACGTATTTTTTAATTTCACAAGTCATGTTGTTTCGAGTCTTTTATTTCATTGAGTCTAAGCTGATAGGACCATTAAATATATAAGGTCCCCTTGCAGCCCTGTAATGTCTTTCACATTTTGATGAAATGAAAACCTATTTTCACATTTTGATGATGCAATAAAACATAGTTTACCCGGCTAGAATGGAAATCCCTGGAGATATACAATTTCGGGTTATAGCCAGAAATTGTCTCGGCTAAAACCTGAAATTGTCTCGGCTAAAACCTGACATTCCCCACGGCTAAAACTGATGTGATAAAACTTAAATCCGTCGGAAATCCATCAGAAATTTCTGAGGGATTTCTGACGGTTTAGGGTAATAAACCTCGAATTTGCCAGATTTTTAACATGTTTGGTCTTGATAAATGTAGAAGTACCAAATTAAAACTATTTTGTAAAATGTATTTTAAAAAAAAGGTTTTTTATAATGCATTTTTTTTATTAAAATGTATTGATTTTTTAGAAAAATATTTATGATTATTTATATGTTTTTTTAAATGATTAGGATTTTCTGTTTTTATATTTGTAGGTCTTACGGTCAATTCGATCGAGACCGTCTTGGCGGTTCGAGGCAATCGAGGCGGAGGAGTACTTCCGCATATCCGAGTCCGAGTACTTTTCCGTCTTTTGCGCCTCATGTGCCGTCTATTTCGGACATGGAAAGTGTAGCTCCTCCGGGGATCATGACCATCGAGGAGCTCGTCCAACAGCCGGGACGAGAATTACTCACAATTCTTGATCCGGACCTCCGCATTCCGAGATCTACTTGGTAATATTTTTTTTTTCTTATTTAATAATTTTTTTTGTTTAATTACCGATTTTTAATTTATTTTTTTTATAGGTTTGGAATATCCGGGAATGGCATTAGCAAGTCGATTCTGAAGATGTTGCACTTCATCCTCGACAAACCGTACAAGAAATTTTTGGATATTCCGTCAGACGAACAAACTATGTGGTTTTGGACGTTTGCGGTAAGTTAACATTTATTTAATTTTTGTTATATATTTTGAGATTTTTTTAACATCTTTAATTCTATTTGTTTTGTAGCAAGAATTTAATTGGAACTGGACCATCACGAAAACGGTGGAGACGGAATTTTTCAAGGAGGCTAAAACGCAATTCTCGCGCAACATGAACGAGTGGAAGAAGGTTTGGAAAATGCGTGGAAAAAAGCCAAAAGGCTTGAACGCGGAGGTGTTTCAAGACTACATCCCGTATTGGCAACTTCCGACGACCGTAGCTCTATCTCAGACAAACTCCAAGAACCGGAATAGTCCCCGAGAATGGAAGGGACCCGCTATCCACAACAACGGGGCGAAGAGCTTCAAAAAATCCGAAATCGAAATGGTAAGTATTTTTAGTGTTTTTAATTATATTTATTAGTAACTAACGGTTTAGTTATTTTCTACACGGAGGAAGACGGCGAAGTTCCGGATCACCTAAAAGTGATGGTGAGGACGCACACCAACAAGAAGACCGGCCAAATTCAAGATCCTGCCGTCAGGGAGCTCGTCGAGAAGGTGACGAAGGTGCAGGACGAGATCCTTACCCAGAGATCACAGGACGGCATCACCGCTTCCAACCAGCTCACTCGGGCCGAGATCAACGACATAGTGTTCGGGGTCAGTAATAATTATAGATTATCATTTCAATTTAGATATCTATTTGTTAATAAAATATAATGTTTGGTATTGTTTTTGTAGGAGGTACCTGTTAAAAAAAGTCGTCGGCCAGGGTTGGGTAAGATTGCGTCCCAACCCTCAACTTCTTTGGGTAGTTTTTTTACGGATCCAGAGATTCTCCAGCAAAACGAAGAGCTCAATAAAAAGGTAACAGCTTTGGAGGACGAGCTCTCGACTCAAAAAACGAAGAGCGAGGCTTTGGAGAACAAGCTCTCGACTCAACAAACAAAGAGCGACAAAATGGTGAATAACTTCAAATTGAAGTTCCCGGATTTCCAGCCAGATTTATTTTGATTTAGTTTTTTTTTATAATTTTCCAACAATTTCTAAAACTTTTAATAATATTTTATAATTCTATAAGATTTTTAAATATTAATTAATTTTACATTTTCGTTTTTAATAAATTATTTAATAAATAAATATAATTTTTTTTTTTTAAATCAAATTTTTTAAATCCGTCGGAAATCCCTCGGAAATTTCCGACGGATTTCCGAGGGCTTAATTACGTGACGGATTTCCGAGGACGTAGTACCCTCGGGAAATTTCCGAGGGATTTTCGAGGACTTTTCCGTCCGGGATAATTCTGAGGGATTTACGAGGATCAGTCCGTCGGGTAATTAAGCCCTCGGAAATCCGTCGGAATTATCCATGACGGACAAGTCCTCGGAAATTTCTCGAGGGTACTAGGTCCTCGGAAATCCGTCGGGTAATTATACCCTCGGAAATCTGTCGGAGGGATTTCTGACGGATTATGATTTCGAAGGAGATAGATCCGACAGCAAAAATCCGTCGGAAAGCCGTCTGGAAAGGCAGTTTCCGACAGGATAACGACGGTTTTGGCCGTCGGTTTCGAGCAGTTTTCTTGTAGTGTCAAGAGGATTCTAGCGAACCATGAAGCTTATCAGGCAAGTTGCTTTTCTTGCTCATGCTTATGCTTCTGAAGGAAGATAATCCGTATGATGAAGTAATGTGATAAAAACCAGAGAAAGTTTATGCTTCTGAAGCTAACAGGTGAAGTGGGTTATTTAAAAATCTCTTTAATTTCGAGGCTGCCTCTTCCTCATATTTTTTTTTAGAATATTCACATTGCTCTTCTCTATACTGTTGTCAAGTCTGTTTCGGTTAACTCGGACATAACCACCTCACATTCAGTTCATGTAGCTCTGCGTTGCAACAGAGATATAAATGTTTTGTTAATTTCGTAAGTAAGGGTATTTTCTAGACGCAGCTGAGTGTAAACCTTTCTTTTGTAGAGAACAATGTCGATGATTTTTCAGTGTAGATGCAAGTCCGGCTTTTTAATATATTTTCAACCTTAAATATAGCTGATTGCATAAAAACTCTTGAGGAAGGAGATGAACGCACTCGAGGAAGCAGTTTTAGCAGAGAATGGGGGTTGAGGGTAATTGTAGAGCTGCTGAAATCAACTAGCCAAATTCCTCTGCCACTGAATCCGACCAGGAGCATGGGTCTGCTTATAGAGATTCAGGCAGTTTTCTCGATACATATTCCTTTTTTTGCTTAGATCTTCAAGTCTTGCAGTTCTGATTTATTTGAGAAGAAAGTCTTTTCAATTATGGACATGTTCTTCTGTTATCAATCCCTAGAATATTGTTTTCAGAATTGAGTGCAAGTATTGTTCATGTGGAACAAGAACGCAGTCACTAAGTGAATGGGAACGACATACAGTCTGCAGAGCCAAAAAGTGGAAGTACAATGTAAAAGTGAAAGAGACAATGGGTACACCTGCACTCAATTCTGAATTAGCTTATACTACACTCTTATATAGGTAGCCCTTATATGAATTAGCTTTTAATTGTTCCAACTGAGTATTAGTTGTATTTGGGAAACTTTGTGTTTGAGATGTTAGGCTAAGATATGATGTCATGATCTTCTATTCCAAATTCAACAAAAAAATGTACTCCAACCTTCTGACAAATGATCTACTATTGACAAGATAGAAAAGAGAATCAATTCAGGTTAAGGGAGTTCTTAAAAACATTAATTAGACTTCAAATCGTGTATATACACATTTATGCATATCTCAAGATCGAATTCTCCATTCACTCTTGCAACAAACAGTTAAAGAATTAGTTTAAGGAAGAAGAAGAACAATGAACGAATAAAAAAAGTGCACATATGCAAAACAAATATAAGAAAAAAATGCAAATATTAATTAATGCATATAATATTTTTTAACTATTTTTCTCTCAACAATATAAGAAAAAAATGAAAAGAATAAAATAAAAATATGTAATACATGTCTGCATGTAGCACGGAACCTTCAGTAATATTTTACATTAAAACAACATTAAACACACAAATACGTTCCTTTACAAGTAAAAATATTAGCAATAAATTTTCAAAACAAAAGCACCGGTATATTAACACAAATTATACATATCGTCCATCACTCCTTATAATTAACCCACTGAGAACCTTTTTTAACTACTCTTAAAGCCTAAAAATCTCACAACTACATATCGTCATAACATTTACAACCTATCATATAAACAAATTAACAAACTATAGTACTATAAATTGACATGAAAATTTATCGATCAAATAATATATAACCTATCATATTAAAAATAAATATATAAACTAAAACGTAACTTTTAAGAAAATAGATGCCAACAAAAATGACGATCCACGTCTTCCATTAGATAAGATAATTAGAAACAGCAAAGAGCAGATGTCTTCACTCCTAAAAATTAATGACCAATTAGTAAAGCAAATTAATTTGGACGCTATGGAGTGGAAAAGGCTACCACTACCACCAGTCTTCTATTTAAACACATTTGCAAGTGTCAAATCTCAAAAACACATCCCACGTTACAGTAATCAACAAAAGAAACCTACAATGGATCCAAACAAAAAGAAACCAGCCGCATTGAAGCACTCCCACAAGATCTTCTTGGAGTCATTATAACCAAAATTGGTGCTAACTCAGCAGTTGATTTCCAAAATTGCTATAAGGAAATAGCTAAATATAATAACCTACGTTATTATATTTAGCTATTTCCTTGTAGCAATTATGGAAATCAACTGCTGAGTTAGGACCAAATTTGGTTATAATGACTCCAAGAAGATCACCATAATGATGCTGCATTCTCACCTCACTACCATTCAGCTCCCAAGTTCCTCTTTAACGGAGGATTCTTTCAATTGGACTGTTGATGGAGTTAGTTGCATTGGGTTTCCTTCAAAACTTACTTGGAATGCTTTAAGACATAGTGAGGAGGAGAAGGATTGGTACAGATTCATATGGTTCAAAGGAGCCACGCCTAAGCACGCATTTTTTATGTGGACAGCTCAACTCAATAGGCTTCCGACGAAGATGAGACTTGCAGCTTGGGGTTTAACTTCTCAAACTTGCTGCGGTATGTGTGCTAATTTTGATGAAACTAGAGATCATTTGATGTTTCAGTGTTCTTTTAGTGTGGAGATTTGGACTCGGGTTTTGCAAAGAATTGGCGTCACTCCATTCTTTTTCCAATGTTGGACTGCTTTGCTTGCGTGGGTGAAATTGCGATCTGATGCTGCTCCTCGTTTGCTGAGGAAGCTGGTGGCGCACACAACATTGTACTTCATTTGGATTGAGCGAAACAACATGATTTTTAATTCTCTCGCCAAAAGTGCAGCCCATATCTCAGAGACATCGATAGACACATTCGAAACACAATCACTGCAACACGTCATCGGAGGCACTATGGTAACTTAATGCAATTGTGGCTTGAGTAGGTGCTGAATCTGTTTCACACAAATCTTTTGTTAGCATGTTTTTTTACTTTATTTTTGCCGTGCTAACAAGTTCCTGAGTGTTGCTCATTTGTAAAACTCTCTTTTCATGTATATGAATATTTACAGTTTCGCAAAAAAAAAAAAACCTACGTTGAAACTAAATATGTAACGTATGTTAGAATTGTAATGGTGTCAAAACAATACAAAAAAAAGAAATAATAGTATTTGAACATATGTTAACAACATAATTAACAGAAAACCAATGTTATATACAAAAACTAATAAGGAGAAAAGTCAAAACACATGCATGTTAACACAATACAACTATAAACATTAATCGATTTTTAAACTAAAAATTGAAAATTGATAAACAAATTTTTTTCAAAAAAATATATGAAAACCAAATATCTAAAACACTAATGGCAAACAACTCCTTGCATCGCGCGGGGGTCAATCCGTAGTGTTCATAAAGTTAAAACATTATTAAAATTTGACTCGGTTTATCGAAACTTGGCATATGGTGCCTAAATGATTTGATAAAATTTTATATGTATCAATAAAAATTTAAAGATTGGTATATTAAAATAATGATCAAACATATAATTTTTCAGAATTTGCAATTTTACTTTTTCCAATATAGTTTTAATAGATATATGAATCATATTTAGTGGAAACTTTTTTGGACTAATATACAATGAAAATTACACGCAAACAAAAAACATGCACCACGGTCCACAATATGGTCAAAAATAACATTTGGACGATATGATATTGCTAACTTGAATTAGAAATTGGACTACATGACAAAAGAACGGAAAATGAAACTATCAATCATGTCTTTTTTGAATGTCCTCCGGCATTACAAACATGAGCACTTTCTAAGATACTAACGCCTTCAACTGTTTTTCCAATGTCATCGGTTTTTGCTAATTTTGATCATTTTTTTTGGAGACTCCTCCAGATAATCTGGATACTAGTTTTTCTTGGATTGCGTGGTATATTTGGAAAGCGAAAAATGATAAGGTTTTTTCAAATGTAGACAGAGATCCACAAGAAATAAGGAAACAGGCGGAAACTGAGGCAATAACTTGGAAAACAGCACAGAGTAGTGACCATGATGCGATAATCCAAAATTTTGTCCCTACTCTGGCGACTCCGACTTATGAAGGCTGGCGGTGTAATATTGATGGATCTTGGAAGGAGACCGATAGTTTCTCCGGGTTAGGTTGGTATTGTTTTCAGGAAGGCGCCGAATGGACTATAATGGGAGCAAGAAATCTACGAAGAAGCATCTCCCCCTTACATGCAGAATTGGAATCTCTCATCTGGGCCATGCATTGTTTGGTTGCAAACCAGAAGACGGCAATAGCTTTTGCAACAGACTGTTCCTAGTTGGTGAAGATGGTGTCTACACCCGAGGATTGGCCGGCTTTTACATTACACTTGGAAGAATTCGTGAAGAGTAAGGAGGCGTTTTCTTTTTTCTCAATCTCATTTATTCCACGCGCAAACAACACAAAGGCAGACAAGTTAGCAAGACGTGCTCGTGTCTACCCAGTGGATATTACTTTTGTAAACTCGGTACCCCGGTTTGGATTTCCGAACCGTTCTAGGTATTTAGGATGTTGAAAAGAAAAAAAAAACTGACAAAAGAACGAAAAATGAAAGAATGAGTGAGTAAGTAATAATTGACGAACAATCGGAGAACATGTACTCTACTCAATGTGCTTTTTGCGAACTTAGAACGATAAAGATGAGACGAACTAATACTTTCGGGAGAAGAAGGAAAGGAAAGGAAAGGTGAGCGAATGTTTTAAAGAGAATAGAGGGTTTGGTGTTGCCACGTTGGCATGCTAGGTGATTGGATAGGAACATCTCTTTATATGGTTGAAGATTTGTTTTTGGCATGTTGTGTTCAGGGAGTACCCCACACCTCCAAAGAGTGAGAGTAGCTTATCTGGTTCTGGTCTGGATTCTGATCAGCACTCAAGCAACTATCTAGAAGGATCTTGGCGTCTTTTGGCTTCTTGACTACTCATCCGCAAGTGCTCATTGTACTATGTAGTAGCATTGCACACACTATCCAGTGTCAAAGACCCAAATAGAAAATGACATCACACTAATTATCAAGTCAACAATAATAGTGTTGGAAGAGGCCACAACTTAAGGTCAATCAGTGCTTTGCTAATTACATTTGGAAGAGGCCACCTTTTGTTGTTGAATATAATCTCATTTCTCTGTTTCCATATCCTCCACCCTAGCATATAAAGTAGAAGAAGCTGCTCAATGGTGCCTTATTCAACTTTGTAAAAGAGCTATAGTTATCACAGAGACTATGAGAAAGCATATATTCATGCAAAAGATTATTCACCAGATCTCTCTGCTAATATGACATGTGAAGAGAATGTGATTAATTGATTCCTCTGCTTCTCCACAAAATTGACAAATACTATCTTTCAACAATTTTTTATGCTTTAGATTGGTTGCTACCGGAAGTGCCTCATGAAAAACTCTCCGCCAGAAGTGTTTCACTTGTGGAGGCATATTCTGTTTCCAGATAGCTTTGTATAAATGTATCCAGACTTGACCATGTATTCTCCATGTTTTGTATGCATCCATGTAGTTGTATCATGTGCTCCTACAACTGAAGGATGCAATTATCAGGGGAATATCTATAGGATGACAAAGAGATAATAATTTTACATCATCCCATTCAACTGTGCCTCTAATAAAAAGATGTTTAACTCGAAGATCCGGTGTTGTATAAGCACCATTACCAGTTGCTGGCGCAGAAGGTGTGATGGGAAGCGCATTGGTCTTTCCAAACGTGAGTTTGTTCCCCAATGATCCATTTAATCCCTTGCTTGAGCAATTTGTTACCTTGAACACCATTTCTGTTTGGCATCCAACAATGTTGTCTTGGGATAGTATTTTGACTTATACACTTCAGTTAATAAAGATGCTGGCTTTTGTAGCATCCTCCATCTTTGCTTAGCTAGAAGGGCTATATTAAAATCCTGCAGATCTCGTATTCCCAGTCTTCCATGTCCCTTTGGATTTGCTAATTTATCCCATGAAATCCAATTGATGCCACCAAAATCTTCTTGTTAGTGCTACAATCTGCTTGATGACCAGCCTAAAACAAGACATACAATAAGTAGGCAAATCAAAGCAGTAACAACAAACTTAATCAATACCTCAGGAGTCAGGAGATAAAAGCTTAGAATATCATCAATTCTCCATTTTTTTTAGAAACTCGCTTTAGTAAAAATGACTGCTATTCGCTACGGTTAACTGTAGTCACACCAATCAAATCAAAGAGTTTAAAAACTTAATTAATTATTGTTGTTTTAGGAGTCTACTCCATGCACCCAAACACTCCCAAACTCAATTCGTCAAAATTTGACTACACTACTTTCTCCTTCAATTTGATTTCTCTCCATTTTCGTAACAGATTCTCACTTGTCTCTTACTTTTCGACATCGTCTCTCTTCGTTTTGCCTCCGATTGCCCCCACCGTACTCATTTTCTATGGCCGCTTCCGACTATTTCTCTTCCACTGGTAACCCTCGTCGATTCTCTCTTAAACATAAAAATGTTGAAACTTTTTTATTTTTGTTTTTTGTTTTTTGTTTTCTCGTGTGGGTTGAAATGGGAGGAGGTTACGATTTTCGTTGATGAATTTTTCCCTTTTGAAAAAACACTGTGGTTGTAATCTGTAAAGCCTTGTTCTTTTGGCCTGAGTATTCATTCATTCATTCATCAATGCTGGTTTTTTTTTATCATCATTCTCATATATTTTTCTTCCTTAAAGTTCATCAGTCTTTGATGTATAGCTTTTACTTGATGGTGGGTGTGCCTATCTGCTCTTCTTTATCTTTGATTTTTCCGACGGTTCCTTTTGGATATTTAGGTTCAGCTAAGGCCTTAAACATGCGGGAGAAGGATATGGTAGAGAGGCTAACAACTGACAAGAGTGTTCTCCAAGATCAGGTAACTGATTTAATGCCACTGCTCTCGTCTTATCATGTTAGCTACCGCCAAATATGAAGAAACTGTGTTCAGATTTTACAGGACACGAGTAGCTTTCGCCCTTTGTGTACTAATGCTTTTTCTGCAAGTTCCTACGGTGTTAACTCAGAGTCATTTCACATTGGAGGTTAAGTCCCTACGATACTTTTATCACTTCTCTAACATTTAATTGTAATTTAGTGGTTACAAGTACAACTAATCTCCGGCTTGTTGTGAACTTCATTTTTGTTTTCTCTCTTTGTTATGATATTTTTGGCAAATTCATGTGCTACTTGAGTATGTTCTTCTTCTTTTTTCCGATATCCCGCTTTTACAGAAAAACCAGAAACTATTAGCATGTTCTTAGACCATGTTGTTTCACCAGAGAAATGCTTTTTTTTTTCTTACACTGAAGTCCACCTACTTATGCGAGCTAGTCCAAATTGTTATGCTTGTTTAGTTATACAATTCTTCTAGGTGTATTAGGGGAAACATTGCCACATGCCCATGAAAAATCTTCACCATCCGTTTATTTCTGCTTCGCCATGTCTGTCTTGTGACCAAAACTGTAGATTTTATTGCTTCTTAGCTGTTATTGAAGTACTATTTTGAGATTTCCTTGTTGCTCATTAATGCCGTCATTTCTCTCAGGCTATGAAAATGCAGCTGATACTCCAAGGTCGTACCATTCACATACGGACATTCTAAGATTTGAAGATCTTTCTCCTGTGCGTAAATCATCTAACCTACGCCTTTTACTCTACTTGCTTTTGATTTCTAATATTCTTCATGTGTTCATATTCCTATTTCTTCTTCAATTGATATAGGGCATGAGATATGACATGTTTTACCATGGTAGTGGTGCACCATCAGATTTTCAGAGGCTATCTAATTCTACCAGAAATCAATCATTGCCACAGCATTATGGTGACCTCTATGCTGATGATTTAAGACATTTTGTTCCTTTTGACTCATCAAATCGACAGTATCCAGTGCCAGAACATATTCATGTTTCTCCAGAGTTTTACATGTTTCAGGCGAACTCTAGACATTTTGATAGGCAGGCGAATGGAAGAAATAGTAGTGAGACTGATTATATGATGCACTCTACGGGAAACTTTGGCTTAACTAATAATACATTTGGAGAACCTAGGGCTCCGAATCTCAACCCCTTCTGTGGAGAAAAAATGTTTCTTCCAATGGCATCTGCTAGAAGATGTATGAAGCACCCTGGTTCAGCGGACTTATCTGCAAATGATTTCGATATGGTTAGTTTCTGTAATCACTACCTCTACAATGCATAGGATTTTCCTTGCATCCGTTGCACAGCTCTAGTAATTCAGCTTCTTGAAATCTATACACTTTTAAGCCTTTTGTTGTTCCCATCTGTCTGGCTCTTGCGTATGTCCGACCTCTTTTAATGGACAAAGCTTAGCAAACTTCTATGTAGATCTAATTGATGATATCTACGCAGGGTCCACCACATCGAGTTTTGCATGATACTTTTGAATCTGCTGCAAGCTTAAGTTACAGAGAGCAAGCTTATAATCAATGCAAAAGAGGCTCTTTCTCTGCATCTTCTTCTAGCCCAACTTGGGAGCTTGATTATAACTCGCCACCACTTGATGAAGCAAGAAGTGGAAGCTACAGAGACTTCTGCCATTGCCCTGCCATACTTGATATGCTTACTGAGACAAACAGAGGGCCTAGGGTTTCCAGGCTAAACGGTAAAAATAAAATGATCACTTCTGATCGCATTGATCGTTTTTGTCAACAAGATCTGCCCTCCCAGTTTAGGGACGCAAAGTTCTTCGTTATTAAATCATATAGCGAGGATAATGTCCACAAGAGCATAAAGTATTGTGTTTGGGCAAGCACTAAAAATGGAAACAAAAAGTTGGATGCTGCCTATCGTGAAGCAAAGAAGAAAGAAGTGGCATGCCCAGTCTTTCTTTTGTTTTCGGTAAATTGCATATTTTTCTTCTCTACAAATCAAAAGTTGCTTGGAAGCTGTGCATTGCGACTGTGAGAATTCTCTTGGAAGATATTTACACTTGCTTGTTTATTCAGCCATGAAACTGCATTGTCAGGCCTTTGTCTTCCTAGATTGACTGGCACTACAGCAATCCATCTCAGCTTTATCTGTGTATCTATAATTCAGTCCACTGAGTTTTGATGTTAAACTCCGAATAGAAGAAGGGCTAAAAATATTTAGTTTCAGGTGAATGCCAGTGCCCAGTTTTGTGGAGTG
Organism: Eutrema heterophyllum; assembly: GCA_002933915.1. NCBI lineage: Eukaryota > Viridiplantae > Streptophyta > Magnoliopsida > Brassicales > Brassicaceae > Eutrema > Eutrema heterophyllum. The sequence continues at coordinate 184,968 of PKMM01002486.1, forward strand.
GCCGTGATGGTTGGACCGGTTGATTTCAACACAAGTGTAGAGTATTGGCAACAGGATAGATGGTCAGGACACTTCCCGGTGAAATGGCTTATTGTCAAAGATGTTCCCAACAGTCTCTTTCGTCACATCATAATTGAAAGCAATGACAATAAGCCTGTCACTAACAGTAGAGACACCCAAGAGGTAAACTAAGCTCTTCTTGTCTTGTACATTCTTTTCTTGAGGGTCCATTTCATGCATATAGATTTGAGCATTGTGAGTCGTGTTTTCATTCTTAAATTGCATTTATAATGAAACTTTGCTGTCACTGCACCAGGAGATTGATGCTTCTTTTGAATCTTGTATCATTTTATTTACTTGTATCGTGGAACATGTCTTCTTTGAAATCAAAGAATGCTTATATTACTTTCCAGATAATTTCTCATGTACTTTGATAATATCCAAGGTAGTAAAACGTGTGAATATTCGAGGAAACATATCAAAGATCTGACCATGAACATAGTTTTCAACGTAAAAGTTTACTTTCAGCACATTTGGCAGACATTTAACAAAGTATAAGATGTGAAATGGTATTTGTGTGTTTATATCTGCAGGTGGGACTGGAACAAGGTATAGAGATGCTAAATATATTCAAGAGCTGTGAGATGCGTTCGTCGATCCTCGATGATTTTAGCTTCTACGAAGAGCGACAGAGAGCGATTCAAGACAGAAAAGCCAGACAGCGTGCTGTTCTTGAAAATCTCACAGTCTCTCCAACCTCTGTTCCAACACATCCTACAAATTATCTCCACGACGACTTTGTAAGGGAGATGTCCAAGAGCTTTGCAGAAGCTTTGGCCTTGCAACACAAACCCAATTAAGTTAAATAACCTCTCTTCTCTTTTGGCTTTGCAGAAGCTTTGTTTATGGTTTTATACTCTTGATTCTGTACTGCTGACCACAGACTCAAGGAGCGTAGGTTGTAAGATAGATTGGTTCAAAAAATCGGCGTTTACACTTACAGAGTCTTGACTAAAGTTCCTATTTTGACCAAATCGGTTAGAAATTCGGGGGATTAGACCGCACTCGGTTTAATTAAGTTTATAAATGATATTTTTGTAAAAATGTTGGATGTGAATGCTCAAATTAACAGAACCTAACGATAATTTTAACAGGGTAAATCTGGTTATGTGCGGAAAGAGATCCGATTAAGTGGGAAAGTTCACTCATTACAACAATTGTCCGAACCAAGAAACACACTTAAAAAGATAATTTAGTCTTGAAAATTTGAACAAAAGCCCACCACATAATGAAGAAGAAAGATTACATCCCTAATGGCACGTGCCTACCGACTAGGCCAAACCCATCCTAGGCAAGGTCGAGACGAAGGAGACGGCCATCAAAGCGACGGCTAGAGCCACGAAGGCGTGACCATCTCTTATGGAAACTGATCCTCCCTTCTCCGTAGACGTCCCTGGACTTGCCGGCGCCGCCGGTGTTGTTGGTGACGTGGCATTGCTTGTGAATACGGCTGCGTCTGGCGAGCTCGGCGAAATCCCGAGAAGTTCTGTTTATTCATTCACATTTTAACTTAGCGTCACTTTAACAATGTTATTTTCATCAAAAGATGATTTTATAACGATAATTATATCCTCGAAAATTCATTACTAAAAATTAGCTACAATTTTATTTTCCTAATATAACAAACAACAAGGCATCATCATCGTTAGTTACGTCTGTACTGTTTAAACAAACAACAACAAGGGTACTTCCATTGGGGGGTCATGGAGGGTTCGTAACCCAAAAAAAAAAAAAAAATTATTATGAACCGTGTATTCTTAAATAAGAGTTTTTAGAACCGGTTCTTAAGGGGTTCTTACACTGTTCTTAGCCACGTGTCAACCCCTAATTCGCCGGAATTTTTTTTTTTTGCCAGATTTTTTTTTTTACTTTTTCTTAACTTTAACTTTTTCATAACTTCAACTTTAAAATTCTAAACTTTTTTTTACATATTAAAAACATATTAAACTTTTTTTTAGGATTCTAAAATTCTAAATTTTTTATTTGTATGTTTTAAAATTCATGAAATGCAATATAATTTTGGTTTTATAAAATATAATATATAATTTTTTACAAAATAAATTAAACTTAAGAAAATTAATTATAAAAAATTAATTTTTTTTAAGAACCCCTAACGAGGTTCACCATTGGAGGTAAAAAAACTTAAAGAGTTCTAAATTTTTAAATAATCAAAATTTATGATTAAAAAATTGGTAAAAACCCCATGATGGGGTTCACCAATGGTGATGGTCTAAAGAACATCTCCAATGGGGGGGTTTAAAGAGGTTCTTAAAGAGTATTTGCTCAAAATTTAAATCAAAAAGGATAATTATGCTTAGAACTGGTTCTAATTTAGGAGTTTTTAGAACCCTTAAGAGACTCATACGTGTCACAAATAAATTGCTCAAAGATTTTTAGTTTTTTTTTTTTGTTCTCAATCGACTCTCTCTCATTTTTCTTTCTCTCCGATAGAACCTAGACGAAGGCTCGGGATGGAATCAAACATGTATCCATCCTCTTCTCTACTTGGTCGATCTCGGAAGCGACGGCGTTAAGCTCTGCGACTTCGGATCGGCGGTGTGGCTAGGAAGACGGGAAACATAGACAGCGGAGGAAGTAGCAGGGACACCGTATTACGTGGCGCCGAAGGTTGTGATGGGGAAGAGGTATGAGGAGAAGGTGGATATATGGAGCGCCGGCGTGGTGATCTACACGATCCTAGCAGGAGAGCCGCGTCTCGCCGTTAAACAGATTTTTTTTTTTTTTTAAGAACCCCACTTGGGATTCTACCATTGGAAGAGCATAAAATTAAAAACATGGAATGAGGTTCTTAATTTACAATTTTTCAAAATTATTAATAAAAATAATGGTAAGAACCCCATTTGGGGTTCTACTTTGGAGATGGTCTAATCATTAATAAAAAAAACAAGAATCGGTTATATTTAATGTAGTGAAGAGAATATTTAGTTTAGAAGTTAATAAAGAAGGGACCTTTCTTATTTAATTGCATAGACTACTAAATAATAAATTGGCTGTATTTTGAAAGAAAAAAAATTGGCTGTATAAAAAAGTAGGTTATATTTCATAAAGAATGATTATTAAATACTCTATATATTTCAAAGTATTAGATGTTTTGACTAAAAACACAAAAATTAAAAAATTAATTGTTTTTTTTAAAACAATTATTTAATATTTAATTTAAACAACTAAATCAATCATAAAAAAAATTTGTATAATACAAATGGTCATAAAACATTAAATACATTCAAAATTTGCATTGAAAAATGAAAGCATCCTATATTTTAAAACAAATAAAAACTCTAAAACATTTTATATTATGAAAAGATGTAGAATAATAAATTGGCTGTATTTTGAAAAAAAAAAAAAAATTGGCTGTATAAAATAGTAGGTTATATTTCATAAATGTGCTACAAATTAAATGCGCCTCTCTGTAAATATAGTTGCAACCCGAGGCACCTGTCGCATTAAATTATTTATAGCTAAACTGGTTTCTGGTTCTCCAATGTAAGCATACGAACACAATATTTTTATATAGATATGAGTATAGTCGATTAAACTATAAAATTCATTAACAAAAATATCTCACCTTGGAACACTAAAAGTTACAAAACTCATGAAAGCAAGTTTTTTGACACGCACCATGCTCCATATAGATACATATAGCTAAAAAGATGACTTCATTATTAATATTAAAAAAATTAATAGGTTCATAATTTCAGTATAATATATATATATATATATATATAAATAACATACATTCTATCGGATTTGATTATGAGTAATTACACATCAATTGTACTAATACAAACTGTGTGTCTTGGTCGAAATCATATAGAAGTTTTGACCAACAGTGATCATAATTGATTGTTCATTCTATTTTCCTTGTCGCCATTTATACTTTCATTTTATAATCTCAAAACCACCTTAAATATACAGTTTCTCTTAAGTACCCTCAATAACGAACTATTTCACATATCCCAGGTTTGATCACATAATAGACACATGAAAGTTATCAAAAGCAGATCGAGATAAGAAAACGCGATGTGAACTAAAAAATAATTAAAAGTAATAAATATTAAGAAAAAGAGGCAAATGAACGAGAAACGTACTTGGACAATCCGAGATGCTAGCGTTGTGGAGCTGGCAAGAAGTTGGAAGTTGAATAAGTTTGCCTTCTTGAACACCAAGTTCCTTCAAGGCTTGTCCTCCTGTCTTCGCTTGTTGTATCACAAAACACAAACACTTTGGATCTCTCTCTTTTATATCTTCCACAGCGTCACAACACTTCTTAGACGGATTCGGTGCCTTCCCGGTCGCGAAATCCAAACACAAAGTCACCTTTTGAATATCTTGGCTGCATGCGTCGGCCAAAGCTCCTCCCGGAGCTGCCGGTGTAGCCGCGGAGATGGATGCAACGACCGTCATGGTGACTAGGAAGAGGTGGAGATGAATACCCTTCATTATCAGATTCTTTTTCGTTCTTTCTTTTGTTTTCTGTTTTTGCTCTTTCTTTATTTCTTTTTGGTTGGGGATTTTGTTTGTATTTAAAAGCAAAAATGACTTTGAGGTGTGTTGTGTATTAAATGCCACTGTGGTGTGTGTAGTTGGGAGCTTAGATCGACACCTATACATATTAACATTAACGACGCTGATATAACTGTTGACTTTATTGACCTTTCTTTTGTTTGCGTGTGTGGTGCTTATTGACGTCAGTTAAATAACGCATCTATTATCAAAGTGATTTGCATTTTCCCACTTTCCATTTTAGACGCATTAGACACTTGAAATCTCAAAAATACTTTTTTATCATTATACACAAAAACAAAATAGTTTTTTATTATTATTTTTTTTAACACTTTCAGTATTTTGTTTTGCTTATTTTTCTCATAAAAAAAACAATTTCACAATTTTTTTGGCACTAGAAACTATATTTCTTTTTTCTATATCCATTTCATAATATTTTACTTACATGTGGTTCGAACACATTGGTCGAACACTGATCGAACGCATAAATATCCATATAGCTGCGTACGTGTACGCATTTAAATGGATAGACATATGCGTATCCACGTGCATATCGTCCACATGTACGCAACTATATGGATGTGCATGTGTATCCACGCTCATATCGTCCACGTGTACGCAACTACATAAATATACATGTGACATTCGCATATCATCCACGTGTACGCAAGTACATAGATATGGATGCGTATCCACCCGAAAAATTGTACACGTGTACGCAACTAAACACTGGTCGCTAGAAAAACTAATACTAATACATACATTCCAATTATATTTCGCCGGAAAATCATCGGAAATCCCTCCGACGGGACTGTTTGTCGGAAATCCGTCAGAAAATCCTCTTCGGTAGTCTATCGAAAAAGTTCCGACCATTTTCCGACGACCAGTGTCCGACGGAACGTTCTGACGGAAATCCGACCAAAATTGATTTCCGACGAGCTGTATCTGACGGATTTAGTCCCGTCGGAAATGGCCGCTAGTTTTCACATGTAGGTAAAAATTTGTGAAATGAGTATCAAAGTATAGATGAAAAAAATATATAATTGATATTGGAAAAATAATTGTTAGATTATTTTTTTACGAGAAAAATATAAAGAAAACAAAATGTGTGGGGTGTGTAAAATGAAAAATAATTAAAATAGAGAAAAAATGGAGGAATAGTAATTACCTCTTGGTAGAGAGGTAATAAGGTCAATAAACACACCAAAAATAGATAAAGTGTGTTTAAAATCACAAAGTGTATTTTTGAATAAGTGTCTTTGAGTGTAATTTTTTCATTATCAAATGGAAGATACGTTAAAACAAAATTTTAATTTGTTTTTTTAGAAAATAACGTACTTAACAGAAATTTATGACGATATGAACCCCCCAAATATCTTGTACACATGTTAAACGTAATGCTAATACGACTGCACATCTTTTAGGTCGTAATGGATCTTCGAACAATGTTTTTTTTTTCTGATTGTATTCATCTATCAAGATGGTTAACAAAAACATTGTATTCTGCTTTTGTATCATTGAATTAATAAAGATACGCTTGCTGGAAAAATAAAATGAACCCCCCCTCCCAAACCCAAAAAAAAAAAATTGATGGATGCATCACTCACCTTTATTTGGCCTATAGTGTGTAAATATATAAAATCAATCGTGTATGACATCTAAAATAATACCAATATCCAAACAATTTTATTTTATCCAGAAAAAGCATGCAAAACCATAGAGAAAACAATTCTGGATAAAGATCAAAATCAGCATTTATCATCTTTTTTTGGCAATTTTCTCTTATTATTTTTGAATTTTTGCATCAACCTCATTTATCATCTTTATTCTTTCTTTTTGAATCAATAGATTTTACTTATATCTGTGACGTACTCTTTTGATACATGGTACACGTAGTATGGTACCGATGACATTCCTCGTAGATAGTTACATCTATAACTATATCCAACACGCTTTCAGTGTGTCAAACTATAGGATTGAAAATTTGTTGAATTCAACTTTCCTGTATAAATTATTGTTGAAGAATATATTAAACATTCCATAAAGATTTTTTTTTTTTTTTCATTTCATCATGATAGATTTTACATTTTGGATTCTGTAAATTGATATTCTATTAGTTTTATGTATACTAGATAAGTATCCGCACATATGCGGATTTGTAATTTAATATTTTATAACCCGTGAAAAAAATTAAAGACAAATAAATGAAAAACTAAATTAAATCATCCGTGAAAATATATAATACATAAGTTTAGAAACTAAGTTTACGATGAAATAAATATATAATTTGAAAGAAAAAATTGGTGAAAGATGCAATAAATAGCTTTGAATACGATTATTTAATTTTTAATTTTTGGTGTGTAATTGGCATACTACCAAATTGTGGTTTATATAGAAGTGAGAAATTAAAATTATTTTCCTTATGATTAATTTCCTTAATCTAAATAGAAAAACTAAGGAATGTTTTTTCCTTTTTATATTAATTTTTCCTTTTAGGAGAAAATAATTTTTTTAACTTTCTAATTTTATTTTTAGTAATTTTATCTTTTAAGATTATCAATTGGTTGTTAAATTTTCAGAATTTTTAAGTTTTTTTATTAATCAATTTTTAATTTTTCTAACTTTGATTTGACACGTGTCGCGATCACGTGAATTAACAACTTTGAAACATTCAGTTTTATAAGTTTTTTTTATTAATCGATTTTAAAATTTTCCAACTTTGACATGACACATGTCGCGATCACGTGAATTAGCAACTTGGAAACATTTAGTTTTATATAATAAGATTTAATATTCTAAACTGAAATACCTTTATATAAAAATTTTTTTGGCATTTATTGCTTTTCTTTATATGATTGTTATCTCTTATTTAATTTTTTTATTCTAATATGAATTAAGGTTTTTCCTTTTTTTTTTTTAAACTTTGGTTTTTATTTATATTATTTTTAATTTCTTTAATCTAAATATAACTATTATTTTTTTCTGTAACCTTTTACGATTAAGAATCGATTATAAATTTTACTTTTATTGTTAATATTATGTGTTAAAATATAATTATAAATTTATTAAACACATATTAAAATATAATTGGAAATTTATTAAATACATGTAAAAATCTAATCGATTAATTTAACACGTATCGCGATCATGCGAATTACTAAATTTGAAACATTATGCTTTATATAATATAAGAAGATGCATCATAATTTCATATTTATTATATTTTGTAATAAAATAATTCTTCAAAACAAACAAAATATCTATATTTATATGTTGTTGAACTCATATACGATCTTGATTAAATCGAAAGGATACATAAGTGTAAAACAAATGAAAACAAAAATCAACGTGTCCGGGATCAATGAGTGCAAATAAATGCATCCACACCACACGAGAGTAATTGCTACAACGCGGCTAGGATTTAGCGATTTACCGTTTACTGATGAAGAAAGAATGAAGTCTTAATTTCTAAGTTTGTCGCTTTCCTTCATACGATGCAATGATAGAACCTGCTCAGCTTTTTCTTTTCTTTTTCTTGCTTTGCTTTTTGGCTATTCAAAATATCTTGAGCTATAGAATATTCAGAACAATGGGCTATGTTTATTGTATTAATTAACTATTTGCATGTGACTCTTTATGTTGGGTCCATTCTCAATCAACCTCTCGTATTGGGACGCTAAATCCGTAAATCATGAAATGACTCTTAAAATAGTTATTCACAAGTGTTGGCCAAACAAAAAAAGTTTTTTCACAATTATTGCTATGCCATTTGGCACATTTCAACATTTAACAACAGAACTTATCAAGTAATCGGTTCTTCTCAAGGTCTAGCTCACACTCTCTCACGAAAATCAGTCATAAATTATAAGGCATCCTTATAATAATTAATGTTAATTTCTAAGAAGATGTCAAAGGTATATATGGATACATATAGAATAAAAATTAAAAAAAATCCCAAGTACACAAAGATCAAATATCGTTAGGAGATCTCATATATTACGTGACACAGCGGCCCAACGGATAACTCTTAGAAATCAGTTGAATTCTATGAATGTCCGGAAACTAAACTTTTTAAGTTCGTTATTCAAAAAGAGTGACCAAATTTAAGGAACATATTTAGAGAAAATATTCTTCTTAAATAGTAATATTATAGAGATATTACGTAAACCAATATTTATTTAGAAAAATACAATAGTACATAAATGAGTTTTTGTTTCAAACATAAATGATACAATTAAGAGTTTTGCATGCATGGAAATAAATTCCGTTTTTCGGAAATTTTACTCTTAGCATGTTCTATATTAAAACGGGACTCGCTATTTTATAGTCTGTTATATGTTAGAAAGTAGTTGGTTTTATTATAAAATGGTTAGCTATATATAAAAAAATATCAAATATTTTTAAAAATAGATAACTAGCTAGCTATATTTTAAATTAATATTTGATATTGTGTTGCAAAATATGATGACCCCGGGATTACTCTCTTAACAAAGCTCTCTAAAATCGGTTGATATATAGAACTACCGACACCGGATTCCACACTACATGCAAATTAATACGAACAAAAGTCTTCAACTCATTGTCCACTGCAAAAAAATTACTAACTTTGGTCCACACAAAATAATTAGTAGGGTTTACAAAAAAATTAGTAGGGTTTACAATAATTATAATCGAGACACAATATTCCCAATGCATCATCACAACACCAGCCAATGAAAGCTACGGTTTTCTGAAATATTTGCTACGATTTGTGATGGATAATATAACTAAGACCATGATTTTCTTTAGTACTGCATTTAACGCGGGCATAAAAAAATAAAGTACTGCATTTAACATGGAATTCACGAGGAATTAGGAATTTTAACAACAAACAGGGATTTGATTTGATATTAATTAATTATAACCAAAAACGTTGTCGGTATTGAAGTTCCTCCTATTTATCAGTTTAGTCTTCTTCCTTAGACATGCCTTGTCGTAAAACCCTACTTAACAAGTGGACGCTTGCATTCCCCTTGTAAGCATATAAACACAAACTTTGTCTCAAAAGGCAAACATAAAATCCGTTGATTTTCGACGGTTTTTTAACGGCTAGCTATGGTCGTCAAAAAACCGTTTGGAAAATGAGTTTTTGGAAATTCGTCGAATTTTTTTTTAAAGATTGTCGACAGATTTAAGTTTCTGACAACTTCAATTCAACGGTCCAAAACCCGTTGAAAATCTCTTGGAAATAGTTGTTTCTGACGGATATTCTACTATTTTCTGCATAGAAATTCGTCTGTCTTCTTGTAGTGAATATTCACTCATCACAAAACTGTATATATATCATTTTTATTCTCACAAATTTGTTCAAACATATTTGCGGATTTCTTTATATATTAACAACCAGTACGTATAGGATATTGACAGATTATAATAAATCTAAAAGTCATTGAAACACTTCAGGTTTAACCCTAAAAATAACTACTGCAAGAGCACAACAAAAATTGTAGTATGTAGGGATCGAATCCACATAGACCAAGTGAAACACTACGAGAATGCATGATGAAAGTAAATCTAAGACGAATGATGGTTGTTTGTAGTTTTGTAACTTTTAAAACTAAGAACGACAACTAAACAATGTAAGTTCGATAGAGGGAAACGCTAGGTCTTCAGGTAATTTGCAGGAAATCAGGAATCACAAATCAGAGAATTAAACAGAGAATCATTAAGCACATTCTAGAACTCAAATCATTGTTTTATAATCAATCTACTGTCGTAGTATTAATTACTATGCCTAATAACCTAAGATTCTAAACTGTCATTTGAATTCAGGAAACTAAACATGCTTTAAGATCGAGTTTGATATGTTCACAAAACGCCTTAACATCAGCTTTCGTTGGTTAAGGACGTTTTGCTCATCTATGTTCTTTCAGACTTTTAAACAAACACTTTTGATGCGTTAAACAACCTAAGATCAGAAACTAGGTAGTTAATCAAGTTTCAGCACTAAGAACAACAATAGATGAAGAACTAGAAGATAGATCCCTATTCTAACAAATTTGATTCAACGATTCATGAAATTCTTTTGAAACCCTAAAACCTAACTAAGAGATTACTCAGACATAAGAGAAACCACAAAGAGATGAAGAAGAAATCATAATCCAATAGAAAATAATAAAGAAATCTTCTCAAAAGCTTGTCGAGTCAGAGATTCGTCTCCCAAAGAAAAAGATGTAAAAGTCTGTAGAAAATAAAGCGTGCTCGTCAACAATGGCCAAAAACAGAATAAATAGGTCTAAAACACGTTTTTCTCCAATCCCTAGGCGAAACCGGTCCAAAATAAGTGAAAACTGAAATTTCCTTTTCTTCTGCGTTGCTAAACTGGTCGATACGGGAAAGGATCGATCGATCGAAAAGTCTTCTGCTCGATCTTCAGGAAAAAGATCGATCGGTCCTTTTAAGGATCGATCGATCGTTTTGGCTTCTGGTTCCATCCTGCACATGCTTCTTCTTCTCGCCATACTGGATTATCTTCACTAAAACTGGCATAACTTTTGATCGCACCGTTAGAATGGCCTCACACCAGTTCCAAATAAAAGCTAATTCATTCCTCTATCGTGTATTAAAATTTCAGCTCAATCCATTGGTGAAAAGTTCTTCAACGAATGTCAAACTTCTGACGTCTTTGCATGATTCTGCATCTCCATATGCTCATTTTCACCCAAAACGGTTCGTTTTCTCCCAAAGTGACCTAAAACTTGAAAAGACTCAATAAAGGATTAAAAGACTCTAAAAACAAACTTTAACTCGATAAAAAACACAAAATAAGAGTTAGAAACCAATAAAAACACGGTTTAATGAGTAATGGATCAAAAAAAGCCGCGTATTGCGTTCGTAGCACCATTCAATTCAACCCTATCACATTCCTTTCAGATTCATTTGTAGCACCACGTACCTAGTGGAAACATTCTTAGATCAGTGACCATAATTTTAACATGTTACTATATCTAACTAAACATATTTATATTGTGTCATAGTATAGGGATCAATTTTTCTGTTATTATAATCCAGAACTACCAAATGTCTACATATCCTTTCACCCTAGAAGCAAAATGAAAACGTTTCTTAGCAAAAAAATGAAAACGTTAGTACGTTACAATATACAAACACGATGCAAAGTGAGCAGCTCCACATTGATTATGTAAGGAAAAGATATATACACATTGATATGATCACCTACCTATTATGCCTGCCCGTATCTTCCCCATTAATATGATTATGGAAGGCTTTAACTATGAGTTGTCAAAAACAGTTAGAACGATCGCTTTTTAGGTGAGATTAGATTAAATAAGCGAGGGAGATGGCTCTTTTTCTAATTCCTATCTTACCCTTCATCTTCGCTTTCCACACAAGAAACCCAACACCCTAAATCCCTCCCTGCTCAGTCTACGCTCACCATCACTTCTCTGTCTTTGATCTCTCATTTCTGTGAAAAATGGATAACACTGAACCATGCTCTAATGGAAACATTCTGAACGAAACAGAAGCAAAGAAGGAGGAGAATAAAAAGATTAAGAAAGATTCAGTTTCATTGATGGGTTTATTTAGCGCAGCAGATAAAGTTGATTGCTTTCTGATGTTTCTAGGCGGTTTAGGCGCGTGTATTCATGGCGCTACACTTCCGCTCTTCTTCGTGTTCTTCGGGAAAATGCTAGATTCTCTTGGCAATCTTTCTACAGATCCTAAAGCCATATCTTCACGCGTTTCACAGGTATCTCACAAACATCTATTTTCTCTCTCTCGCTATCTTGATTTTTTGGTCATATAAGTGCATAACAATTTGTTTCTATCTCTTTTCCAGAATGCTCTGTACTTGGTCTACTTAGGATTGGTCAATTTGGTATCAGCCTGGATGGGTACGTTTCAAGCTACATTGTTTTTACAGTGTTAACAAGTTTTTAGTTGGAATGGTTTTATTTTTCAGGAGTTGCTTGTTGGATGCAAACAGGGGAAAGACAAACAGCTCGATTGCGTATAAATTATCTCAAATCAATCTTGGCAAAAGACATTACATTCTTCGATACAGAAGCTAGAGATTCAAATCTCATTTTCCACATCTCAAGTGACGCCATCTTGGTTCAAGATGCAATTGGCGATAAGGTACCCTTTATAATATATGAATTAATATTAAGGACGAAACTAAACAAAAAATGTAACTGACGAATATGTTTTGTTTTGTTTCAGACAGACCATGTTTTGCGGTACCTATCTCAGTTCATCGCCGGATTTGCCATCGGTTTTTTGTCGGTATGGCAACTTACGCTGCTCACGTTAGCAGTGGTTCCATTGATAGCAATTGCAGGAGGAGGGTATGCTATAATCATGTCTACCATCTCAGAAAAGAGTGAAGCTGCTTATGCCGATGCAGGAAAAGTAGCAGAAGAGGTTTGTTTATACCCTCTCTAACAATGTTTACATTGTTTCAAACGCTAATTTATGTCTTTGGGTTGACGTGTGAAAAAAAATTTCACAAACAAATTTCTCATTGTGAAAAAAAAAATATTTTTCGGTTTTTTCATAACAATATTATTACAAAATGTAAACCCAAACGCAATATACAATATCCCATTTGTGTGGTGTTTGCGTTTTCAATTAACAAATAAATTTGATTTAATATGCTAAAATTCGTGGGTTCACTTGGAAAAAAAAAAGACACAATATAGGCGTAAATCAAATGCAAACGCAAACAAATCATCAAGATCTAAATCTCTCTTTTTATTCAATTCTTAACACTTTTTGGACTGATCCTAGATAACATAATTCTATATGGATTTTCAGGCTATGTCACAGGTGAGAACAGTGTATGCATTTGTAGGAGAAGAGAAAGCTGTAAAATCTTACTCAAATTCTCTCAAGAAAGCTCTGAAACTCGGTAAAAGGAGCGGTTTTGCTAAAGGTTTAGGAGTTGGCTTAACATATAGCCTCTTGTTCTGTGCTTGGGCTTTGCTTTTGTGGTATGCAAGTCTTCTTGTACGCCACGGAAAAACCAACGGCGCAAAAGCCTTCACAACAATCCTCAATGTTATTTTCAGTGGATTGTAAGTCCGAAAAACCCGAGACCTTTTGCTTTATTTACCATCAAACTGCATATATCATCAAACTGCATAATCATTTGTTGCATTGCAGTGCCTTAGGTCAAGCCGCACCTAGTTTATCCGCGATTGCCAAAGGAAGAGTTGCTGCGGCAAATATATTGAGAATGATAGGGAATAATAACAATCTTGGAAGTTATGAAAGATTAGACGATGGAACAATATTGCATAACGTAGCTGGAAAGATTGAGTTTCAGCGAGTGTCTTTCGCATATCCTTCGAGACCAAACATGGTTTTTGAAAATCTTAGTTTTACAATACGTTCAGGAAAGACTTTTGCATTTGTCGGTCCAAGTGGTTCAGGGAAAAGCACAATCATATCAATGGTTCAACGTTTCTATGAACCCAAATCAGGGGAGATTCTCTTGGATGGGAATGACATCAAGAGCCTAAAGCTGAATTGGTTGAGAGAACAAATGGGATTAGTGAGTCAAGAACCGGCATTATTCGCCACAACCATAGCTTCTAATATTCTTCTTGGTAAAGAGAATGCAAATATGGATCAGATCATAGAAGCTGCTAAAGCAGCCAACGCAGATTCTTTCATTAAATCATTACCCAATGGTTACAATACTCAGGTAAATTACTGGAATTTTCATCTTTTCCTATATAGTTCCACTTCCTTATTGGTCAAACCATTCTAATAGGTTGGAGAAGGAGGAACTCAGCTTTCAGGAGGACAGAAACAGAGGATTGCGATTGCTCGAGCGGTTCTAAGAAATCCAAAGATATTACTCTTAGATGAAGCAACAAGCGCTCTTGATGTCGAATCAGAGAAGATTGTTCAGCAAGCACTTGACAATGTTATGGAAAAAAGAACAACAATCGTTGTTGCACACAGATTGTCCACCATCAGAAATGTTGACAAGATTGTTGTATTGAGAAATGGTCAGGTAATGGAAACCGGTAGCCACACAGAACTGATATCAAGAGGAGGAGATTACGCGTCTCTTGTGAATTACCAAGAAACAGAACCTCTAGAGAACCCGAGATCAATTATGTCGGAATCTTGTAAATCTCAAGCTGGATCTTGTAGTTCAAGAAGGGTTTCTAGCTCAAGGAGAATTTCAAGCTTCAGGGAAGACCAAGAGAAGACTGAAAAAGATTCGAATGACAGAGCTTTAAGCTCATCTTCGATGATATGGGAACTTATAAAGCTGAATGCTCCAGAATGGCCTTATGCATTACTTGGCTCAATTGGTGCAGTTCTTGCTGGAGCACAAACTCCATTATTCTCCATGGGGATTGCTTACGTGTTAACCGCGTTTTATTCGCCTTTTCCTAATGTGATCAAGCGCGAAGTCGAAAAGGTAGCTATTGTCTATGTTGTAGTTGGAATTCTAACAACTCCTCTATATCTCCTCCAACATTACTTCTATACACTTATGGGAGAGCGTCTTACTTCTCGGGTTCGCTTATCCTTGTTCTCAGGTAAAACCAAACAAATATAAACATCCTTGTTTTGGAATCGATTCGATTCTTGAATGTGTATGTATTTTTTTTCACAACAATTTCAGCGATTCTTTCGAATGAGATTGGGTGGTTTGATTTGGATGAGAACAACACTGGCTCACTCACTTCAATATTGGCTGCTGATGCAACTTTGGTGAGGAGTGCTCTAGCAGATCGCCTCTCGACAATTGTCCAAAACCTTTCTCTTACAATCACAGCATTAGCACTTGCCTTTTACTACAGTTGGCGTGTTGCAGCTGTCGTAACTGCTTGTTTCCCTCTTCTCATTGCCGCTTCACTTACTGAGGTAACTCAAAACCAAAGATCCCCTTAACACTATTCTGAATCGAATCTTCAAACT
The DNA here is from genome assembly GCA_002933915.1 of Eutrema heterophyllum. Lineage (NCBI taxonomy): Eukaryota > Viridiplantae > Streptophyta > Magnoliopsida > Brassicales > Brassicaceae > Eutrema > Eutrema heterophyllum. The sequence goes on from PKMM01002486.1 coordinate 200,496, forward strand.
TAAAAAGCTTGAAATGCTATATATTACAGCAACTGTTTCTAAAAGGCTTTGGAGGAGATTACACAAGGGCTTACTCTAAAGCAACTTCAGTAGCGCGTGAAGCTATTGCTAATATACGAACTGTCGCTGCGTTTGGTACTGAAAAGCAAGTCTCAGAGCAGTTTACTGACGAGCTAAGCGAACCCACCAAGAATGCTTTTCTCAGAGGTCATATCTCTGGATTTGGATACGGTTTGTCTCAGTTTCTCGCGTTCTGTTCATACGCTCTTGGCCTTTGGTATGTATCGGTTTTCATCAATCACAAGGAGACGAATTTCACGGATAGTATCAAATCCTTCATGGTGTTGATCGTCACAGCTTTCTCAGTAGCCGAAACGCTTGCTTTGACCCCAGATATCGTGAAGGGCACGCAAGCACTCGGGTCGGTTTTTAGGGTTTTAAATAGAGAAACTGAGATACCTCCAGACCAACCTAACTCAAGATTGGTCACTCAGATCAAAGGAGATATCGAGTTTAGAAACGTGAGCTTTGCGTATCCCGCGAGACCTGATATCCCCATTTTCCAAAACCTAAACCTCCGGGTTTCAGCCGGGAAAAGTCTTGCGGTCGTGGGACCTAGTGGTTCGGGAAAGAGCACAGTGATCGGACTGATTATGAGATTCTACGATGCGAACTACGGAAATCTTTTCATCGATGGGGAAGACATAAAAACTCTAAACCTACGTAGCTTGCGCAAGAAGTTAGCATTAGTCCAACAAGAACCAGCTCTGTTTTCAACAACCATACACGAGAACATCAACTACGGGAACGAGAACGCGTCAGAGGCAGAGATCATCGAAGCTGCAAAATCCGCAAACGCGCACGAGTTCATAAGCAGGATGGAACAAGGGTACAAGACGCACGTGGGTGAAAAAGGAGTGCAATTATCAGGTGGTCAGAAACAGAGAGTAGCTATTGCGAGGGCAGTTCTGAAGGATCCTTCAGTGCTCCTCCTTGATGAGGCAACGAGTGCTTTAGACACGAGCTCGGAGAAACTGGTCCAAGAGGCGCTAGACAAACTGATGAAGGGACGGACCACGGTGCTGGTGGCTCATAGGCTCTCGACCATAAGAAAAGCAGACACGATCGCTGTGTTGCACAAAGGAAGAGTTGTGGAGAAGGGAAGTCATAGAGAGCTAGTTTCCATATCTGATGGTTTTTATAAGCAATTGACATATCTTCAAGAAGTAGTGTGACTTACGATCGTTGAAGTTTCATATGCACACACACTATGATAGGTTGTACGATTGTATCAAGGACTATTGGACCCAAAATCTTTTGTAAACATCAAGGAAAAATAATATAACAGAGGTTGTATTTTATTGGCTTTTAAAAGTTTTAAATGGGGTTAGTTAAAAATATTTGCTAAGAAATATATGTTTTGTTATTTTAGAATCAATTTCTTTATTTTTTTTCTTCTTATGATAAACTTTTGTTTGTACTTATTGTGATCCAAGTTATGGTCAAGCTAAAGAGAAGCCGAGAACCGATTTCTTTGAACTGGAAAGACAAAAATTTTGCTGTAAACAAATTTATATCAAATGAAAAATATATATATCTTTTGTATAACTCTATCTTATTATATAAAACTGGATCTCTCAACATGATCATGACACGTATGATAATTCTCACTCACGAGATCGTGATATTTGTCACGGTTAATTTAGATCACGACATGTGTCAATTAATTAAAAAAGTAAAATTGAATTAAAGTAAAAAAAAATGCAATATTAAAAAAAAAAGAATAAATAAGGAAAATTATAATAAAGAAAAGTGACATAAGAAAACTTAAAAGTTAATAATCTACGACCACGAACAAACTTAAAAAAGGAAAATTATAAATATACTTTAAACTTAAAAAGAAAATTATTAATATACGACCAAACTTAAAAGTTTATAATCCTTTCCATTATAACAAAAAGAAACTTTAAAAAAAAATTATTAATATACAACCACGTCCAAACTCTATATAATAATCTACATTTTTCTAATTTTTAAATGTGTACTTCCATCTTATTTTTAAATGTGTACTTCCATCTTTTAATTCTCTTATTTAGATTCTAAACAACCAAATCATGATTTCTAAAACTCAAAAAATCATAATTTTTAAATGTGTAATTTCATCTTATTATTAAATGTGTATTTCCATATTTTAGCTCTCTTATTCAAATTCTAAATAAGCAAATCATGACTTTTAAAACTCAAAAAGGAAACTAATAACATTGAAAAGATAAATTAAGAGAAAAAAATAAAAACTATCAAATAAAAATAACAAAAACGAAAAAAAAATGGTGTATTATATAATGGAAACTAATAACATTAAAATTGAAAAAGTAAAGTAAAAGAAAAAATAGAAACTACCAAATAAAAAGTGTTAAATAAAAAAAAAATATAAGATTCATAATATATAAAATTAGAAGAAGAAAAATGTGTTATTGTGTGTTTGATAATTCTGGAATCCTCTCGTTCATTTAAAGAGATTTTTTTTTGTCATCATTTTGGGCCACAATAGGCCGGCCCAATAGCCAAATATCCCCACACATGGAGGGCAGGTGGAGTCGATCGAACTTTACACGGTAAGATGGCAACAGAGGTGTGACAACCACTGGCCCACTTGCTCATTTTTTTTCATTTAAAGAGATTGTTTATCAGATTTATGGATAATATGAATCAATTTTGAATTTTCTTAAAATTACGTTTGTAATTTTATGGATAATTTTCTTAAAATTATTCACTAAACGTAATTCATGGATAACTAAACGGCCGTGATTTTAAAATTAAAATAAATAACAATATGTAATTTTATCAAATTGTTTAGTAAATAACTAACAATAGAAAAGTAATATAACTAAACTTATACTAAGTTTATATTACTAAATAACAATGACACAAACTTAACTAGACGTAATTGATGGATAACTAAACGGGATTTTAATTTATAATCTAATTATACGGATCGTAATTAAGCATATTATCAATTTTATAATCTAAATTTTTTATTTTTTATTCACGTATCACGTGGAATCTAATCTAGTATATATATAACTCTAAAAAAAATACATGTCTTGAGAACGAGTTTTTGGATTCGCTAGACATATGGTATATGGATACTGAGCTGAGCTCAATTTCACCATTTGTAATTTTGTATAGTAAACTTGAGCTTAATATCCAAATATAGTGCAAAAAATGGATTTTACTGCAAAATAACATTTAAACAAATCGTTGAAAAAACAAAAAAAAACATGTAAGCAAATTTGGAATTCTAACTTACGGATTAGTTTTTTTCAAATAAAAATAAAAATGCACAGATTAGCTTAAACCATAACACATTAATTGTTATGTTTCGTAAAGCAACGTGGTAAAGCAACGTGGGTACGCAACCCCATACTCCAATTAAATAACATATGTCTACAGATATTTAGCTAAAACGACTTCAATGGTCGGATATGGACACGTGTCATAAAATCGGTTGCCTTCCTCCAAGAAAAAATATATTTTTTCTACTCATTTCTCGCCAATCAACTATTCTCTTCACATCTCCATTTTCTCATCCGAGGTCTCGACCTGAGAAAATAGTCAGATCTGAGATCAAAAAAATAAAATAAAAGATGAGCAACTTAATCCCATCGGAGAAACGATGGATCATCACCGCCGTTTTACTCTCCGGTCTAGTCGGCGGCGCTCTACTCTTCACAAGCTTCATACGAGCCGCCGACGACGCTTTCTTCCTCTGCTCCACCGCGAGCGCCAAAAGCCGAGCGGTGGCCGCGGCGGCGGATTATTCAGCGACTCCGATCCAGCTCCAAGCGATCGTCCACTACGCGACCTCTAACGTGGTCCCGCAACAGAACCTCGCCGAGATCTCGATCTCTTTCAACGTCTTGAAACAGCTAGCTCCGGCCAAATTCCTCGTCTTCGGACTCGGCCGTGACTCGCTCATGTGGGCTTCTCTCAATCCACGTGGCAAAACCTTATTCCTCGAAGAAGATCTCGAGTGGTTTCAGAAAGTAACCAAAGACTCTCCTTTCCTCCGTGCGCATCACGTGCGTTACAGGACGCAGCTACAAGAAGCCGACAAGCTTCTACGCTCGTACAAATCGGAGCCTAACTGTTTCCCGGCGAAATCGTATCTCCGAGGAAACGATCGGTGTAAGCTCGCTCTCACGGGACTTCCCGATGAGTTCTACGATACAGAGTGGGATCTGATTATGCTCGATGCTCCTAAAGGTTACTTTCCCGAAGCTCCGGGAAGAATGGCGGCGATTTTCTCGGCGGCGGTTATGGCTAGGAACCGGAAGAAACCTGGAGTCACTCACGTGTTCTTGCACGACGTTAACCGGAGAGTGGAGAAGACTTACGCCGAAGAGTTTTTATGCCGGAAATATAGAGTTCATGCCGCCGGGAGGTTATGGCATTTCGCGATTCCTCCGGTGGCTGCAAACGCCACAATTGACGGTGGTGATTATAGGTTTTGCTAAGATTGCGACACGGTTTTCCTTTTTTCCTCTTTTGCCCTTTTTATTTTCTTTTTTTTCTTTTTTTTTTTCCGAGGGATCTTATTACATAGGGTTCACTTATTAATCTGATCTAATGCCGACAGTTTTGGATCTACATCTCGTATTGTTTTTTCTGTTTAGTTACGTGTGACTTTCCGTATTGCTTATGGCATTTATATATCTTACTTTTGTCATAGATGATAATTAGACATTTATTATATCTAATATGGAAACTAAATTAATTGTTTGCAGAGAACGTAGATCGAGGAGATGTCTAAAACTCTAAATCGTTAAGACGTCTCTTTTTACCACTCTAATTTTCAAACTTGCCAAGACTTTTCATTCTGACGAAAGATTTGGTGTTGCATATTTATTTCCAACGAGTATTTTGTGATTTACCTTAAAAAGTAATGAAAAGGAAAATTGATATGACGACAAGAATCTCTCGTTAAATTGCGTGTTGAATTTTCATTAAAACCCAAAAGCAAATAACAAAATGTATACTATGTGGACGTTTACCAATTTTAACTTTTACGTATAACCCAAAAAGTCACCATATTTAGATCGTGCCTTTTTTTGTTTGCAACCATATTTAAGTATTCTAAATATGCATGTATCTTTTCTGATATCTACCTTTGATAATATGGTTTATTAGGTAGATAGCAAAAGAAATAATTTAATTAGAGAAATAATAAGAAAAATAAAATAGATTGAATATTTGCAAGTGGAAATACTTTGACTAAAACTAATGAAAATATTTGTTTTTAATGTTATGGAGGGCTTTGGTGTTTGAAGAAACATCGTGGGCGTGCTAACGGATTAGACTGATAGTAATTTCTTTAACCGACACAATAATGTTTAACTGGTTTTCATCATATCCGCTAAATATCCAAATTAATTAGCATGTTACGAGTACTATTCTTAAATGTGAATAGTGATAACGAGACACAAATAATTAGCATAGTTAATGGCAAGATATATAAAAAAATTGCATTTGATTGTCGATGCCCTAGCCGTTAGGAGAAAAGAAAGAGAGAGAGTCGAATTTTTGCGGTCACCAACTCTGGCGGTTTCCTCAGGTTCGAAGTCGGGTCTTTCCCTTTGTCTTTTTTTTGTATACTACTCTGTTTTGTTTCAGATTTCGTATTTCCGGTGATTTTTGTTATTTTTTCGTTGTTTGGTTCTTAAGTTTCATCGTCGGACGTGTGTATTCGTTTAATAACGGGGTCTTGTTGCTCGTTTCGACGACCTTTCCTCAACCGTCACCTCAGATCTGGCTGATTCTTGTTCAACATAGGCGGATCCTAAAACCGGAGCTCCTACCACCGCCCGAAGACACCATTGAAGGCTCCAATCTCCTCACATCACATGCAAGAGACGAGTGAATTGAGTCTTTGGGATTTTTTCGATCTTGCCTTCTCCGTGACTCCACTCACCGGAACTGTATAAAGAGCAAGCCAAGCCATCGCTCCCTATGGTTTTCTATATATGAGGAGAGTTTTGTATTTTAATGTGTTTGTGTGTTTCTTTTGTTCTTAGATCTCAGTTTTCTAGTTAGAGGATTAGGCTTCCCCTGTCTTGTTGTGAGTCTCCATTATCAAGAATAAGTGATTGTCTGCTAATGATAATGAGCAAGGAATATTCGTCTTGCTTGTCGATGTATAACCATGTCCCACTTCTATAAATCCCAGAGTCAAAATCTTTCAAATTGCTTTGGTTGAGGTTGTTTTTACCCATTTGTGTAATTTTGTTTATACTTTTTCCTTTTGTATCCCAGGAATCGGCTTATTTCCCGGTAATTTTTTAGGCTTGTGACTCCGATTAATCCGGCTTTGTATGATACTTAGAATCAACTGTAGAATAATCTCTAAAATTCTGACAAGTTAAAGTTTTAATAGATTACATTAGGACATTACCGCTCTAGTTTCTCTAATCGGACACATTTCCTTCCCGTTTTTCGGATTTGTTTTCGCCGGAATTACATCTCCGGTTTTTACTTCTCTATTCCAACGTTGTAATCTATTTTGTTTCCCAATGGGGATATTTTAATAAAATATATAATATTAAAAAAAGTTTGAATAGATTTATTTATTTAATTCTGACAAGTTAAAATTTTAAAAGTATTTGTCGAATACTTTTTTGCTTTAGTAATTACTATTCCATCAGTCATAAAAGATCGATGTTCTAAGTTTTTTTCATGTTCCATAAAAATTGATAGATTTTTTTTAGATGTTTTATTTACTTTTTATTAGTCAATGTTAATAAATGACAATCCCTCCGTTCCTAAAATCGATATGGTTGAGTTTTCACACAAATTAATAAATAATTAATGTTCAATCATAAATATATATATTTTTTTTAATAAATAATTAATATTCAGTCATAAATATATTATTTTGTCTCGCTAAACATTTTTTCATGACTATATTCAACAAATTCAAATATTCACAATTAATATTTTTTTTAATTTATCATTTATTAAAAAGAAAATAAATATTTTAAAAAAAAATCAATCTTTGTGGAACATCATAAACACTTAGAACATCAATCTTTCAGTAAATTTAAGAGATATTAATTGAAAATATTTGAAATCGTGGTATTACTAGTAGTATTAGTTAATAGTTATGGGATTTAGTGATATAAAATAAAGCATTTATGACTAAATATTTATTCTTTCTGAATTTGTGTGAAAACAGGTTTTCATCCCCATACTGTTCATCTCTCTTATCCTTAATTCGGTCTTAGCTAATTTATGGTTCTAGACCCGTGGACCCGTACATCCACCGGGACGGACTCACCGGTTAACATACTCCACTTTGTGGAACGCGAATCGAACGCGAACCCCGCTACGTTTTCGGAAGCATAATTGGCTTACCCCTCGCCCAACGCGTTGGTGTGTCGCAACTTTTCACCTCTGCTTGGTAAACGAAACCAACTCCAACGCCTTGTCTCCTTTTTTTCAATCTTCCATTGTTTTTGCTCTTAAATTGGACTCGAATCCATCAGTTTCCACCCGAAAGTCAAGAATTTCGACTTGAATCTCATCAAATCAATTCCGGTAAGTCGGAATTTTACCAACAGTGGAGCCTCAAGATGGGTTTCGTAATGAAAACACAGGATCGATGCTTGCTTCCGAAGAGTCATAACTCAAGTCTTGTTACAGGATAATACTTTTATTTTTGAATTTGAAAAGCATAAATGAAGTCAAGGAGACAACAGAAGCTCACGGAGATGCGAAGCAAGACTGTGCCTGACTCTTTCTGCTTTCTCTTCTTAAAGATGTGCCAAGAGCTGTGTAGTTGAATCCTCGGGAAAGCTTTCGGTTTAAAGGACTTCCACTGCCATTGATGCTTCGGCGATTGCTGCTACTTGGCCTTGCCACATAAAAGTTATCTGGCTCAGCCACAGGTTGTGGAAGGATCTTCTTCATTTCCCGGAGCCTTTGCTTCTCCTCCTCCTTTTCCTGCCTCACCGTATTGTATTCTTGTAACATTGCAACAAGAGGTACCTGAAAGAAGCCACAAGTGAGTATCCTCAGCGTATTGTATTGTATTATTGTTAATTCACTGGGATCAACTTGTGTCACCTCATTGTACAAGAATACTTTCTGTCTTTCTGCTTCCCAGCTCTTAGTCTTTACCAATATAGATTCAACTAATCCTGGTGTCAACATCGAAATATGGTCAGTCTGTAGTTGCATTATAACCTAAGAAGATGCATCTTCATCTCCAATTCTCATTTGTAAACTGAAAGTTGGATTCCCCCCCTAAGGAACTGCCTATATTACCTGTGATTTTGCTGACTGTTATGCGTGCCCGTTCCGCTCGCCTTAGGTTTCGATGAGCATTTCTACTTACTGAGTATCGATTCTCGTCCTGTGACAACATAAGGATTGGTTGCATGAGTTAGACTACAGAGATGAACTGCAATCAATTTTGTTTTAAAAAGAATAGTAGTGAAACCTGGTCATATTCTTCTAGCCAGCGCTCTTCATCACTTGCTAACATCCACCTATCCACTTTTTCAATTATTCCTTTTCTACTTGCTGCTTCTTCCTTTGCTCTTGCTATCTTTTCATCCATGGCGGTGAGAAGGTCGACATGGTCAATTTCCCCTTTAATATAGAGTATAAAAACTCTGCAATGAGTTTGACATATATTATAAAGACACGCAGCAGTTGCAGAAAGTTACTGTTAGTCCCACCAGAGTCTACAAGGTTCGTTATATTTCTTATTTCGGTTGATGGAGTCTCCATATGTGATATGTTGCATGTATCCTCTAGTTCCTTTTGCTTCTTGATGAAAAGTTCTTTGGTTTTGCTTGCTTTCAGTTGATCTAGTCTCTTGACTTCAGCCTCAGCCTTGGGAAAATTTTGCACAAAAGAAGAGGCAGTTACATCATATATAATTGGTATGAAATCTTTGTCCTACAATGTATACTTACCTGCTGAATTATGCCCGATGTAATGCTGCCAGGAGCACATACGTCCGATGGTTCGAATGACAGTAAATCAATGACGTGAGAAAACTTTTGACGATCTTCATAAGATGCATCCATTAGATTCCACAGATTCGATAAAGCTCTACCAAGATGGTGAATCTGCCATTAGTAAGATGTCTTAGAATGTCAGATAACAATATCTTGGTTCCACCTTTCTTTTCTATTTGATAAAGGTGAGTCTCTTCACTGACTTGTGTTTTAAATTTTGTCAAGCTATTTTCTCAGGTACGCCCCAAGAAATGCTAGAAAATGTATTGAAACATGTCTAATTAGCTTCACCTTTTCAATGCGCTTCTGCTTTTCCTCTTCGAGAGACACAACAGTGCCATTAAGCTTTTTTAAGATATCATCACTGATGTTTTTGGATATTCCATAGAGGTCATTCAGGCTTGGGTGAATTTTTGTTATGATCATCGATGCTTCTGTTTCCAAGGTTGCTGATAGATCTCGAATGGCGCATATATATATTTCAACCTTCTGTAGTCTCTCATTCTTGTGTGACAAAACAATAAAGACAACATGATGGATGAGCCAAAACTGTCTGATATAGGTAAAACATTGTGTTCCCAAATTAGTATTACAAATGTACCTTCTCATCATGGAGCCTATGCAGTTCATTCTGATATTCCTCAAGTTTCTTAATAGAAAGATCGTTGTCGTCTATGGTTATATTTGTAGATGAGTCTTCATATGTCGATCTACCTGCTATTTCTGCTGAAATTTTCTGAATCCCCCCTTTGACAGATCGGACCTGCTTCACTCTCTCGTCTTTCCTCAGCCTCATCTCACGCAGTGCAGGCGCAATAGAATCGAGCTGCTCTCTCAGTGTTCCTCCCTTTTTCTCCGGCTGTATAGAGAATGACAACAACATTATCTATGATAGGTTATCTGCTAGTCTTGGCTTTGTATATCAGCATCCACATACAGATACCGTCTAGAGGATCATTGTTTAATGCATGTTCGAATAATATTTGCTTAACATTGGATATGAAAGAATGAAAATTACCCTTCCAGGTACTGATCTTTCACCGAGGCACAAAAGAAGATGGGTGAGTTCAGCTTCAGATTCCGCCAGCTCTTGATGTAGACGAGACCTCGAAATATTGGCATGGTCAACTTTTCTCCGGTAAGCCTCTACACATTCCTGCTCTATATCAAGCAACACTTTCTCTCTCTCAAACTTATCTTCTCCGACTTCATCCCATATCATCTGTGTACAAAACAGTGACCATCCATCGATCATAATTCTCATTAAATATGAATCGTTTTACTTGAAAGAAACAAAAAGCACCATGAAACAAACTTGCCTGTAACTCTCTGAGCAAATATCCGCAGGACGTATCTAACAACGAGGAGGTTCTCATTCCTATCGGTGTCTGAAGGGAACCCATCTTCTGATAGATGATTCTCCAATGTTGGGATTGAGGGAATTGACGTGTGAGAGCTTTGTGCTATTGGTGCTGGTTTTGCTTTGAAGACAAGTGTGAAAGTGACACATATTCTGCTACAGAAGCTTACTGTTTAAGTGATGGCTCATCCGCATCTCCCTCCTCCTCTTTAATTCTTCAGTTTAGGTCTATTTCTCTTTTTCTCTTTCTCAACTTAATTTTATTTATCTAAATTTGGTAAAGTTTAGGAGTAGCTTTTGTGCTGATGCGTTTGCTTCTGCTGTATGAAAAGCCAGAGAGAGATGTTTTTGTTTATATGAAAGAAAACTTGATTCCTAAGCAAGCTCTGGTGGTTTCTATCCCTTTGCTGATTACTGTTTAATCTAAACCCAAAATCGAAATCTCTGTAGATAGATTTCTTCACCATGTGGGTTCTTACAAATTAGCTTTGGGCTTTTTTTCCGTGGATTAGGTAAAGTTCTTGTGATTACAAACTATGACGTTAAAATAAATAAAAAAGACTATGTTCTCTGAAACTAGATCAACCTGTACTTGCATTTTTCTGTTGCGGAAGAGCATTATAAAATTATATTTTCTTTGACGATATCTGAGATTTAAAGTGTTACTCGTGGACAATTATACTTTATAATGACTTATTTGATACGTCTCGTAGAGGAGACCCTCAACTAACTAACAAATACTATAATCTAATAATTTTCCACTCACTCGGAGGGACGAGTTACCAAAATTTAAAGGATTTTCAGCTTCTATGCTGCCCCAAGACACATTCCACTATTTTACTATGAGTTCTAAGAGATACTTGGTGGAAAGTGAATTTTAAGCGTTTGGATTTATGATTTTATTTAAATGAAAAACTTTTCAAATATACAACGAAGTCTTTGACTAACATTCAATTATCAAATTCAATAATAGTATCGGAAAGTTTGAAGATCAGACAATTGTGGAGGAAAGTTTGAAGATCAGACAACTGTGGAGTATTCAATAATCCTTCGTCTTTCAAAAAAATAATAGTATATTAATAATCCTTGACTCGTTCATGAGAGACACAATACTCCTGTTTCCTTTGTTTCTTCTCAAACAGCACTCGTCATCAAATCTTCTCTCTTCATTAAAAGATAAACATGAGAGTCAAAGGTATAGACTATAGTTAGTCTGATCCAACTTAGCCCCTTGTCTTTTCTGTCGATCTCTTCTTGTTCTCCAGCTTTTCTTTTCTTGAAGCACAAGAATGTTCCGACTTTGAGAGAAACGCATTTTCTGGAATTAAATAAAGTGTTAGTGTTACAAACATGAATTGATTCGGTGAATCGGTGTACAAGGCCGGTCCTGAGAAGATCGAAACGAAAAACATTCGCTCTGGCACCTAAATTTTAAGTGGTTAATATGTATGTATACATTATCTGATTCCCAAATCGCAAATATATACATATATATATATATATTTGTTTGTTAAAGGAATCGCAAATATATAGATCATCTGGCCCTCAAACCGTAATTATTTATAGCCCTATGAATCTCAGAACCGACCCTGACGGTGTGTAGTATTGGTGTGGGTACCATTATAACATGGCGTGTGCTCTCTTATAGCGAGATATCAAACTGAAAATGATACAAACATAAAAATCCAACATATTTTTAACGAAATAAATAAAAATTTAACCTATTTCAGAGATGTACACTGACTTGCTCAACAATTAAAACCACCCAAATTAATTACTATTTCAAATAATTATTTCAGAGATGTCCAAACTTTTCCTAAGTGTTTTCCAACTTTAAGTTTCTTGCTCTTACGTTAAGCATATTCTTAGCTATCCAGTGTGTGGGCTGCGCGCTCAAGAGAATCCGTTGACAAATCTTTTGTAAGTTTCCTGAAAACAATTATTATATTTTTATTTGATTATTTATGTCACATATATTAAATTTCTCTCTATATTTTTGCGAAATTGTTTATTTTGTTTTTAATATAATTTTTATTGAATTATGCTTTTATATGCATATCAGTTTGTTGAAGAGTATTACTAGAGCAACTCCGAGAGATTCTTTATTTTTTATTTTTGAAGTATGAGATACTTCAAATTTAGTGTTTTTTAGTTTTGTCTCCAATAATAAACTTAAAAAGAAATTTCAAAATTTTGGCTATTTGCATTATAGTCATCACTATTAATCATAATCACTTAAAATCATAATTTTTTTATAATTATCTATAAAACATACATTTGAAATATTACAAGCAATATTAATTAATAAAATATACATCAAAATATAAAATTACATAACAATAAAATAAAAACACACAATCTAAATTATAAATTACAATGAATACCAAATTACTCAACAAAATTATTTCCATAATACTCTCATATATGATCAATCAATGCATTCCGAAGTGTTAAATGACTCTCTTTGTTTTTTATTTGTAGATTACGAGCTAAAAATTCTTGAAATCGAGCATTTTCATTTATTGCCATTTCAACTGTTATCTCTGGCGTTGATCTTGCATCTCTAATTGGTGCATTGATATCACGTTCATCTTCAATTATCATGTAATGCATGCTGTCATGATATCATGTAATACCTCTTTCTTATAATAACGTGATGATCCTGCTATGATAGCAAACTTAAGAGGAAGATTGCTGAAGGTAATAACTCATCCCTTGACACTTTGGTTTCATCAAATAACCAATCCTTGATTTATTAAAAGAAAATACAACAACTAGAGGTAAGAGTTATGAGATGGCTCAAGTACGTTTGCAAAATCAAGAAAAAAAATTGGCTTTAAATAAATGCAAGAGGAAAATAGAATATTGTTAACAAATTTAGACACTATCCTTGATAGTAATACTCGTGAGTTTAATCGATCTGAACAAGCAAGAATCATACAAAAAATAACTTAAAGCACAAGAACAAGAACAAGAACAACAACCTTCGATTACACCAAATTACTATGGACAACACTTTGGTGACCTTGGAAGTTCGGGATCAAATCTACTAGAATATTAATATTATTGTACTTTTTGTTTGTGTAATATTTATGTGTTCATGTAATTTTACTTTCTTGTGTTATTTTATTTTGTATGAAATTTGCTTAATGTAATATTGTTGTTGTGTAATATTTATTTTTAATGATATGTAATATTNAATACTTAAATTATATATGTGGATTAAAGTGATAAACAACAATATTAATTGAATTGTTTATGAAAATATATAATTGTAGGGACTAAAATGAAAAAAAAAACATGAAACTTCAAATTTGAAGTATTGAAGTGTTTTTTTGAGAACAATATACTTTATATTTGAAGATTTATAGTATGTCTCGGAGATGCTCAAGATGGAAAAATAAGAGAGCTTATTAAAGAAAGGGAACTTAGATAGAAGGGATAGAAATCAGTTTTACGTTGTAAAAAAAAAAAAAATTATGTTAGAGAAGGTGTTTGCATTTTAAATGTGTTCATTGTTAAGATTACTTTGGTCAACTGTGATATGATCCTGAATAATATAAATGGGTGAAATCAATAATAATATATGATTCGTCATTTGTAAGGTAATATGCTTTGATTTTTATTAGATGTTAATTCAACTTTCTTTTTCTTAAAAAAAAGAGAAAAAAAATAATAATAAACGACAGTTTTAACTTTAGAGAAAACGGTCATTTAAATACCAAACTTATATGATTTTACCAAAAAAATCCAAACTCTTTAATAAGCAAAAAAATACAAGAACTTATGTTGATTAAGTCATATTAAATATCAAAAAGTCAACATTATTTGCCATGTATTAATCGTAATTATCGTTAACGATCCGTTAAAACTAAAACGTTAAAACTAAAACGACGTCGTTTCTTAAAAATAAAAAAATCCCCAAATCCCAATTCCCCAAAACCCTAATTTCATTACTCTTCCTCTTTAACGATCATCTCTTCCTCTTCTCTTCTCCACTTTCACGATCTTCTCAAGACCAATTTGCTAATCCTTCTCAAATTTCACGATTTCTCTTGTCGTGCTCAATCTTCACACCTTCTCTAGCCTGAAAGAAAAACCATCAGTTACCAACAATCAATTGGTAAAATTCATGGATAATTCCAAGAACATAACGATACAAATTCTAACTCACTCTTCAATTGGCTGAAACGTCGATCAGGCTGAGCTCTCCCGAGCTCAAGCATCTGAGATACTTCGCCGGCGGCGGCCGCCTTGTCGAAATTCTCCGTCTCCTCCTCCACCGCACTGCTCATTGAAGACTCGGAATTGGGAGGAGAAGGAGGTAGAAACTCTCCCAGTTCCAGACGGAGGAGGCACGAGAGGGAGTAGCGGCATGAAATTGGATCTCTCACTCATCGGAGAAGACGAATGGCTTAACTCCGAGAGAATATGAGGCAGCTTTGGTTTGGGTTGCTGTTTCCTTCGTCGATTGGAAAAGGCGGACATGATTGGAGGCTGCTTGTGTGTTTGGTACTTGCAACAGAAAACCGATGAAGCCTCACAATCTAAGATCTAGAAAAGAGTAGTCATTTTTTCAGCATGAGAAGTTGACAACATCCAAAGTCCATTAAAATTGTAAAAAGTAATAAAATTAAAAACCCACCACTACTTAACAAATCCAATCACCAGAAACGAATATCAAAATCTCAGAAACACGAATATCAACAAAATTCTCTCAATGACAGCTGGAACTAGCCAAGGAAACTAAAGCTTAAACGGCCGAAACTCAGCGAAAGAAGTGCGTTGCCTCCGCCGACGAGTCGCCGGAGAAGTTTATACGGACACATTGTTTGTCGGCGGATTCACCGCCTTGATCTCTAGACCCTCCCGCCGATCATGACCCATTACGAAAGCCCAAATCTCTTCTTCCTCCTCCGAATCAAAACAAAAAAAAACAGACCCTAAAAGAAAGGATCGAGCTTTTTCACGACATTGTTTCTGCATAAGCGAAGGAATCAGATGAGAAGGGCAGAAGATGAATCAGATGGGATTTTTTTTGTTATTTAAGAAACCACGTCGTTTTAGTTTTAATGGATCGTTAACGACCATTACTAATTAATACACGACAAATAATGTTGACTTTTTTGATATTTAATATGGTTGGATCCACATAAATTTGTGTGTTTTTCAGCTTATTAAAGAGTTTATATTTTTTTTGGTAAAATTATGTAAATTCGGTATTTAAATGACATTCCTTTGGCTTTTTATGTTTACAGCAATATTACTTTTGGAATATATCCCGAAATTGAACAAATAACGTATAATCATTACAATTAAAAATAAAAAAAAATTGAAAAAGCGAACATGGTTGACAACAAATAATTTGTAAGTAATAATAAAAAAAGGAAATTAATAAAGGTGATTCAAGAACATACAGAGAGGTATTATCGTAATTTAGGATATTTAATGTAGATATAAATAGCCGACATATGCATGTATTGTCGGCGCGTGTCGGCCGTCTAAGTCGGCAAACTCCTCAACTCTCCCTCCAAGACAATTCAAACATTTGTTTTATTCTTTATATTAAAACAAATTTTCAAAAACAGCTGAGAAATTTCAAAAATAAACAATTTTTCGGATTTTTTTTTTGTTTTTTTCATAACTTTCTTCCAAAAATATTAACCCGATTTTTCAAATCAAATAATCGACAACTGAAGTTTGCATATAATTAAAATCTAACTTAGAACATCTCATATATTAACTGTCGGACCTTAAAAGTACTTACTAACTAACTCGATTCATCCAAATTTGTTTAGTATTTGTTACTGGTTACCAAAATTTTAAAATTAAACAGTAGACCATGATATTTTGTCATTTTAATTAATAATAACTAGAACATTTGGTAATAAAAAATTAATTATATAATGCTTTTTACAATGCAATAACACAACTTTTTAATTCACCAATAAACTTACGAATTAATTTTTTAATGAACGTTTACATACATGAGCGCTCTTTTTGATTAAAAAAATTAAATTTCCGTTCAGTTTTTTCCTAAATTTTTTTGAAACACATACTTCTCTGTCCCTCTCATACTTCTCTCTCTCACAAATCACATTTATTGATTTGAATAACACTGTTCATTTGGGGGTGAGAGGGTTCCATATTGGCTACAAAATTCAGAGTTCTATGGTGAAACAAATTTGATTTTGGTTAAATGATATCTGATATGTGTGAAATAATATGTAATTTTCTGATAAAATCGGTTGATTATGTAATAGAGTTCTACGTTGAATCATTTCTTTATAATTTGAAATTTTTGATAATGTTATTGCTCATACCCTTGAGATGGAATTT
Organism: Eutrema heterophyllum; assembly: GCA_002933915.1. Lineage (NCBI taxonomy): Eukaryota > Viridiplantae > Streptophyta > Magnoliopsida > Brassicales > Brassicaceae > Eutrema > Eutrema heterophyllum. The sequence goes on from PKMM01002486.1 coordinate 217,218, forward strand.
GATGAGAGAAAAGTTATCAAAACCATACATGAATATGGTAATTACATATATTGTCATTTTAATTAATAAAAACTAGAACATTCGGTAATAAAAAAAATTAATTATATAATGCTTATGTAGTTCTAGAGGTAATGTAAAAAGAAAAAAGAAAAAAGAAAAAAAAGAGGGAGGAAAAAAAGATGCAGTGTTGAAATAAAGACGTGTTTATTACAATATGAATGTCGGTGAAAAATGGACCTCTCATTGGCTTCACCATACTTGACCGAGCCAACATGTCAAAAGCTGTTTATTCTACATCACATATCTATAATTATCAGTCCACGACAAAAAAAAAAAAAACTATCAAACGACAAAAAAAAAATCTCTCTATAAAATTAGAAATTTGAAGATTCTAATAAAATATTTTTAGTAAGTAGTGATCAAGAATAAAAACTTCAATTCAGTTTCATTTAAAAAATTTGAAAACTACATCGCATTTTCTTTTCACAAGTCACAGTGCATTTTGTATAAAGACAAATTTTGTATTTAAACGGCCAACACCAAAATGATCTAAAAAAATTATTGAGTATCTTAGGAGGCTGTTTTTTTTTTTAATAATTAAAATGTCCCCTAACAATACCGTTGCTAATGCAAATCTAGTAATATTAAAAATCATTTGTAAAAAAAAAATTAATAGAGTCGTTTGATTAAACAATAACAGAATCTTTTTATACTAAAATAATATAATTAGAAATAAAGAAAACAAATCTGTTGTGTGTACTTGCGACCTTGCAATTGCAACTCGCAAGTTTTGGCTTTATTTTGACTTCTCCTTTCTCACTAGGAGTATATTTTTTTAATTTTTTTTTCTTTCAAAAATTTCCCAATCGGTAATAGCCATAGCCGAAGCTCCTTCTCTCTCGATTGTTGGGATCGAGAAATTTGCCTTGAAAAGCTCGGAAACTGTAAATCACACCGTCGCAGAAACTACCCAGAAACAGCATCTCAAGGAGAAACAGTCATTATACTAATGCCTGATGCTCTTCTTTTGATTGCTTGTTTTGGTTTATGATCTACCACTCATCGTTATTCTGCCAATTTTTTATCGGATGCAGATTAACGATTCGTGTTTGGTACGTATGTTCCTCTGTTTCACCCGATTCTTAAGCAGATTTTTATGTGCATCTGGGTATGTGTTGGGGAATTAACCAGATTAATTTTTGGGGTTTTTGATTTTTCGTCTTGTGTTCTGATTTGTTGTTTCTTCCCTCTGTTTCTTGACAACCAAGAATCTTCTTTGTCGATTTTTTTGGTTTTGGTATCCTGATGATTTTGCATCTTATTTGTTTGTTGAAATGCCCCAACCAACAAGCTTTTGTTACTTTTTCGTCTTCATTGTCTTTTATCTTCTTGGTTTGTTTTTGTCTGGGCACAACACATTTCAGTTGTGAAAACACTGACCTGGGTTGTTTCCTATAAACTGGTTTAACTTCTCACTGATTCATGTTCTTTTCTTCTTGTAGTATTGAATTATAAGCCAACATAGAGCTGTTGTCATAGATAAATACGGGAAGTTATCGAAACAATGGATGCTAACGAGGTTGAAGAAAGTTTCTTTGCCCCTCGTGATGCCAAGGTATCTGAATCTGACTCTTTTTTTTTTTTTTCCAATAATCTAATTGACACCCTTCGTTGACATCTCTCCCTAAGGTTCTTGATTATGTATATAGATGTCGATTTGTATCCTTCTTTGTTTCGCCTGGTTCATAGCGTGTATTGTATTGATTCAATCAATAAACGCAAGCTGTGCTTCTGGTTCTTGATTTTCTTTCGGTTGATTCTGTGATGTACAAAAAAACCTGTGGTTGTTTTGATCTTGTCATAGTTTATAGGAGTTGTAACGTGTCTTAACTTTGACTGTAAGTGTAAAGGAGTGGCTAACAGATTCCTGTTTCAGCTACACGGAGAAATGTGCAATGCCCTTTCAGTGATCTACTGCAAGATCATGTCTATTTTCCCGTCGCTCGAAGATGCTCGGCCGAGAAGCAAATCTGGAATTCAAGCTTTGTGTTCACTTCACGTGGTTTTAGAAAAAGTGAAGAACATTCTACGCCATTGCACTGAATCTAGTAAACTGTATTTGGTAAGCTTTCGTTTTATTTATGTCTTAAAGCTTTCAGAACGAGTTCTTCTTGTGGAGACTCTCGCTGACCAGCTGGTTTGACATGTAGGCTATAACAGGGGACTCAGTAGTTTTGAAATTTGAGAAGGCGAAATCTTCTCTTACAGATAGCCTTAGGCGTGTTGAGGATATAGTCCAAGAGTCAATTGGATCTCAGGTAGTTAGTTCTCCGTGTTCCCGTTTCTTGCTGCTCTGGTTTTATATTCCTTTTCTTCTCTCTTGGCAGAGTAGCAATATCTCTAGTGTTCAGTACTTTTATTTAAATTCGTATATCTTACGTTGCAGATTTTGGAGATTTTGATGGAATTAGAGAACACTCAGTTTTCACTTGATCCGTTAGAGAAGGAAATTGGCGATCAAATAATTGGATTGCTACAACAAGGGGGCAATTTTGAGAGTTCATCTGACAATAATGAACTTGAGGTTTTCCATCTAGCTGCTACTAGACTAGGTATCACTTCTTCAAGAGCAGCTCTAACAGAGCGAAGATGTCTCAAGAAACTCATTGAGAGGGCCCGAATGGAGGATGACAAGAGGAAAGAATCAATTGTGGCTTACCTATTACATCTCATGAGGAAATACTCAAAGCTATTTAGAAGTGAGATCTGGGACGACAATGATTCACAGGGTAGTAGCTCATTGCCTTGTTCGCCAACTATTCAGGGTTCACTTGACGATGCCCCTGGTCGTGCTTTCGACCGCCAGCTGTCAAAATTGAGTTCCTTCAACTTCAGACCTTGCAATAACAGTAGGAAATCTGTGCAGATGTCTGTTCCGCCAGAAGAATTGAGGTGTCCAATATCATTGCAGCTTATGTACGACCCTGTCATTATCGCATCTGGACAAACGTATGAGAGAATCTGTATTGAGAAATGGTTTAGCGATGGACACAACACATGTCCCAAAACTCACCAGCAGCTTTCTCATCTATGCTTGACTCCTAACTATTGTGTCAAGGCTCTTATTTCGAGTTGGTGTGAACAGAATGGCGTTCAGGTCCCTGATGGACCCCCTGAGTCTCTAGACCTTAACTATTGGAGGCTGGCATTGTCTGTATCCGAGTCCACTGACACGAGAACAGCAAAAGGTGTTGGTTCTTGTAAGTTGAAGGACGTGAAGGTGGTTCCTTTGGAAGAAAGTGGAACTATTAAAGAGGAAGCCTGTGATTCAGAATACCAGGAAGCTCAAGTTACCCTTGTTGAACAATGTACGGATTTGTTGACCACTTTGAGTGAAGTGGATAACTTAAGGAAGAAATGCAGAGCTGTTGAGCAAATAAAAGTATTGCTAAAGGATGATGAGGAGGCCAGGTTTCTCATGGGGGAAAATGGGTGTGTTGAAGCGTTGCTTCAGTTTCTCGGAGCAGCGCTCCATGAAAAAAATGCTTCAGCCCAGAAAGTTGGAGCCATGGCTCTTTTTAACTTGGCTGTGAACAACAACAGGTATTCCTTGATTTCTATATCCCTTTCCATCACTTATGATCAAGCTCATAAAAAGTTAGTCTAGTATATGATCTACACATTCGTGTTGTGTTGTACTACCAACTGTCTTTTGTATACAGAATCATCATTATCATGGGCATACTACGAAACTAAAAGTCGGCTAACATTTTTTTTGGGGAATTTCAGGAACAAGGAGTTGATGTTAGTATCAGGAATTATTCCTCTGCTGGAGGAAATGCTCTGTAATCCACATTCCCATGGATCAGTGACAGCACTTTATCTGAACCTGTCGTGTCTTGAAGATGCAAAGCCCGTAATCGGTTCAAGTCTGGCAGTTCCTTTCATGGTAAATCTTCTTTGGACAGAGACTGAAATCCAATGCAAAGTCGATGCCCTTCACACACTCTTTCACCTCTCCACCCACCCTCCCAATATTCCCTGCCTTCTATCTGCCGACATTGTCAATGCCCTTCAATCCCTCACCGTCAGTGATGACCAACGATGGACGGAAAAGTCCTTAGCTGTTCTGTTAAATTTGGTTTTGAACGAGGCAGGAAAAGACAAGATGGTTTCAGCACCTGGCCTTGTGAGCAATCTAGCCACCATTCTTGACACGGGTGAACCAAATGAGCAAGAACAAGCAGTTTCTTTGCTTCTGATATTATGCAATCACAGTGAGATCTGTAGCCAGATGGTTTTACAGGAAGGGGTGATACCTTCTTTAGTATCTATATCAGTAAACGGGACTCAACGGGGAAGAGAGAGGGCACAGAAGCTACTGACACTATTCAGGGAGCTGAGGCAGAGGGATCAAACCCATCTAACAGAGCCGCATACAGAAGTCAGAAGCCCCGAAGAGAGCGGATTCTCTACTGCCGCAGCCGCTGTAACAGAGTCAAAACCGCAGTGTAAATCAGCCTCTAGAAAGAAAATGGGAAGAGCATTCAGTTTTCTATGGAAAAGCAAGAGCTTCTCAGTTTACCAGTGTTGAGAGTCGGGTCTTTACCTTTAGTTTGTGTAAAGTTGTACTTGTTTTTCCGCCTCCTAAAGACTTATTATTTATCTCTCTTTGAAAGTCTTGGAGGAAAAAAGATGCTTTGTATAGGTTTTTGGTATTTGCTATATATAGATGTATTTTATTACTACAAAAAGATTTTCGTCACTGGAAGTAAGCCCCGTTCTGTCAAAGTGAATTACTGTTTCATTGGCCATAATATCTTCGCAGGAGAGACCATGAAGGCTCCACACACGCGTCTCAGCCGATTAATGTCTCTCCCAGCACAAGACTCTCATTACCGAGGCCGCATCTCTGCGGAACAGTGGCCCGGCGACTTTCCTGGGCTTTAGCTTGGGTAAGCCCATAGCCCAATCACTTCTTCCGGTGACATTAATCACTTCGATTGGTTTGTTTTATTTATAGGATTGTGATACCAGAAATATAGTCGATGTGGGAAACCGCTCGTTGCTTTTTTTTTTTCCTCTTTAAAAGCAAAAGGAATAAGTGAGAGTGAAAAAAATGGGGATTTTTCTGTGTGGATCTTGGCTGGAGGCTTTTATAGTTCTGGCATCGGATTGGTTAGTTTTTTTTGGTACTTTTCATTTGATTTGTTTGATTTTTTTCAATTTATTCTAGATTTTGCAAAGTTTTTGATAATCTTTTCGTGGGATTTATATAGGTTTTTGTTGCTTATTTAATAAAAAATTTATGTATGTAAATTTAATAGATAAGTATTTTTTTTTATAACTTCTGATTTTATTAAATAGTAAAAGGTTGATACAAATAGTTTACAAGCCATCGAGGCGGAACTTCAAATAGAGAGAACAATACATTAGTTTCGTGAGCTTTCTTCGAAAGTAGATCCGCTGCTTCATTACGCTCCCGATTCACCTGATTTAAAGAATATAATGGGAGTCCGTATCCAATGAGGAATATCAACCAGAATATTTCCGAGCTCCGTACTTTCCGAAACCATATTGATTAAATTTGTCAATTCTTTACTATCTCCTTCGAACCATACTTTTCTCCACCATTGAGCCCAATCGTTTGAACGACACGAAGGAATCCCATTGCTTCCGCTTTACATTTAATAGATAAGTATTAGTGTAATTTTAACTCGCAAGTCACAACTTTAATTTGAAAAATAAAATGAAGAGAATACTTTAAATAAAATAGAAAATGAATAAAAGAAGATAACTTTTATTAAAACAAATCTCTTGAAATGATCACTTGACAACATATTTTTTTCCTACGGCAGATTCGATAATTCGCGAACTAACCGAATTTACTTGATTTTAATCCAATTTTAACAAAAAAAAAAATCGAAAATTTTGGATTAATTCGGTAAAAATTTTAAAATCCGAAATATCTGATACTCGAACCGAACCATAATTAATTAGGAATTTTTTTCCGAACCGAATAAACCGAACGCAGGCCTACCAATAATATAGGGTTTAGGAAAATTGTGTTAATTTGAATTTCTCGAAGTGCGATTTGGGTTTCGTTCGTGGGAGAATGAATTTGGTTGTAGATGAGATTTTAGACTGAAGCTAAGGCAGAAATCAACAGTTACAGCTTCTTTTCGTCGATTGCTGAACTTCATAGGCTTCTTCGAGTGGATATGGCGAATCTTCCGATCCTTCAATTCGAAGAGAAGATCGTGGAAACAGTGGAGAAGAACCCAGTGGTTGTTATCATCGGAGAAACCGGCTCTGGTAAGAGTACTCAGCTCTCTCAGATACTTCATCGACGGGGCTACACAAAGTCCGGCGTCATCGCCGTCACTCAGCCCCGACGCGTCGCCGCCGTTTCCGTGGCCAGGTGACTTTCCCTTCATTTTTACCCATGATTCTTATCTTGAGTCTTTGTTAGAAGTCAGAATTGATATTAAGTCGGCTTTCTGGGCTATGGTCCTCAGGCGCGTCGCACAGGAGCTTGATGTAAATCTCGGAGAAGATGTTGGTTATGCAATACGTTTCGAGGACAGAACTTCGAGCAAAACACGCATTAAGTAATGGAAGATGTAAAAAATGTTTAGTTATATCGGACTTTTTTTCTCACATGATTTGTCTACTAGTTTCCTCATTGTGGGATTGTTTATTGCTCTTAGATACCTTACAGATGGAGTTTTACTTCGTGAGAGTCTGTCCAATCCAATGCTCGATGATTATTCTGTAATCATATTGGATGAAGCTCACGAGAGGAGTTTAAACACGTAAGGCCTTTTATATATTCAGATTTGATCTCGGTTTGCTGATTACCCTTCACTTTACTGTAACATTGTTTCGCATGGCATTAAGATCTCATTCAAACATCCACAAAGGCTCTAGAATATATCTTAATTTGGTCCATTTTGTTTTCAGGGATATTCTGTTGGGTCTAATGAAACGGTTGGTTAGAATCCGTTCGTCTAACTTTAAAGTTCTTATAACCTCTGCAACACTTGACGGCGAAAAGGTTTCTGAATTCTTTTCGGGCTGCCCTGTGCTGAATGTACCTGGAAAATTATACCCCGTGGAAATATTATACAGCAAAGAGCGTCCTGGCAGTTATATTGAGTCATCTCTGAAAGTAGCAATTGGTATGTTCAAGGTCGAGTGTTGCTGTCGTCAATTTAATCTGACTTGGTTAATCTTGCTTTTCATTTTTGAGAGTATATATTTCTCTTGCGTTACAAAAACCTTGTTGTTACTTGCAGATATACATGTTCGTGAGCCAGAAGGTGATATCTTAATCTTCATGACTGGACAGGTATGTTTCATTTGTTTATACTCTATTCATTGAAAAATGGCAGAACCATCTACATTGTTGCGTTTCTTACTCTATCATGGTTTTTAATAGGATGATATAGAAAAATTAGTATTAAAGCTGGAGGAGAAGGTACGAAGCTTAGTAGAAGGATCCTGTATGGATGCTATAATTTATCCTCTTCACGGATCTCTGCCACCTGAAATGCAGGTAACGTTTTCTAAATTTTGTTTCTGCAATCAAGATCTCTTGATGGTCTAAAAGGTTTTGGTAATTTGTCTTGACTTTCACCATTTCTGCAGGTTCGTGTATTTAGTCCGCCTCCTCCAAACTGCCGGAGGTTTATTGTTGCTACAAATATTGCTGAAACTTCCCTTACTGTGGACGGGGTTGTGTAAGAAACCTGAAACCTGAATTTTAATTTTATTTTTGGCTTTCACATCTGATATCTACCGTTTTCCATTTGCGGCATAACATAATGATACTTTCATCACCATGGTGTTAAATCTAGTCCAGGAAACAACTCAATAGATAATTGATGTTGACTTATATAGTCTAATCATGAAGGCTGTAATCAGGTCCAGTAATCGAATCAATCAGATATTTGATGTTGGCTTAATTTTGCTGTTATACTCCTCGCTCCTTTTAGTTCACTTTAGATTTCAGTCATGTTGCTCATAACCACTTCTATAGATCTATTAATTGGAGTTTGACTTGGAACAGACTATTGATACAACTCTACATGAACATCTGTAAGGTTGTGCTGTTTCTTTGTCATAAGTTGAAAAATGAATTTAGTATGAGAATATCTTGAATCTGCTTGGTTGTTCTGATTCTTCTGTTACTGTTGCCAAAAGTCGTATTCAGATGCATCATGAGTTCATGTCTACATTTTAAGCAAAATTTCAGATCTTGTTTTGACAATTGGAGATCGATAGCATTCTCAGATTAGCCTATTTCTCTGTGACAGGTATGTAATTGATTCAGGGTATGTGAAGCAAAGACAATATAACCCATCGAGTGGAATGTATTCTCTTGATGTTATTCAAATTAGCAAGTAAGCAAATGAGTATTGTTTCAATTATCTTGGTTCATTTCATTGAATTGTCAGCTAATTATGAAACTCCTATTAGTCTATTGGTGCATAGAATGAACCTCGTAGTTAGTGTGGCATGATATTTATAACTGTACCTAGAAAATATCTGCAATATCCTAACAAGAGTACTAATAGTGGTTAAATAGGACCTCATCAGATATACTTATGCTTACTCAGGAATGATAGTGGTTTCTTACTCTGTGTTTTCATCAAGATGCTATATGCTTATTGACTTATTGTACTTCGATTTCTGTTACACTGTGGTGTTCCAGAGTGCAAGCTAACCAACGTGCTGGACGTGCTGGTAGAACGAGACCTGGGAAATGTTATCGATTATACCCCTCGGCAGTGTACCGGGATGACTTCCTTGATGCAACAGTTCCTGAAATACAACGAACTTCTCTTGCTGGGAGTGTCCTTTACTTGAAATCGTTGGATCTTCCTGATATTGACATTCTGAAGTTCGATTTTCTTGACGCTCCATCATGTAAGAACTAATTTCTATCGGGAGGTAGATGCCTCTAAAGTTTTGTACAAAAGAAACAGAAAGATGGTGTGTCAAAACACACGCTGCTGTTTTTGTTTTTAATTTGAGATATTTTATGAATTTTTCATTGATATTAAATTTCTATGGTTTTGATCCTACCTATAATATGCAGCTGAGTCATTAGAAGATGCGTTGAAGCAATTGTATCTCATTGATGCAATTGATGAGAATGGAGCAATAACAAGTATTGGACGGACAATGTCTGGTATGTTTAGCGCATTTTTCCACTTTAATAAATATTTTAGTTTGAGCTTCTATCTCAGACTGAGCATATTTGTGGTTCCACAGAGCTTCCACTAGAACCATCATTGTCAAGAACATTGATAGAAGCAAATGAAAATGGTTGCTTATCTCAAGCTCTAACAGTAGTTGCCATGTTATCAGCAGAGACTACTCTACTTCCTGTTAGGAGGTTAGTTTTTGTGATATACAATTACCTGATCCAGATTATGAAATGTTTCAAATCACAACAGATCTTCTCATTCTTGTTTGTGCTTGTATGACAGTAAACCGAAAGAAAAGAAGAGGAAGCATGATGAATCTAATCTCCCTGATGGATCCGGATTTGGTGATCACATTCAACTGCTTCAGATTTTTGAATGTTGGGACCGTAATAATTATGATACTGAATGGTGCAAACAAAATGGCATGCAGGTAATTGTTCCATTCTCTTTCTTTGTTTCTTATCTATTTTTGAGTATTCCACCTGAAAAGCATGGTGGCATCAAAATTTTGCATCCTCACAAATGCCATAACTTCAGAAGGTTAGTCAAATATATGATGTTCTACGTTGGGATTTCATGTTTGTATTTTATGTTTCATACAGTTTTATCCCTTTCAGTTATGGGTTTCCTTAGATAAGTTCCTTTTGGTACATTGCTACATAGGTTCCTTATGCCATTAAGAAGAAAAGTAAATTTTTGTGAAAATAATTTGCAGGTGCGAGGGATGGTGTTTGTCAAAGATGTTAGAAGACAGTTATGTCAGATTATGCAGAAAATATCCAAAGGTTAGTATTGTTTCATGACAACAAGATCCCATGAAAGAATACTTATTTTACTCTATTCCAGGGTTAAACCAAGTTTGTTCTTTGGCTTTCACTCTTACATGGTTATACCTCCTACAGAACCAGAACTTATGTCAACTTCTCTTAATTTTTTTGTGACATGCGATAGTTGGCTGTGTCATATCTAACCAACCGTCACTAAAACAATTGGCCTCATTGACAAACTAGATCGATTGGAAGTTGGGGCACGTGGAAGGAAGAGTTCAAGTCGAGACGACTACAGGAAGTTGAGGAAAGCTCTTTGTGTTGGCAATGCAAACCAAGTTGCTGAGAGAATGCTTCGTCATAATGGATTCCGGACTCTTAGCTTCAAGCCCCAGCTAGTGCAGGTATTAACTTCTCAAACCAAGTCTCCCTTATCTATTTTATACTTGTACAGTGACAATGTTAGATTCTTCATTACATCATTAGCTCAGATCTATAGGTGAGAAGATTAAAACTGGGATGTGTTTTTTAGTTTCGTGGGATCATTCACATGTTAAGTTTTCTTTTGGTTGATTTAGGTGCATCCATCATCTGTGTTGAGTACCGACAACGAGGGAATGTTGCCTAATTATGTAGTGTACCATGAGCTGATTTCCACCACACGACCGTTCATGCGTAATGTTTGTGCAATAGAAATGTCATGGGTAGCTCCCATCAAAGGAAAGATCGAGAAACTAAATGTCAGAAAATTGAGGTAAAAACAAACATTCCTACTGACTCCAATCCAGTATTGTTCTAGCTTTCCCCTTCTGGTCTGGATTCAGTAATTGATCGTGTCTCGTCTAATCTGCTATGTAGCGGTGGACCGGCTAACTCTATCAAGGAACCTGAGGAGAAGACGGAGTTGTCTAGGAACAACAATGCAGAAACAACAACACCTGCAGTTTCTGAAAATGTCGAGAGTAGGATTGAAGCGGCCAGAGAACGGTTTCTTGCTCGTAAAGGACAGAAATAAGTTGATGAAAAATGTTGAGAGCCTCAAATAGGGATGGAGAATTCAAGAGCTTGGACTAGCCCATAAAGAATAGAAAAGAAAAGCTTTCTTGCTTATTCTTTTGTTACATTGTATCTCACTATTAGGAAGCCTCGTCGTTGCAGGAGACTTTTTTTTTTTTTTTTTTTTCTTCATCAGATTTTATTGATATCAACCGATTGGTATACATGTGAAATCTAGAAGCCGGCAAACTAAAGAATGTTCCCGGAGCCAAAGGCCCAAAAAAGGGAGACAAGATGAATACAAGACAGAAACAAGTAATACACAGGTTCGAACAAAACCAGAATAGTGCTAAATCACATGGTCCAAACTTAGAGAAACTTGAACTATTGAAGGAAACTAGCAAAACTCACAACAAAAGAGACTTGGATGGTTGATGAAAACGGTGTGCCACCACATTTTACCTCCGTCCCATATAAAAAGATACAGCGAAGTCACGAGTCAAGACCAAACCCATCTAAACCCGAATAATCCGGAAGAATCCAAAACTTCAAACGAATTTGGAAGTAAGACTTCTGCAAGAAACCCACAAACGAATATTCCGGAGCACGTATGAAATGAAATCACTGACGAGAACAACGAACCCCAAACTTAGCCGGCAAGCAAGCGCAGATCGAAGAGAATAGCTAAAGGATCTGCTAGAGACACCTAACCGGGAAGAAACCATCGACAGAAAGGAGAAGACGGAAGTTGATTCAACCTAGAAGAACCGGCGACAGAAAGGGAACCCGCAGCTATAACAAGCCAGACACCACCGATTTTGAGTCAGTCAGTAAATCTGTAATCTCCGTTATCGTAAGACTGGTTCGGTTCGTCAAAACAATTGCAATTAACCAAGATTATTGATTTTGAGTCGGTCAGTAAATCAGGAGTTTTTGTTCGGTTTAAAGATAAAATTGTAACAAAAAATGGAAACTTCGCGTCGAATAAAAAAAAAAAAAGGAAACTTTGGAGCAAAAGTCAGCGGAAGCCTTTGACTGAAAACAAAAATGGAAACTTTTGAATCGGAAAAAAGGAAATCCCAAACAAAACGTTAAGGATCAACGTCTCTAATTCTCTATATAATTCACGAAACCAAACACGATCAGGTTCACATTCATTTTTGCCTCTTCCTGAAAAACAAATCACAGATTTCCCTAACATGGTGTGTTGTTGTTTCCATCAAAAAAATTACAGCGACGATGAACACAATTAGCCGTCAAATCTGGTACTAGAACAAGAAGGAAGAGATGATTTTGATACGCGAATGTTTAAGAACTTGTGGTTTCATCACCATCGACACAGCCCGGCTGCTTGAAAGAGACGTTCATGTATGCTAGCGATGAAATTCGGTACGGAAACATGAAATTCAACGTCGACAAAACCAAGATGATACGACGAAACAAACGATGGAGGAAAAATCTGCGGTACGTGGGAAGTAAACTTCTCTGATTTCGACGAAACAAACGATGCAAAGAACGAGAAATCTATGACTTTCTGAGACGCAATGGTCTAGATCTGAAAAAAATCAGAGAGCAAGGAATCGGTATCGAGGAGTTTTTCACAGAGTTTGCTCAGATTCTAAAGGACGAGGATAAAAAGATGACTTGGGTCACGTTTGCTTGAGACTTCACAAGTTTTTACGGAAACGGTTGAGAAATTTCTCGGGGCTTCCTATGATGTGAAGAAGATTGCGGGTCGGTACAACGGAATGACCAGCCGTTATGGGTTGCAGAGACTAGCCGACGAGCTTCAGATCAGGCGTGTCGGAGAAGCTCACCACGCTGGTTCGGACAGCGAACTCACAGCTTGGGTATTCACAAAGTTGACTCAGTTTATATCGGGACAAAAACAGAAAGCGTCTTAGGGAAGAACAGCAACGAGTGCAAGAGCTTATGATGCCAAGATGTTATGTACCGGCACCGCCACCGATATGTTATGTTCGGGTACCGCCACCGAGATGTTATGTACAGGTACCGCCACCAAGACCAATACCGGTTATGTTTGCTGCTCACCCGCCTTTCGGTGGCTTCTTTTTTGTCAAGTGATAACCTTAAATGGTCGATATTCTAGTTTGTGGTATAGAATATGAAAACTAGTTCTGTTTGTTTTATTTCATTTTGTAACACTGTCTATCTTCAATTTTTAACTATTTTAAAGACATTCAAATTTCTACTTGGTACCAAACTAGATTCGCCTAAACAGCAAATTAATCCAACCCGTAGGCCTTAAGCTGTATAAATATATAGAACAGAAACATTATGAGCTTCCAAAGCGCAATGCTAGTTAATAGTTAATATCTAGTCAAATGTTTATAAGAATTGTTGGAAAATGAATTCTGCGATTGAAGCCAAAATATTATATTATCAGACGTCGAATTATTAATCAAAAGATAAAAACAACTTCAGATACCAACAAACTACAAAGAAGGGCGATTGGATGTAAGGAAAATTTGATTCAACGATTCACTTGGATATTTATAAAGTAAAATAGCAAAAACATTTGCAGAAACAACTCTTACGGTTTAAGAATCAACACAAGTGGTCTTAGAACTCTTAAACAAAGCCTTCCTGATTACTGCAATGGTGAGAAGATCATCCATCTACAACACCAGAAACAAACACTCCATCAGAAATTTTCTACAAAATGTATCAAAGGTAAACCAAAAACAAACAAAAAATGTATATCTTGCGACCTAAGAGACACAAACTCAGTTATTATCACTTCTTAAGGTTTCTTTTTATAAACTGTCCTACGATCAAGCTCAAGAAACAAAAAAAAAAGCTTCATTTCAGCACCACCTTGTCTTAGACTGCATGCATCGCTGACCTCTCCCCAGTAATTCATCATACATCATCATTGCAATCTGAGTGAATACAATTTCGTATCAGTGTATGCTGATTACAAGTGTTCTAGTCCCAGAGTTTCAGAGAAAATATAACAGCATTTCAAGCATATTCAATAGCATTAACAACGAAGACTAACACACAGAATCAACCAGAAATTACCCATTTTTCTAGGAGAAATACTGCCTAAGGCTCTGTTTTAGAAAGAAAACAAAAATCTATAACCATGACAGCAAATCAAGTAAAAGACCTAACTCCAAGACTAGAGGATAAATTGACTCACATCACTCTTGTTGATTGATCTTCATCTAGTCTCGTCTAGACCTACAAAGGAAAAAAAGTTGATTTATTCTCAATGTATGCAAGACACTGGATAATTGAGTAACGATAAGTATAAAAGATGCCACAGGACAGACTCTGCTAAAGGATTTTCATATCTGAGCAGTATGTTATCCTCGACTATCCATCTATTGAAAAGTGGAGTGTACTCTAGTAAAACATTAGATGCCTAGAAGAACTAAAAAAAAAACTGACTTCCCATCATATAAACATCAAGATCTTAAGGGCATAGACCTCAGAAAGTTTAATACTGGGACAAATCCAAACATAAGGAAAGTAAAACTACAAAATCGCACGAGCAACCCAACACAAAGAAAAACACAGAGGTTCTAGAGAAGTTTAGAATTAACAAATTCCATGAACATATAAATAGCCACATTCACTGCACTTAGTAAGTTATGATCATTAACCTTCTATGTAAAACATACCAACTCTAAACCTAGCCCACAATATCCATCAGGACCTTGTTTTATCTATCTATGATGATCCAGAAGCATGTGATTGATAGATAGGAACCAATACATGACACTATATTACCACTATTTATGCAGCAAACTGAAGAATGCAGTCAATTGTATAATCAGTAACTCATCACTCTGATTTACAGCTTCAATCCGAAAACTAGACCAAACAATCAAATCAATTGCGAGAATCTGGTAGCCTATCGAAAACGAAACACCATTGTCTTTCACATTTCAGATATCAGACAACTAAGCGTGTATACTATACCATCAAGAAATTGACAATGGAGAATCGCGAGAAGAACAGAGTGTGGGTACCTTCAACGATCCAACCACGGCGTGAAGCCGAGAGCATCGAATTGAGCAAAGCGGAAGCAGTAGCCGTGTGGTAAGGGAGCATTGTCTCCACGCAACAGCTCAGTTCTACCGGAGATCTTTCATTCCAAAGAAGTTTGGGGAAATTCAGGATGGAGCAAATCGGCAAAATCAGTGTTTCAGAATGTTTCGGAGAAGGGTTTTACCTGAAAATGCGGTTTGACAGAGGGCTCTGTTTAGGCATCCGAAAAGCGGACCGCGGCGACGCCGGCATGGGCTTGGGTCCGGTGGAGAATCTAAACGCGGCGGCGGATGCCCGGCTTGCGGCGGAGCGGAAGACGGATCTGGCGGCGGACATTGAACGTTTAGGATCTTTCGATTAGGATTTTTTTTTGTTCCTTGGAGTAAGTTTAGGGCTTTAGCGTAGGGTTTTGCTGTAAGGGAGGGATCTAATGCAGCTGCACTTACAGGAAGCTTGATGAAACTGTTGCTACTTGCTTGCGGATAAGTGACACGCGTCAAATCCGAAATTTGTGTACTTTGGTACGCCAAAATTACATAAGTTAATTACAAAATGTATCATTTCCTTGGTTTAATAATACCCTCTTATCCTTAGTTGATGTATACACACGTTAATAAATCACACAAAATCATAAATTTTAATTTTTTTTAAATTAAAATATAATTTATTGTCTAATTAAAACAGAATTCAACCAATGTTAAAAAATACTGCAGAATATAAATGGTCAAAAATAAATATAAAAAATTAATTTTGTATTGAAAATGTAAAACATCAATTAAAATGAAACAATTTTTTTTTGCTTAAACATCAACTAAATTGGATCAGATGGAATATAATTCTAGATGACAAAAAAAGAATTTACAAAACGATAAATCAATAAGTAGAAGTCTAAAATAACAAAATATAGTAATAAGTAATTTTTTAAACTAAAATACAAGGTATAACTAATAAGTAATTTTTTTCTACTTAAAATCATACGTAAGGAGAATATATATGTAAGATTTTAACTTATTTAATTATTTTCATTTACTAATCTTTGAATAAGGAAGAAATTTATACAAACAAAAAAAATCAAGACAAAATCAATACAAAAATTGACAAAAATCAGAGTTGAAGGAAATAAGAAAACTAGTACAAAAATATGTAAAATAGACTTAGGAATTAGGATAATATTTTGGGTGTTTCCTAGAGAAAGATATTTATTGTTATAATTATTTTATTAATTGAGAGTAAAACAATGCCATATCATTCTATTAATTTATTGTTATAGTTATTTTAATATTGGAAAAAGTAATAAAGAAATTAGCTGAATAGAAGTAAATTAAAAAAATCGCTCTAGTAACAAATATATATATAAAAAAATACAATTTCTTATATGTTATACAATATTCTCAGATTTATAAACTAAAAACTATCATACATATTTATCTGGATATGGTAAAAACAAATTAAGTAAAAGTTTCGAATTAATAAATAAATCCAAAAAGGAAAAAGAAAAAAAGGGGGTTTCAATTTGTTCTTTATGTTGGCCGTGATTAACGGAATTGGGACTCTTCTTTTCCTCGTCAAGAGTCTTTGATTCTCATTGCTAAGTGCCTTTGAAGTGTCCTTTGTCTTTTAGTTTTCACGACGTTTCCGTTGGTCTTTTCCTGCCATATTACCATTAACCTAAATCGTATTGTATATGTAAGATTGTAAGGATAACTAACGATTTTAATTATATAAACAAAAACCTTTTCCCTTCTATTCTCTTAAATATTTTTGATACGATGGCGTTTACTATGTGTTTGAATGTTTTTGTTACCTATCAATAAAATTCTGTTTTTAAGAGAAACTGATTCTCTCTCGTGTTCTCACTTTTTTTATATAAGAGAACTATTTAATTTCTAATTTTCTACCAAAGTATCCAATTAAAGCTGAGTTATGTATTAAAAGGAAAGGACTTATAACAGTATGTGCTTTGTAATTACACCCTTAGGACCAGTAATTAATACTTCCTCTGTTTCTAATTAATAGATTTTAAAAAAAAATTCACATATATTAAGAAAAACAATAAAACTTTATTATTAATACATCATCTTTTATTACTAAACAATTTCCCACAACTCTAAACCAATAGTAATTCAATAAACTCAACTTTTTTAAGTTTACAACTTTTTCGATGAAAAAATAAAAATGCATAAAAAACCTTTAAAAAATTATCTTATGAAACTAAAATAAAAGCTAAAAAATTCTTATTTTAGAAACAGAAGTACAAGTTTGGTAACTGTTGATTTACCCATCTCAGCTAACAATCAGGCACAAGCGATTTTTGTGGCATCTACTACAATATTCCGATTTAATCCGATATATGTTTTCTAGATCCATAAAATTAAATATTGGATTGGGTGTGCAAGTAATTATTAGTGTCTCTTTTGCACTTCCGCAAGGGGGAATGGGCATCTTCATGTCCCCCATTATAAATCATTAAAAGCAGTCACGTTTTGCTCCCATTTTAATTATGGATCCATAGTTCTTAACTAAATTATTTTTTAACAAAATAACCAAAAAGTGATTAAATTAACATAAGAAAATAACATAAAGTAGCACCATTTATATATACTACTAATTTTCTTTCCTCCAAATATTATATGCAAACGCAAACATCAAAGCTCGAAAACCCATAAAAAAGCAAAAACCCATTTCAACTAAAAAACACACAAAAACCCCTCTTTTTTTGTTTTTGTTCACTTATAAATCTGTTGTAATGATAACAACGATTTCACTTTGACTAATCAACCATAAGTAATATAACTTAGTGGAAATAAAAAGAAAATACTTTTAAGAGTGTAATGATCTTGAGAGAAAATCAAATAACAAATCTTCATCAAGGCTTGAATTGATCTCCTTGCTCCTCAACAAACTCCTCAGGCTGTTTGTTCATCATGTTATTCTCCCACTTGGAGTTGTACGGATCCTTGAAGCTCTTCTCCTCCTCGTTGTTGTTGTTGTTGTTTCCGTGCGAATACGACTGGTCGTAGTTATTCTCGGTCGCCGGAGAAGAATAATAACCGGCGGGGCTTTTCTGGTGAGGTTTCCGGTAGAAATGGCCGTGGTTTTTGTCGTTGTAAAGGTCGTAATAGTAGTTACCTTTAGCCATGAATCTTGTGTCACTCATGCCTTGTCTCTCCAAATTGTGGCTGTAACCTTTGTACGGTGTTTCACGTTCTAACTCCGTCCCGTAAGCGTTGGAGTTGTAGAAGCTTCTCTTGTCTTCATTGTTCTCGGGGAAATTAGACTCTTCTTTGACGTTTTCATCGTACTTGTTGTTGAACTCTTCGTTGTTGTAACCGTTATTGTCGTAGCTCTCTGTCTTCTTCGGGTACTTCTCGTCGTAGTTGTTGTAAGACTCTTCGGTCTCGCTCAAGCTTGGAGTTGAAAAAGTCTCGCCATTGAATTTTTCATCGTACTTGTTGTTGTTGTTGTTGTTGTAGGTGGTCTCGTGGCCATATAAGCCATATCCGTTTTCGGACTCGGGGACAAAGGTAGGATCTTGTTCTTGCTCTTTCTTGTTGGGAATGGATTCTTCTACTGAGGTTTTCTCGCTGGTCTCGAGAGGGAGGACATTGTTAGGGTTTTGGTCTTTGGGGGATTCTCGGTGGAATTTGCCAAAGAAGTAGCTGTCTCTTGCATTGATTTGAGTGGAGAGAAGAACCAGTGTTGTGAAGAAGAAGAAGAGGGAGCTTCTAGTGGAGAAATCCATGATGTGTTGTGTAGTGTGACAGAGAGAAGAGAAGGAAAATTGTGATATTGTGGATTTATTGAGAGCTAGTGTGTGCTTATATAGAAAGAAGCTCTTTGAGTTATTTTTTTCCTTCTTCTTTTTCTTTAGAAATTGTGGACTTTTTTTTTGTATTTTTTAATTTGAAGTCGTTAGGTGCAAATGGGGACTGGATAGGTGATAATGGTTGATTGTGGGTCCACTAGGATGAGATGATTTTCAGAGAGGTAGCTCAGCTTTTTTGCCTAGAAGATTAGTTTATCAGAAAAAGGTAATTAAATTTTTGTTTGTTTAACTTCGACCAAAAAACTACTATCGACTAATTTCGTTGAGATGAAAACATGGATCTTATTTTAGTAGTTTTGTTGAAAACAGCAGTTATATATGGAATAAGAATAGGAATAGATAGGGAGGCTTTATTCAAATCAATGGGTGATTTACTCTCTTGTTTTTTTCCTTCACCCATGTCATTATGTCAATGTTTCTTAGCAGCTTAACCAAAATCATCTTATAAGAGTTTTAATTGGTAGCATTTGTTGGAAGTTACAATTTTCCAAACAAATTTTTATTATTTTTTTTCTAACTACATTTTTATATTACAATCATTATAATAACAAATTTATTAGCATTATAAGATGTGAACTCAAAACTGTCTAGATTATTATCTTATCTCAAATTCTTTGTGCACTAGGCCAATCCACTTGGTTATTACTAACTTCATTTTTTAGTTTCTTAATTATAATCGTAAACAATAGAAAGATTATATTTTGTCAGTATTTCGAATAAACATTGAAAAGGTAGATAATTTTGTATTGTTTATAAACATTTTTCTTTCTAATATAGCCTCCTAATATGATCGACATAATAGTGTCATGTTGATCACTGAATAGCCTCGAGATGCTTCCTTATGTAAAATCACTTTATAGTTGTCTTCTAAAGTTCTCAACTTTCCCGATCTTCAAGCAAACCCAAAATTAGGTATGATTATTATTTCAGATGGTCAGACAAATTAAAACCACACTAATATAAAGCTGATTTGAAATGCACTAGTAATTTGATTTTATCACCACGTAGTCATAATCATTCTTGCTTTGTACTATGACAAAACAAGAATAATGAATGGTTTAGTCCGATTAACATTTACATGATTACATTTACATCTGAAGATACTATATGAATTTGTTATTGATAGGTGGTGAAGAAAAAACCAATACTCCATATCTTTGGATTAAGCATTTCTATCGTTCAAAGGCAATTGTGATCTGCAAATCTACCGACGGTTTCAAATGGTTTAGACTCGCTTGGAAGCGGACCGATCTGCGGATATGATATTTTTAGTTAGAAAAAAATATATTAATTAGTTTGCAATTTTAAGTGTAGATGCCTATGATTTTAATGATATCTCTATAATATTATTTAAGAAGATATTTAGGAAAATGAATTTTATTTTGTCAGTTATTACATATTATGTCATTACAAATAAGAAAAGATAATTGAAATATGAAAGGATATAATTGTCGGAATATGGAAAGTATTTGTTTTCCATTAATGAGAGTATCTACTATTTAGTTTTTTAATTATTACAATATTAAAAATATTATATATTTTTAAATAATAATCAATCCATATATATTCATAAAAAATATAGTTGAGATCNTTAAGCAGTGCATATTAGAGTTGGTGTTTCAAGATTGTAGTTCTTTGCGGGTTATCCTGAATAATATTTTAGTCCACCGAAAAATGGGTTAAGTAAGCGGGTTAGCCCGTCATGGACGAGTTATAATTCTAATTTCAAATGCCCACAAAAGCGGATCTCGCAAATCAAAATATTAGTTTTTAGTTTTAAAAATAGATGATATACTCAATTTACTAAATAATATGATTTTTTTTTAAAGTTAACTATAGTTTGTTATATTTTTATTTGAGTATGTATAAGTTTAGTTTATATTTTAGTCCACTACAAAACAGGTTAAGTAAACTGGTTAGTCCAGATTTGACAGCTCTATCTATAATTATTAGTTATACATATTATAAAATTCAGAACATGTCAAAATATTTTTTTTTAAAAATTTCAAAACAAATTTTAAGAAAAAATTAAATCCTAATATATCTATATTGTTTACCATACAGTCCTTATGTAGATATGACCGCTCAAGATCAACAGCATGAACAATATGTACAAAAAAACTAATATCAATATTAATATTTTTTCGTAATATATTTTATATAATAAAGTTTGATTTCTATACATATCCTAAAGGTCTCAGTTTTTTTACCGCTTTAAATATTTTTACCCAGTGAAAAATAATAATAAGTAACCCAATAAGTTAAAACAAATGAAGCATCAAAATAATGAATTTAGGGTTTCTAAATTTTGGGGTTTGTATGGAAATACTGAATTATATTGTATAACTTTGCAAATATTTTTTTTGTATATATCAAGCAAAACAAAACTTTGCTTATTTAGTGGTGATTTCACTTTATACAAAAAAGGAGAAAGAAAAATTTTAAAAGAAAAAAACAAAGAGAGAGAAATTGAGAGGCTGGCCGAGTAATAATGCGAGGATTGAGGGAGTGTTAGTGGGAATTGGGGCATCCCACTGATCACTATGGAGACACCAAATACACACATCATGTGACCCTAAGCCACTATTATCTCTAGTCTCTACATTGTGTGTAACTAAATTTCGTGGCTCTACATTTCTTCATTTTCTATTTTCTTTTCACCATATAGAGAGATACACTTCTAAGAAATTCACTTTAAAAAGAAGAAGTATCCTATATATGGATAATTAGGTTTCTCTGTAGTAGATAATACATCATTATCTGTAATCTAACATCGAAATTAGATAGATGGAAGGAAATACTAATCTAACAAAGAGATAAATTGTCAACGAAAAATGAGAAGAAACGAGATAAAAGTTATTAAAAAATTTCAAGCAACATTGACTAATTTGTGAGGATGAGTATGAGAGATTTCTGTGAGAGTATGTATTTCTCGTTTTCAGACATATTTTTGAGAAACATATTAACCTTTCAAAAAAGCTAAAAGGAATATAAATAAGAAGAATAAAGTGCCCGAAACATTTAACCTGTTTTAAATTAAAAAGGATACACTAAAAATAAAAGTGAAAATTTCAATAAAAAGGGTAAATTAAAAGGAAAACAAGATCTGTAATAAAATAGAAAAAAATTTGGGTGCGAACAAAAAAATTATAAAAAAGAATAAATAAAAAAATAGAAAGAAAAACCAAGGCTAATGCAATTAATCAATCAAAGACTTTAAAATGTTGGGGGGAGATTATGTGGCGTGACTAGCGGAATGGGACCGATCAAAAGAGGTCGTGTGGTGGGAGTAGTCGAGCCGTGTAAGACCATGCAGCAAGCAACCCTCTTTTTCTTTTATTTGTAGTTTTTACTACCTATTACATAACTTAAGGTATACCACTGATCACTATAGATTACCAGAAGTTTCTGAGCCTAACACTAAATTTCGTGGCTCTACAAAAAAGGGAGAAAGAAAAAATTTAAAAGAAAAAAGCAAAGAGGGAGAAATCTAGAGGCCGGCCGAGTAATATATAATGCGAAGATTGAGGGAGTGTTACTGGGATTGGGCATCCCACTTATCACTATGGATTACCATGAGGTTCTGGGCCGAAACTCGTAATTCTCCAGGCCCGGAATCACATAATGTAATATTAGTTTCATCACAAACGTCACTCTATCATGTGATCTCTAGACTTTGCCTAAGCGTCACTCGTCCCACCTCATCTTCTTTTCCGTTCATCTTTCAGTTTCTATACCCAAATTGGGATATGAAGGTTATAGATTCAATCGTCATATCCAAATTATGTGTCATTAAAACCATAATATTCTATAAGATATTTTACAACTTATTCAACATATTTAATAATAATAATTTACAACTTTTTTTTAACTCATATAAGTCCTCTGTAGTAATACCTTTGGAATGTATACAAGTCCTCCATTCCCTCTTACAAGGTACATAAAGAAAGCGTCTATGTGTCTATCCATGTGCATTTTCCAAAATATAAAGATCAACATCATCAAAGGGAATGCTCTTATCAAACGCCACCAACAGCTACGTTTGCGGGTGGTAGTGGTTGAATGAACCAATCAACACCTTAGATTAAACTTAACATGCATAAGAAAAATAAAATTTTGAAAAATTATGAATTTTAACAATAACAGATCAATTACCTTGATCAATAGAAGTCTTCTATCATTCTACACATACAGTAGAAAGGTTGTTATCATCATAATCAATTTTTCTACGCCGTGTAGACGAGTGTATGGTTTTGTAACAATAACAAAGTTGATGATTTAATTATTTTCTTCTCGGGATCATTACCCTTGGAGCCACAACGCTATACTGAGTTGAAAGTTATGATGTACAAGAACAGAGTTTCACAAGGTTCTGCCATATTTTAGTTAATCTGACTGTGTGCGACAAGCAACATGGTTCTGTTCTTCATGTTTTGTAATGATCCTCTGGTGAGTTTTTTTTTTGTTTCTATCCTCAAAACCAAAAGAAGAACATGGCTCTGTTTCTGTTTTCCTAGTCTTTCTTTAAATCAAAAAGCTTAGGTTGGGACTTGGAGTTATTCATCAGTAGAACAAGACGTCTCTGTCACTATGCATCAGAATAGTTGAGTCTACCCTTTCTTTACATGCTTTTTTTTTGACATCGTTTACATGCTTCTTCTTTCTTTCTTTTGTGGTGAATGTTAATTAAATTGCAAAAATGATTCAACAAAACTTTACAGAATAAGGGTCAAATTATATTACATGCTTAATTATTCTTGTACAATCCTAAGCTACCTTGTTCATATCTCTTCTCCATATCATCAACTAACAAGTCATACCATTGTTTCTAAGAGATTTAGTCGCTAGCATATTAGAGGCACACCAAATGAAGGAATGGTCAAATAAAGATCACAAGAAAAGCCAAAGACATAAGCGTATCTATAGTTTCATACAAAAATTAATTGTCATTGAAAGGGAAAACAAAGAGAAAAACACTGAAGAGCACTGAAGGCGCTGCTCTACAAATCGTTGTGATTTGGGAAAACAGTCGTGTCGAATAAATAGTTGTTAGAAAGTCCGTAACGGTGTCTAAACTCCTCACCCACAATTCCTTCAAACAAGGCTTCTCTGATACAGTTTCTCCTCGGATCGAAATATAAAAAATAAAACGATTCAAACACACGAGATGGTGCGAAAATAAGCTCACCATGCATCAGTAATGCCCTGGAAATATAGATATGTCCCCCGTTCTCTCCTGGGAGGTAAATGAAGAAACCGTTGATGTGTCCATTCGTCTCCATTTGCATCTTCCAAAACATAGAGATCAATTTCACCAAAGGGAATGCTATAATCAACTAAGGCTTGCCTTCTAAGACGACATCGTCTTATGAGGTGCCAAACGAGAATAAGTCTCGGGAAACTTTATCGGATAGAACTTTTCAGATTTGACATCAAAGCTCATCATTATAGGATCATGATGACCAATACCAACGACACGAGCTTCATAATACAGGATTCCATTGAAGCATCGCCCATGTCTTCCACTTGGGCAATGCCTAGGGCTACCTTTGGTTATTATTCTCCAAGAGTCTTGAGCTCCCAATGTAAGAACCCGAGGAGGCTGTTGGGAATATTCGTTACGATACGCACAGTACTTTGTGTTTACCTTCCAATGGATCGTATCCTAAATAAGACATATAGTTATCATTACTCTGGATGTTTTCTTTGGGATGTGGTAAGGTTGAAAACCGTCTCAAGCTTGGGTTCCAAATCTTGAATCCGTCCACTAAGAACAAGCCCTGGACGCTCTCGGATCGCGTATAGTTCCAAAAATAATGAGGGTCTGTTATTTGATAACTGTAGACCGGAGGATAAGACCCGTAAGGATTCTGGTATTGAGAAAACGTGATAACGAAATGCTTCGATTGTGAGACTGAGATTGTGACCAGAAGACGCAGTGGCCGTGAGTTGATAAAACTCGGAAGTGTGGTGAGATAAGACCTGCAGAGCTTGGACACACAGCTGACATCTCACGATCGATTCCGCAGGAAGTCTTGAGAGTATCTCCAAGGTTAGCTCAAGAGGAATATGATCTGGTTGAGATCTATCATCATCATCATCATGTGTTGCTCTCTGGATCTCTCCCGTCTTCTCCTCTTCTTCATCCATGGCCGATTGCTCAAGAATACTTTTTGTTAATAAAAACCCTAGCTAATTCCTTCTTCCGTTTATATTCCCCTTTATATTTTTGAACTAAAACTAAAATACATATCCATTTACTAAAAAAATGTAACACTAAATATATGATTAGATTTCATGCAATCTTTAATAAATATCTTTTGACAAAATATCTTATAATTAGTATATTTTGTCGAAATATAATAATTTTGTAATTCCGTACTATATAGATATAAAAAAAAAATCATTTTCAAAGAGGAATTTATTATTAGATTAGGTTTTTTTCGAGGTCAGTAAGAAAACCACTGAGAAGCCGGAAACAAAAAAAAAAAGATTGGAAATAAATGGTCGAGTAACTTTCATAAGAACAAAAAAAAACCACTACTAATTCCCGCAATTTTATCCATGTGATTGGTCATTTTCTCAATTAAACCGAAACAAACAAATTCGAAACCTACTGACGGTTTAATTTGGTCAGCAATTTTCAACCACTAACAAACATATCGAAATCATCTCACGTTACTCTGAAAAGCCTATCGCTACTTACAAGTCTCTTTGGTTGCGTATCTTTTTCGATAATAATGCACACTTGCACAGTGCTTTTTCTTTTCCTCTCCAAAAATTGAGAACTTTGATACAACTGTGGGGATCTCAAAAGCTTAAAACTAGACAATGTTGAGCCATAAAAAAAGAAACAAAACCAATCTGAACATGGTTTTTGATGCGTCAGTTGATCATGTCTTCTACAAACCAGACTAGGAAGAGAGTAAGATCCATGCTCCAAACACCGGGAAGGTAATCAGTGCAGATGCCTGGAGATTTCATTGTACAGATTTGTTGATTAAGGATCACACAAATCAAACATCTCGACTTAACAAATTTACCAGATATGGAAAAACCAACCGACATACCATAAAAAACACCACTTCTCTGTTTGCAAGAGCCGCTGTGATCTCGTTTCTTTCCATCTCATGCTTGATGAAGCCTTGTAACTATAAAGAACCAAAGCAAAGTGTGGTTACACAGAATCTCTCGATCTAAGTTATGCAGAGGACGAAATGTAAAGATTTGAAACTAAACCTGGTGGTGATATTTGGTAACAGCTGCCCAGAGGCTCTTTAACCGTGACAGGGGTTGTGTGAGATACGATTGCACAAAGAGAGAAACCTTCTTTCCCTCCCAGTGAATGTCAAATGCTTCATGAACTTTGGGCAGATGTTTTCCTCGGATGTCGCTCATGAGCTAAATACAGACGCACAAAGGAGAAATGAGAGGCTATGAGATGATTAAACGACGGTTTAAGCTTTTATAGCTTTACTCCTTAGATTTCATATCACTGTAAGCCTGACCACTATGTTTAGTGTAATACCTTCAAGAGAGTGCATCTGCTAGGTGTGTGATGCCTTCGGTCATTGAATTCTTTCATCTTCAAGATGAAATAGAAACAAAAAACAACAACATCGGTGATGTGAATCTATACACTACTTGATCAAAACTCACAACTCAAAATATTCAACTGCAATAAACGACAAAGTTAAAAGCAAAAACAAAGACCTGCTCAAGATGCTGAACCTGAATCCACTGTTCTGTAACAACTTCGGTCATCTAAAAATGATAAGAAAAGTAGGTCAAAACCATAAACTCATGTAGCATTTGGTCACCGCAACAATCTGAAAACTCATTACATACAAACCCTATTAGAATCAGACAGATTCCATCCGCTACCACGGAAAATTAAAGGAATTAAGCCCATAAAATCAAACTCAAGATAAGCGCAAAGGTAGACAAAAGTGGGGTAATCTAGTACTAAACATACACACAACAAGTTACTATTTGATGCTTAAATACCTAACAACAAGTTATATGCCAATATATGCTTAATTTCCCGAGGATCCACACATACTTGAGCAGTTTAAAAGGTGAGGTAGGAAAGAATAATAGTCCACAATTTCTGTAGAAATGCTATACAATATATGCTTTAAAGGAATGGGTAAAAGTCAAACAAAAGCCAGTAAACACCTGTTCAACTTCCAAAGTGGTAGCTTTAACTTTATCCTCAGCATCTCTTGCCTTATCCTCTAAAACGTGAAGCTCGAAGTTGGTTGTTCTCAAGGCAGCCCATAGGAGTTTAACCTAGCAATGCCAAACCTGTTGTTTAGATTAGTGGAGTTGAAGAAAAAGTAGCTCCATCTTTGGCAGAACACATTTGGGAAATAAACCAAATATATATAACAAAAAAAAACAGACCTCTTCCTCCAACTCGCTTATCCTTTTTTGGACCAAAGGTAAGCCGCTCTGCGACCAAGTAGTAAGTGTCAGCAATGCGACTATCATGGTAAAGTATACACTTCTACTAAGAAATTATGATTCCAAACAGAAACAAAGACCCCTAATTCAAGAGCAGCAACATAATAGAACCCCTTGATATGCGTCTTAAGGGTTTATAAGCTGTTGGTTCTAGAATCATACCAACCTCGATGCTGTATGAAGCAGACTGCAAATCATGGATCTGAGTTTCAGCATCTTGGATCAACTTCTCACGCTCTTTCAAGTAAATGGTCTTAGCATCTACCTTCTGTATGGTCGCATCAAGAACAGCTTCTACATGATCAGAGCCAGTCGATTCCCAGCAAACAAAAGATTACAATTAGCAAAAACGAAAAAAGGCAATCGGAACAAGAAGAGAGAGAAATTTGTATACCCAATTGTGATATTCTGAGCTTAGCTGCGTCCAGATCATTGACCAAGTGCTGATTAGAACCGATCTGCTGGGTTTCAGAGGAGAAAACGAAGAGTGGTGAGGCTATAATGGGGAGAAACAGAGCAGCCAAATGCATCCCCATTCTCTGTCACCGGAGTTTCGACGTTCAGATTGTTTCAGACACACCGGTCGTTTTTCCGGCGCCGGCAGCTCAGACCACAGTTGTGTCTCTTCTTCTTCAGCGAGATTGAGAGTGGAAGCTCCTCGTTCGAGTCAAATCGTAGCTCAACCCATCAAAGGATTTCAAATTCAGGCTTCTTTCCGATTTTCTCTGTGATTCGAGGAGTGAACCGGGTTTGAGAAATTCTGAATTGAACCGGTTCTATGTGATTAAGAGAAAAAAACATTTAATTAAAAGACGACAGGGATTGTAAACTCCAAAACAATAAACGGCAGGCTGTTTGGTCCCTTAAGAAACTGGGAAAGAAAATCTTGCAACCTGCGGATCTGAAAGACAAGACCAGAGAGGCTCGTAAAGCCTTGAAGATTTGTATTAATCAGTTAATTAATTAGAATTAAATTTAATAAAAAGAGAAAAGGCCGAAAGTGTGAGGGAAGATTGCATCATAAAAAGCTTCGTAAACACATCAATCAACGGCAGAAACACACATACGCACGCGATTCGCTGTAGAATCCCTCAAGTTTCGATTTTTTTTTCTTTTCTTTTTTAAAAAACGTTTTTTTTTTTTAAAGAAGAAACAAGATTTAAATTAGAACAAAGGGAAAAAGATAGAAAAATAATATGATGGAGGTTGAAATTGAGATGAGTGGTACGAGCCCTGTTGTTTTTCCTTTTTGGTTTTTATCGATTTTACTATTATTATTGTTCTTGTTATATATTCTACTTTTATTTTTACGTTTTTCGACAATAATTTGGCTAGTAGTAATCGAAAGGGGGAAAAAGGGATCAGGGTTATTTGTTTTGTAGAAAGCCCTAGTTTTTTCGTTTCTTGTTTTTGTTTTGTGTTGTTGTTCTTCTTCTATCTTGAATCTCTTGTTGCGGCCGTTTCTGGGTTTCCTCGTCGTCGTCTCTCTCTCTGTTGTTCATCAATCTTCCATGGAGATGGGTTCTGATGGAGAAGATCAGATCAGGAGCGTTGCTGATGGTAGTAACAAGAAGAAGAAGAAGATTGATCATTCCAATTCCAATTCCAATTCCAAGGACGCTCTCGCCAAGCCTAAGCGCCAGATGAAAACTCCCTTTCAGCTCGAATCCCTCGAGAAAGTTTATGCAGGTTTTCTCATCAATCTAATTTTGATTCATCTTCGTTGATGTTCCTGTGTTGTTGAATTTGGTTTTTGATTTTTGATTTTTGATCAGAGGAAACGTATCCGTCGGAGGCGACGAGGGCTGAGTTGTCTGAGAAATTGGATTTGACAGATCGACAGTTACAGATGTGGTTTTGCCACAGGCGGCTAAAGGACAAGAAGGATGGCCAGACTAAGAAACCGGCCAAACCAGTCCAACCGGCTGCTGCTGCTTTGTCGTCGGTTAACGAGTTACCGGCTGCTGGATCGGTTCCTGAACTGGATTCCAGATCTGGTTCGGGTTCTGGGTCAGGCTGCAGCCCTTATTCGGAGTCAAGGAGGAATTTTGCGAGTGGAAGTAGTAGTTCTCGAGCTGAATTGGATGAATACGAGAAAATGGGAAATGCGGGCTATGAGCCACGGTTGTCTATAATGGTTCGTAGAGCTATTGTCTGCATTGAGGCTCAGTTAGGGGAACCATTGAGAGATGATGGACCCATTCTTGGCATGGAGTTTGATCCGTTGCCTCCTGGTGCATTTGGAACACCTATAGGTATATACATTACTTTCGATTACGCTTGGTATGTTTTGTGACTTGTATTTGGATCCTTACTAATTATAACAGAATGTCATGCTTAATGTCAGTGTTAGTATTAGAAAGTTTCTGTCTTTGTTGTCATGCTCTAACTTTTTTCTTTTTTGGTCGTGGACAAACTATTGTAGCAATGCAGAAGCACCAAGTTCATCCATATGAGAGCAAAATGTATGAGCCACATGATGCCCGACCTCGAAGAGTTAGTTTTCTGACTAAACAGATAGGCTCTATTTAATGTCTTTGTTCTGACAGCCTGAAATTATACCAGAGAATAAAAATGCTGCCGAGTTACAATCAAACTTTATATTTTATGTGCAACCTTACCTAGCTATTGCTTTATGCCGCTTTGAGAATTACTTAAATATTCTTGTCCTAGCTCGGGGGTCTCCTGTCATTGTTTCTAGCAGTTGAATTATTTATACATGATAAATTAAACTAGCACAATCGTAAATAGACCAGTTGAAGAGGTTACATAAACTGATGTATGATTTTTATTGTAGGAGTATTTTTAAGAGCTCTCATTGCATTAAGGCTGACGTATCAGTCTTATGGTGGTTATTGTTCTCTGGTCAATGTTAAAAAGATGAATTTGGCTTTGTTGTTTGTATTCTCCTTCTTGTGCGTTGATGTAGTCACATTTTCATGATATTTTCTTTTTATTGTTGAACTTATTTGCTTTTGTTGATTATAGTCTCAAGCTGCTGCCCGTTCTTTCCATGAGCAACAATCTCTGGATGATCCGTCTTCCTTTACACCTGAGATGTATGTACGATACTCTGAAAGTCATGCACGTGGTATGGACTATGAAATTACACGTTCTAAGAGTTCATCATTTATGCACGGGAATGGGCCTTTACCAAGGTCTTATGGTGCCCATGGAAATGCATCTCGTAACTGTTCTACATCTCAACAAGACATGTCTAGCCCCATTGTTCCATCACCTCATGGTGATAGTTTCCTGATGGAGAGAGACTCATCAGTCCTCCGGACAGAAGATCCATATTTGTTGTCTGACGGGGTGCGTAAGAGTAATGATGTGCATAGGAAGGGAAAGGTAGCTTCCTGTGCCAACTTTAGTTTCATCCTTTTTTGTTGACAAGATGTGTTTTGATTGTAATGTTATTTTTCTCTGTTTACTCTCGCAGATTAACGATGGTAGACTTGGAAGAGGGAGTGAAACCCTAGAGAATCGTGGACAAAAAGATCTTGAGAAACTAGAAATTCAGAGGAAAAGGGTATTCTCTTCATTTCTCATCCTTCTGACTGCTTATTAGAAAGGTCTTATTGTCTTTTATTAGTATCCCTGTAACACATATTGATGAGTTGATACTTGTGTCCTCAGAATGAAGAACGCATGAGAAAAGAGATGGAAAGGCATGAGCGTGAGAGGCGTAAAGAAGAAGAGAGGTTGATGCGTGAAAGAATAAAAGAGGAGGAGAGGTCACAGCGTGAACAGCGACGTGAAATGGAAAGAAGAGAAAAGTTCTTACAGAGAGAATTTGAACGAGTAAGTTTTGAAAACTATACCCAGTTGTTATTCTTTAGTATTTTAGAAATCCTGCTGAGATTGAGCAACTTTTGTGGCAAGAGTACGGAAAATGAGACTTATCTTTCTGTTGGAATGTTAAAGGCGGAGAAAAAGAAGCAAAAAGAAGAGAGTCGTCGGGAGAAAGACGCTATTAGACGCAAGATTGCCATTGAGAAGGCAACGGCACGTAGAATTGCTAAGGAGTCTATGGATCTAATTGAAGATGAGCAGCTAGAACTGATGGAATTGGCTGCTACTAGCAAAGAATTGCCCTCGGTATTACAGCTTGATCATGACACATTGCAAAACCTTGAATTGTATAAAGGTATGGTCGCTCTGCCAAACCTTGAAATTGATTTAGCTAGTCCTGGATTTGGTACTCACAACCCTAATGGTCTACTTAGATTGTAGGCTTTACAATAAACAATTTGTAGCTTCTCAATTATTTTGGTAATTTATTCATGTCTTTTTCCTCCTTAAATTTTTAAGATTAATTTTAATGTTTACGTTCTTGGTTTGGTACATGCTATGGTCTTGTCTGGAATATTCCATATTGATTGTAGCATGTTAGAAACACTACCAAGAAAAGTTGATGGACATTTTTTTTATTCAATTCAATATTTTGTTGTAAAACCATTGCTTTCTAGATTGGCAGTAGCTTTTTAATTTGCTTTCTCGTACAATTGATCTCCATATACTTATCAAAATCAAGATAGTCAAAGTAATTTGCTTATATACCATACTCGATTGGCTTAACTTTGTTATAGTGTTGTCATTTTTTTCTAGATCTTGCAATTCATCATAGCTATTCTACTTTTTCAGATTCTCTGAGCACATTTCCACCAAAGGCTTTGCAACTGAAAATGCCGTTTACCATTTCTCCATGGAAGGATTCCGAGGAAAATCTTGGAAACCTTCTAATGGTATGCTCTATTGATCTTTAAACTCTGCGTATGCTGCCTCTCATTTGAAATTAGTACCATCAGAATAACTATGGATCAGAACAATTAGACTAATTTGGAATCAGTTGGATTTGTTTTTTCACGTTTTATGCATCCTTTTGCGTGTTTCAAATTTCTAATATTGTGGTTGCTTTTCAGGTTTGGAGATTCCTAATATCATTTTCTGATGTTCTTGACCTATGGCCTTTTACCCTGGATGAGTTTATTCAGGCTTTTCATGACTATGTAAGTCTCCCATTAGTACTCATTCTGAGATTCCCTTGTTTTCTCGTGTTCTATAGTTGTTTCTTGCATTCCATTGTTCTTGCTCTGTATTTGATATATATATATCCTATTGTAGGACTCAAGGTTGCTGGGGGAGATACATGTTACTCTTCTGAGATCAATAATACGAGATGTTGAAGATGTTGCTAGAACACCTTTTAGTGGAATTGGAAATAACCAATATACTACCGCCAATCCTGAGGGTGGACATCCGCAGATAGTTGAAGGGGTAACTTTCTCTGTCTCTGTATGCTAATATTCTTTTCTCTTTTTGGATTTGGTTCAGTGGGCCTTCATCTTTCCTAATGCTTCCTTCTTCTTCAGGCTTATGCATGGGGCTTTGACATTCGTAGCTGGAAAAAGCATTTGAACCCACTAACATGGCCTGAAATACTGCGACAATTGGCACTCTCTGCTGGTTTGGGGCCTAAGCTGAAGAAAAAAAATTCCCGATTGACCCATACTGGTGACAAGGATGAGGTACTTATTCGCGTTTGTGTGTCCTCTGAATCCTAACGAATGTTTGCTTAGGATGTAAAATTAGTACTATCTATGGAAACAAAAAAATGAAATCATGGAGGCTAGGCTAGGCTTTTTACATGAAGGTTTCAGAGGTTTTAATTTTTTCTTAAACACTGTTTTGGTTTGATTGTGTATGCAGGCTAAAGGTTGTGAAGATATCATTTCTACTATTCGCAGTGGTTCAGCAGCTGAAAGTGCTTTTGCATTAATGCGGGAGAAAGGGTTGCTGGCTCCCCGCAAGTCGAGACATCGGTTGACACCTGGAACTGTAAAATTTGCAGCCTTTCATGTTCTCTCTCTTGAGGGAAGCAAGGGACTGACAGTATTAGAACTTGCCGATAAGATTCAGGTATATCTATAATCTATATTTGTTCAGCAGATTTCATCGCAAATGAAATATTTCATTTACTTAGTTTTTATGGTTTCCACTGGAAGAAATCCGGACTTCGGGACCTGACAACAAGCAAGACGCCAGAGGCTTCTATCTCTGTTGCATTGACAAGAGATGTGAAGCTCTTCGAAAGAATAGCTCCTTCGACTTATTGTGTACGAGCTCCTTATGTGAAGGATCCTGCGGATGGAGAGGCAATACTCGCAGATGCTAGGAAGAAGATAAGGGCATTTGAAAATGGATTTACAGGTCCAGAAGATGTGAATGATCTTGAAAGGGATGAAGACTTTGAATGTGATATTGATGAGGATCCTGAGGTTGATGATTTAGCCATTCTGGCAAGTGCCTCGAAAAGTGCCGATCTAGATGAAGCGAATGGTTTGTCTGGAAAGGGAGGAGATACTATGTTCTGTGATGTTAAAGCAGATGTAAAGAGTGAGGTTGAGAAGGGGTTTTCTTCTCCTCTTCCAAGCAGTGTGAAAAGCAGTGTTCCACAATGCCATAGTGAGCACCGTAAAGATACCGCGGTTTACTGCGTGGATAATAAGAATGATGTGGTTGAAGATAGCAACCAGGGCCAATCATGGATTCAAGGTCTTACAGAAGGGGATTACTGTCATCTAAGTGTTGAAGAGCGCCTTGATGCCCTTGTTGCTTTAGTCGGCATTGCCAATGAAGGAAATTCCATCCGATGTGGTCTTGAGGTAAAATCTGGTTTTTATATTATCAGCTTTCCTCTTGGACAGAGAAGAACTTGACCTTCTGAGTCTGTTACATGTGTTCTGATTGAAATTTATTCTCAGGATCGTATGGAAGCAGCAAATTCTCTTAAAAAGCAAATGTGGGCCGAAGCACAATTAGATAACAGCTGCATGAGAGATGTACTTAAGCTTGATTTTCAAAACTTATCAAGCAGCAAAACCGAATCAATGATGGGTCTACAAATCATCCAAAGCTCTACCCGTGAGAGGGATAGTTTTGACAGAGACCCGTCTCAACTTATAGATGAAACAAAGCCCCTGGAAGTTGTTTCGAATGATCTTCATAAATCATCTACTGAGAGAGCCTTTATTAACCAAGAGGCCAATATAAGTCAAGAAAATTGTTCTTCTCAACATGGATATGCTTCAAAGAGATCACGCTCACAATTAAAATCATATATAGGCCACAGAGCAGAAGAGGTGTATTCATACCGTTCTTTGCCGCTTGGACAAGATCGGCGCCACAATCGTTACTGGCATTTTGCTGCATCAGCATCTAAAAGTGATCCTTGCTCGGGGCTTTTATTTGTTGAGCTCCATGATGGCAAGTGGCGCCTCATTGATTCAGAAGAGGTAATAACAACCTTAGCAGTTAAACAATTTGTTGCTATAAATAAGGGTTTTGATTGCCCTTTGGCTGCTTATATAGAGATTTTAACCATGCCTTGTGAATTTGTTCTGCGTAGGCTTTTGACACTCTGGTTGCATCACTGGATATGCGTGGGATCAGAGAATCCCATTTACGCATAATGTTGCAGAAGATTGAGGGATCATTCAAAGAGAATGCTTGTAAGAATATAAAGCTATCTAGAAACTTGGAGGAAAAGAGTGTTGTGAATCATTCTCCTAGGGATTCTGTGAGCCCATCCAGTGCTATATCGGGGTCAAACTCTGATTCAATGGAAACTTCAACATCTATTAGAGTTGATCTAGGGAGAAACAACACGGAGAAGGAGAATTTATCAAAACGGTTCCATGATTTCCAGAGATGGATGTGGAGCGAGTCATACAATTCACTACCTTCTTGTGCTAGGAAATACGGGAAGAAGAGATGTGAACTGTTAGCAACGTGTGAAGTCTGTGTTACTTCTTATTTGTCTGAGTATACACACTGCACTTCTTGTCACAAGAGATTGGACATGGTTGATAGTTCAGAGAGAAAGATAATAGATTCAGGTTTGACTGCGTCTCCTCATCCTTTTGGAGTCAGGTTGCTCAAAGCACTACTTGTTTTTCTTGAGGTAAACCATCAATGAACTAACTGCGTCTCCTCTTCCTTTTGAAGTTGTTGTTCTAGCTAAAAGTCGACTTTTAGTGTACAGTCAGTTAGGCGCCGGTTCTTTGATACCAACTTTTGACAACTTCACAACTTCATTTATTGACAGGCATCTGTTCCAGATGAAGCTCTTGAATCATTTTGGACAGAGGACAAAAGAAAAATTTGGGGCTTTAGGTTGAATGCTTCATCTTCACCTGAAGAGCTTTTGCAGGTTCTATCATCTTGCTTTTCTTTCCCTAAATTAAAACAAATTGGAGATGACGTTTTTTTGTTTTAAAACCTGCTATCTTCCTTTCTGTTTTTGACAGGTCTTGACTTCCTTAGAGAGTGGAATCAAGAAAGAATCTTTGTCATCCAATTTTGTATCGGCAAAGGAGCTCTTGGGAGCTGCTGATGCTGAGGATCCAGGATCAGTGGACATTTTTCCATGGATACCAAAGACAGTATCAGCGGTCGCTTTGAGACTTTCCGACCTTGATGCATCCATTATGTATGTGAAGCCAGAGAAACCTGAGCTAATCCCAGAAGATGAGAACGAGCAGATTGTAAGTTTTTAAGACCATTTTGATAATATTAAGAAATGTGAAAATTGTTTCTCTGTTACTCATTTGGAAGTTATTTTTATGGTTTTGGAATCTTATGTTACTCGCTTTATGTAGAGCCTTTTCCCTGGAAACTCTCTTTTCAAAGGCAAAGGACCCAAAGACCAAGAAGACCAAGAAGAGGTTGTTCCAAACTTGGGTAAAAGAAGTAATAAACGTGGACGAGTAAGCTTTGGATCTGGATCAAACAGAAAGGTGAAGAGGAAGAAAGCGCAAGGTGGTCCTAACAGATTTGTTGCTGGTAGGAGCAATGTTGCAGTCGATAGGAACTTAACGAGCGTTGAGTTGAACCATCAAGTCCCTGGAAGAGGAAAGAGGACGGTTAGAAAAAGACCAGAGAGGAACGATGAGGACAATTACCGCTTAGTCAGCAGAATGGCTAACATTGTTAGGCCCAAAAGCGAAGAAGTTGAAGAGGAAGATGATGAAGAAGAAGAAGAGCAAACATTCAGAGACATTGATGAAGATTGGGCAGGTGAAACTCCTAGAGAGATGGACGAGGACTGGGCCAGTGAAACACCTAACAGAATGATGACGCCGATGCAAGTGGATGATGAAAGTGACAACAGTGTAGGAGTTGAATCAGAGGATGAGGATGAAGTTGGTGATGGTCAGTTTGTGGATTACAGCCAGAGAAACAAGTGGGGATTAGATTGGAATAGTAACCCAAATGAAGCAGTGGAAGATGCGGAAGAGGAAGAAGAAGAAGATGAAGTCGTTGGGGCTGAGCGGGTCGAAGGAGAAGAGGTCGCAGAAATGAGTGAGAGCTCAGAGGATGATGATATACCTGCTAATAATGCAGCAAACAATTACAACAGAGAATCAGAAGATTACAGCAGCAGCGATTCATGAATTGAGATCTAGCGTGTGGAGAGGGAAGATTACATTCTTGAAGACATATTATATATATATATATAGGCGAAAAAGGAAAGATAGTATCAGAATAGGATTTCACCTGAGAGAAGTAATAGAAGAACATTTCTGATTAGTTTGGTGAAGTCAAAGCCAAGCCAAGGCATATATTTAGCAATGCCTTTGTTATCATAATAAATTATTTTGTTGAGTATTAAGTTAAATGATTCTTGTGTCAATCTCCAAGGCTTAAGAGAATTATCAAATAAAGATCACAAGAGAAGTCAAAAACATAAGAGAATTTTATAGTTCGATAAATGTGATCAAATTACAAGGGTATAACTGTAATTTTACAACTCTTTCTCCCAAAGGAAAATGAATCATTCGTCCTAGGATTCAGGCAGAATCTGACCATTAAATGTCAAGAGGTATATATGCCAAAGAGACATTTTGTAGAATTGAAAGAATTGTGTTTTTTTTTCTCTCAAATTATTGTCATGAGCGTTCGCAATCGCTTGAATATCTTTTGCTTCGATGTCTTTTGAAACTTTTCTCTTGAAATTCTTTTGAAGAAAATTACATTTTATTAGTTTTTGTGCTTGTATATAAGTTATTCTAAAGTAAAGGATACTACTTTCGTAGATGGTAAACTTTGATTAGTTCGTCTTTTTTGTTTATTTTGTTTTTGAATACGAAAAGAAAAGAAAAAAAACTTTTTCATTTCTCTTGAATCTTCCATTCGGACCTGAAACATTTGACCATTCCGTACACTTCATTTAAATTTTACAATTCATTTACTCTCTCTAACACAAATAGTATCATTTTGACATATTTCACACATATTAAGAAAACTATTAAAAATTCTATATTACCTCTTATTAATACATTAAACAGTTTTTTTCTTTCTAATTAATTCACTAAAACAATAAGGTTAAAATTAGATTTTTGTTCAAAATCATGTATTGAAAACATAAAACGACTTTGTGAAACAAAAATAAAACTTTAAAATAACACTTTTTGTGAAACGGAATAAATAAATTTTAGAATATGGATATTTATCGCCGCGATAAAATATCACCAATTGAAATAGACAAGGTAAAAATTTAATAGAAAAAACAGTTTAGTCTACGAACTCTTTAAAAAAATAGTTTTCTTGTGTCTAATTTTTTATAAAATTAGTAAAATAGTTTTCAACTTTTATTTTAAATATATATTCAAATAAAATATAATAAATTATAGTGAAAAGTATAGCAAGATTTTGAATAAATTTTTTTTTTTGAATATATATGGTTTGATTATTATTTTAAAATATATAGTATTAAAAATAATTAAGAAATTAAATAATAAATAACATTTTTAATACAAAATATATACTTTTCATATTTTAATTAATAATTTTAAAAGATTATTATATGCTTTCTTATTTTAATTATTTTTTGTTATTTATAATGACCATTTCATGTAATAATTTACAAAACAAAATTCATTTTTAAAAATATCTTTTTAAATAATATTATAAAGATAAGCTACTGTCCTACACATTTGCTATTTGCACAAGACACATATACGGTACTGGTATACACATGTACATACATATATCATATATAATGCAAGCAAGCATAAAACATTCATCAAAAGAAGAGAAAGTCCAACTTTAGATTGGACAATAACAAATATAGAACTTCAAATGGGAAATTAATTAATAGAATGTAATACTAGTTGTTAAAAGGCTTTTTTTTTTTTTTTTACCCCGCCAACCAAAAAGGCGAATAGGAAAGTGGGAGAAGGTGGGATGTGAAATAATCTTCAATATATTCATAAAGATTAATTAAAGTGAATGATTAAGCTTATGGGAATCATTATCGTTACCAAAAAAAAGATTAAGGGAATAATTATGATTGCAAGGTAGGAATATGACCAAAACTTGGGCCGAATAAATTGGACCGCTGACTTTTCTCCCTGCTTCTAGTTAGTCTTCTAGATGCTTTTAAAAAAATTATTTTACTCTTCTATTTTCATATTTTAACCTAAGAAGAAGTAAAAACACGTATTTAACCACGTAGAACCCACAACTACTGTTGTTTATATAAATTATTATAGTTGTTGGACCCATTGAAACACTAATATAGATCTCGAGAAATCATCAGTCATCAGTTCTATCTCAATATCTTGCGGGAGTTCTACAATTAGGATTTAAAAATAGAATAAAATATGAAATAATATTAAGATTAACGAGTCCTCTTTTTCTTTTCTTTTCTATATGTGTAAATTCATACACGAATAATTGCGATTGATGAGGCAAGATATGTCTAGCTACGGACTTGAATTGATATATACTAAGATATATGTAATAGAATAATATGCTAATGCTAATAGAAAAATATAGAATTTTTCAAAATCTCTTGTAATATAATTGGCTATCACACTTGGAATTTTTACCAAATAAAATTTGAATAAGGATCGACAAGGTGATACAAGAGTGGGTGTAAGACTGTAAGTCTTCAACATATATATGGATTTATATTCCCTCAAAGTTTGCAAAAGTGCCACTTTATAATATTTATCAGGTCCCGCAGATCTTATGGCAAGTGGACACTTCGAAAAAGTTTGGGTACAACCACAAAAGTTTATTTGAAGATTTCACCAAAAGCAAAAGGAGAAAAAGAAAGGAAAAAGAAACACATTTGAGAATAAATATAGTACAGGAAAGTTTTCGTTTGGAGTATTAATATTTGTATTTTATGATGTGAAAAAAGATAAACATGGATCTATTAGTGTCTTAATTCAATACATTAAAAAACAAAAAACAGAATGAAAATTGCGCCACTTAATATTTAGTCATATATATATATATATATATATTGTCTAGGATATATCTCATATATAACGTCACACATATTGGATGGCTGCACCTTCTAAAGAAGATTGCCTACGTACCCTTTAGAAGGGATCAAGCCAAACACGTAGTTCTAAGACAACACTCCTAATCTCACACAGGTATACCACAACTTGGTAACTCTTTATATAGAGAGTCTCAAACATTAACCTAATCCTAATAGGAAACATAACAATTTAGATAACTTCTAAAAAGCTAATTTTCCTTTTTTCATGACTCGGTAGAATTAGGTTAGCTTGTTTCTCAAGCTTTCTTCAAGCTTAATCCAACATATTGTACATAGTGTTTTTTTTTTTCATAGATCATGTGACTCATGTCTATTGCTGCAATTCCCTTGTTATTCCTACATTGTATCTTCTAAACACTGATCAGTCGAGAGTGGAAAGACAAGTTTCTGCTAAATATATATGATAAACAAATTAAGCTACTAATGAAATTTAACTGTGGTTAACCAAATCTAACCAATCACAACTAGAACCGATACTCTGATAAATCTCATAAACAAAAAAAAACATTTTAT
This sequence comes from Eutrema heterophyllum, assembly GCA_002933915.1. Classification (NCBI taxonomy): domain Eukaryota; kingdom Viridiplantae; phylum Streptophyta; class Magnoliopsida; order Brassicales; family Brassicaceae; genus Eutrema; species Eutrema heterophyllum. Next base: position 257,382 of record PKMM01002486.1, read on the forward strand.
TTGATGAACAAATATAATATCTTTCAACCCAAAATATTGATTATTCTATATCATCAAACTACATAAGTTTTTCAATCCAAAAATTATATTAGTAAATGGGCCTAAGTCTTTTATAATTACTTTAGATTACAGTGTAAACATTGATGTAAAATTCCTAACATATATCCTTCAGTCAAGTTTTGTACTGTATAAATTTGTAGCAACCTCATTTTTTTCGTAAAAGAGTTTTTTTTTTTTTTTTTTTTGTAACTGTTTTCGTAAAATTGTGCTATCCAAGTCTTTAAATTTTTCTTTAAACCTCGGTTCACTAG
>PKMM01002486.1:259126-282576 GCA_002933915.1 Eutrema heterophyllum
CTCGAACCAAGACGCTTTCTCTCTCTTTGTTGTCTCACTCAACTCTTTTCGGATTTCTTCTTCATTATCATCCGCTTGCTCCTTTGATTCACCCTTCTTGCACTTTTTCTCTTTCTTTGTTATCTCACTCGACTCTGTCTCATTCTCTTCTTTGCCAATTTGCTCTGTCTCCTCTGTTTGCTGCTTTGAAAACATGCCACCACGTACGGCACCACCACTTCCTCACCGTGTTTCAGGCCATTATCATCGCCGTCGGAGCTCATCTCCACCGCCACAGCTCCGTCTCCATCTTACGATTCGCCTTTGATTCGGCTCCTCTTAACTCCTCCATCTCCGTATCAAAGCTCTCGATTTTCCGACTGATTTCACCGTTATCGGTTATTTCTCCACCCGAATTGCAGCTCTAAAACGTTCCCTTGCACAGATGAATTCTTCTCGTTGCTCCTTCAAAGAGCTTCTAAGTACATCTAGCTCATTGATGTCCTTGTGCATCTCACCTTCTTGTTCTTTCAACAACTTCTTTTGGGGAGAAATTTCTTCTCTTTCCCTCTCCAGAGCAAGCTTCTCGTACTGCACTTCTTTCATCTCTCTCTGAGCCAACTTCTTTGCGTAACTAATATTGTCAAGCTCTTCAAGGCTTCTCTTCTCATGTGTTCTCGCCCTTTCATTAAAATCTCTCTCACCCTCTTCTTCGTGCCTCTGCAACTCCATGTCAAGATTTCTTTAGGTGGATCGAATCCCTCTTCTATTAAGCTCTTGCATCGATCCACCTCTTCTGCGTAAGTAGCGTTTGTCATTGGAAGTTCCGGATCTTGCTCATCATCCAAAGCCTTAGTAATCTCAACCTCTTTAATCACTTTCAGCTTATTACCACGGGTCTTTCAAAGTGAAGTCCGGATTGTTTTCTTTGGCTTCTTCTTAGAACTCAAGCTACCCCGAGAAGCACCGTCCTCTTTATTGATCAGACTAACATCAGTCTTAATATGTACCGAAGCATCAAAAGTCTCATTAGCAACGGAGACCGTTCCGTTGCTCTCCTCTACAAAGCATCTTTTGATTCTTTTCTCAATACGCCTCCAAACCGTAAAAACTCGACTTTGTTTTCGTTATCATGAGCCCACCTTGATTGAACGTAAAACCGTAACCAGAAGCTTGGATCCACCAATAATCAAACGTCGCAGCTTCCGAAGTACGAAATTGCAGCTAAATTGAACTCGAATTTGCAGAAATTTAGTATTGAGTATTCTTCTTCTTCTTCTTCTTCGTAGTGTCTCAGGATCGAAACGCTCTGCTACCAAATCTAGGATATATCTCATATATAACGTCACACATATTGGATGGCTGCACCTTCTAAAGAAGATTGCCTACGTACCCTTTAGAAGGGATCAAGCCAAACACGTAGTTCTAAGACAACACTCCTAATCTCACACAGGTATACCACAACTTGGTAACTCTTTATATAGAGAGTCTCAAACATTAACCTAATCCTAATAGGAAACATAACAATTTAGATAACTTCTAAAAAGCTAATTTTCCTTTTTTCATGACTCGGTAGAATTAGGTTAGCTTGTTTCTCAAGCTTTCTTCAAGCTTAATCCAACATATTGTACATAGTGTTTTTTTTTTTCATAGATCATGTGACTCATGTCTATTGCTGCAATTCCCTTGTTATTCCTACATTGTATCTTCTAAACACTGATCAGTCGAGAGTGGAAAGACAAGTTTCTGCTAAATATATATGATAAACAAATTAAGCTACTAATGAAATTTAACTGTGGTTAACCAAATCTAACCAATCACAACTAGAACCGATACTCTGATAAATCTCATAAACAAAAAAAAACATTTTATTTGATGAACAAATATAATATCTTTCAACCCAAAATATTGATTATTCTATATCATCAAACTACATAAGTTTTTCAATCCAAAAATTATATTAGTAAATGGGCCTAAGTCTTTTATAATTACTTTAGATTACAGTGTAAACATTGATGTAAAATTCCTAACATATATCCTTCAGTCAAGTTTTGTACTGTATAAATTTGTAGCAACCTCATTTTTTTCGTAAAAGAGTTTTTTTTTTTTTTTTTTTTGTAACTGTTTTCGTAAAATTGTGCTATCCAAGTCTTTAAATTTTTCTTTAAACCTCGGTTCACTAGATATTGGAACCACAAAAAAAAAACAGTTCAGAGAAAATACAAGAAGCGTGAGATTATATAACAAATGTATATAGAAGAATGAGTCCATATAATGAAGGGTGTCCAACTACTCCTATAATAACCGTTACTAGCTCTTAATTAACGGTTACAAAATTTACAATGCTTAGCATGTGATCCCTACACACGATACAAATGCCAAATTATACTCACACAAATCTTGCGCGCACATCAAATTACACTCAGATCTTTCTTTTTCAGCTTTCTGATAAAATGTTCTAACGTACGTTATACATTAGTTGTACGACTGTATATCCTATATAGAAACATACTAAAACTATATGATGTATAATACATTGTATACCGCGTATATACGCCTATATAAACCATGTATTTTAGGACAATATGCAACGCCTGACGGTAGATAAAACAATTAATTATTACGAGTAAAATGATCTGTGGATAAAATGAAAAAAAAAAAAAAAAAACATAGAAGACCAAAACAAGTCCATATTTTTGTTTAGTTGAATCTCGTGTTTTGCTTTGGTAAAAACAGACATCGAGATTGCATGCCGTTTCTTTGGTTTCAGCAGTCCCTATGAATGAATGATAAAGACACCGACGCGATGTTTCCAACTGTTGGGCTCTGTCTCGGGAATACTCTCTTTTCTTTTCATTTTTTTTTTCTTTTTCCTTCCCTTATCGATTTATTCACCATCTCTTTTTTTTGGGCAAACCCCAAAGGCCAAAAAGAAAACGTGACGGAAGTGAAATTATTTGTTTTTTTTTAAGTAGTACAATAATCATTTTTGTAGAGAATGTTGATACTATTTTGTTTGTTATTGTTAAAAATCTCAAAGCTTTTTTTTTGTTAAAGTCTTCGACCCAGTGGTTAAAGAAGTATTAAAGACTCTGTCTCTACGTAACACCCTAATATCTTTTAGCTTCAATTTGCACCACTTTCTTGGCCTTATATTGAAATGTAGTTTCCGTCTTAATATGGTTTTCTTTAGTTATGACAAGAGCTGACAAACATTTTTGTGGGTTTGTCTAAAAGAAATGCAACAAATAGCAAAGAAGAAATAAGTATTTAGAATTTTAAACCAAAAAAAAAATAAAGAAGAAGAAATAACTAGTACTCCTTCCGTTTCACAATCGTTTTAAGGTTTTTATTTTTGTTTCACAAAGAGTGACTTTTATGTTTTCAATGCATAATTTTGAACAAATACAGTTTTAACTTTATTGTTTTAGTATTTTAATTAGAGAGTCAAAATTTGCTTAGTGTATTAATAAAAAGTAATATGAAACTTTTAATATTTTTTTTAATATATGTGAAATGTGTTAAAATTATATTTTTTGTGAAAGTAGTACCAAAATGAATGTGATAATTAATGTTAAAAGATTTAAAGAAAATAAATATTAGTAATAAAAGTCCACGATTCTATGATAAGTAATGAATAATGATGCTGCTCTTTTCGTCCTTTACTTCAACCCCACGCTAAGACTAAGAGTATCACACTCCCGATGTTTGGCTTGTGTTTCCTGCAACAAATAGCAAAGAAGAAATTAATTTTAGCATTTGGAACAGCAGTAATCTGACTGGTTAAAACTATATTAACGTTTGATCAATTTGTTATTCTGGAATCAGTAACTTAATGGATGATCTTACATATTCGTTTTTCCATCGAATAAGATTAATTTTCATTTTGTTAAAGTAACAAAAAATGGATGTTTTACTCTTTGCTTAAATCTTTTCTGTAGTTTTAGGTTTAGAGGTTACAAATTTGTTTTTATATAGAATAATAGATTTTGGATTTGAGATGCACTACAAAAAATCAGGCTTCTAACGTCATTTATAATCATGGTTAACGTCGGTTATCAAATGACTCCAAATGCAGTGTATAGGCTCAATATTTAACATAACCAATATAGCAGTTTCGAGAAATACAAGAAATGCAAACCCATAGATTACTTAACCCTGCTAACAAATTACCAGTGTACTGAAGCTGAATGGTGGAAAATAATGAATTAAACACTTACCATATGGATAGGGGTCCAACGTTTTGAGGCAAGCTCGTATCCATTAGGATCGTCACTAGGAGGATAAAGAATAGAACTCCTTCATCAGAATAAACTGCAATCAAAGAGTATAAATCATCACTCATCAAAAGACTTACTCTAAAAGCACATAATGCTGAGAGTTATTTTCAGAATAAGCACTACCATTAGGATGCCACATCTTCGAGGTGAAGTTCATAGTTGGAAGACTAAGTGGATAATTCTCTGAAAACGTTATAATTGCATTAAAAGCTAGTCACCTATAACCAAACACATTTTTGTTGAGTGCGAAATACAGTAAACAAAGCTCAAGAGTTTGAAGAATGGCTACCTTGTCTTCAACTTTTTCAACTTTTCTAGTAAGAACATGATTAGAGACATAAGCTTTGCACTCTCTGAATGATACAAATCTCCTTTGAAACCCCTTCAGTCTATTATGATGTGATCTAATAGATAACAAAAAAAAAGATTAATACAAGACATATATAATTGAATCTACCAAAAACAGCATATATGATCAAACATGCTAAGGAAATATCTTATAGGAAATGTCAATAAATCTAATAGAATCGGGTACCAAATGGATCACATCCATCTTCTCACACTTGTTATCATATTTGCAAGGATAAAGATCAGATATTGGGTGAAGTTACAAGGTCATATCAAATGACCTTAATCAGTAAACAAAATACCAATTGTCCCCAGACTATTTTCGAAATTCAAAGAGATATTGAAAAACAAAATACCAATTGTCACCAGACTATTTTCGAAACGCAGTGCATCACGAGAGGACTAAACATGTTGCTGTGAAGTTTCATTTATCAGAGATTTGATAAGCGATGGGATTGTTCAAGTTGAAAAGATTGCTACAGCTTACAATCCAGCCGATATATTCACCAAGGTTTTACCAGTGGGCAAGGTCCATAGTGCGCTGGAGTTGCTCAGAGTTACAGAAAACTGAGCCGGTTTGGCTCGAGACATGAAGCTGAGTGGGTTTATTCAGAAAGATGGGAAGCTGGGTGGGTTTACTCAGGAAGATAAGAAGCTGAGAGGAGTCTTTCTCAGGAAGTTGCATGAAGATGCAGTAATCTGACTGGTTAAAACTATATTAACGTTTGATCAATTTGTTATTCTGGAATCAGTAACTTAATGGACGATCCTACATATTCGTTTTTCCATCGAATAAGATTAATTTTCATTTTGTTGAAGTAACAAAAATGGATGTTTTACTCTTTGCTTAAATCTATTCTGTAGTTTTAGGTTTAGAGGTTACAAATTTGTTTTTATATAGAATAATAGATTTTGAATTTGAGATGCACTACAAAAAATCAGGCTTCTAACGTCATTTATAATCATGGTTAACGTCGGTTATCAAATGACTCCAAATGCAGTGTATATATAGGCTCAATATTTAACATAACCAATATAGCAGTCTCGAGAAATACAAGAAATGCAAACCCATATATTACTTAACCCTGCAACAAATTACCAGTGTACTGAAGCTGAATGGTGGAAAATAATGAATGAAACACTTACCATATGGATAGGGGTCCAACGTTTTGAGGCAAGCTCGTATCCATTAGGATCGTCACTAGGAGGATAAAGAATAGAACTCCTCCATCAGAATAAACTGCAATCAAAGAGTATAAATCATCACTCATCAGAAGACTCACTCTAAAAGCACATAATGCTGAGAGTTATTTTCAGAATAAGTACTACCATTAGGATGCCACATCTTCGAGGTGAAGTTCATAGTTGGAAGACTAAGTGGATAATTCTCTGGAAACGTTATAATTGCATTAAAAGCTAGTCACTTATAACCAAACACATTTCTGTTGAGTGCGAAATACAGTAAACAAAGCTCAAGAATGTTCACTCATCTAAGCGTATATGGTCTCAAAGATGTTCTCACAGAGGGATCTCCCAAAGTGGAGACGAGCGAAGAAGAAGAGAAAGATCCAGAGAAGAAAAAGAAGATCGTAGAAGAAGAAGTGGCGAGGTTAGAGGGATGCGAGAAAGCGATGCATATGATCTTTCTCAATGTCGGTGACCACGTTTTGAGGAAGATCGAGAAGTGCACTACGACATCAGAAACTTGGGCTCTATTGGAAAGATTATACATGCCTAAGTCTTTGCCAAATAGAGTTCACGCTCAGCTCAAGCTTTACAGTTTCAAGATGCAAGATCATCGAACCATTGATGAGAATATAAATGACTTTCTGAAGTTGATTGGTGAGTTAAGTCATCTAAGCATCGAAGTCCCTGAAGAAGTTCAAGTAGTCTTGCTGTTGAACTCACTACCTACAAAGTTTGATCAATTAAAGGAGACAATGAAATACGGAAGAGAAGATATCAAACTCAAATATGTTGCAAGCAACGCAAGATCAAAGGAGAAGGAATTAAAAGAAAAATCGGGAACGAAGAGTAGTTCAGAAGGTCTCTATGTAAGGGGTAGGACAGAGACAAGGAACAATCAGACAGGGAAGGGAAAGAACAATAAATCAAAGTCTAAGTCTTCAGATGGGAAGAAAATTTGCTGGATATGTGGGAAAGAATGACATTTCAAGAAGCAGTGCTACAAGTGGCTGGAAAGAAACAGAGGGAGACTTCAAAGGGAAAATGGAGAATCTGGTATGGCTAAAGATGACGAGCAAGATCTGGTGGGTCTTTATTGCTCTTGAGGTCAATCTCTCACAAGAAGACAGTTACCAAGACGAATGGGTAATGGATACATGATGTTCTTTTCACATGACTCCGAGGAAGGATGTCTTTATCGAATTCAAGGAGCTGACAACAGGAAAGGTAAAGATGGCAAATAACACTCAAACAAAGATCAAAGGGATAGGATCAGTACGGTTCATGAATTCAGACAGCTCTACTTTTGTGTTACACGATGTTAGATACATGCCAGATATAAGTAGGAATTTGATTTATGTTGGCACATTAGATGACAGAGGTTGTGAATTCAAAGGATCTGGTGGAATCATGAAGGTTGTTAAGGGTTGTACAGTCATCATGAAAGGTGCTAGAAGGGGTAGGGATACTCTCTACATTCTACAAGGGTTAGCAAAGAAGTCAGAGGCGTATGTGACTATATCGGGGTCAACTGGTAATGAAAGAATTAAAGAGGATCAAACCAAACTATGGCATAGCAGGTTAGGGCACGTTGGTCAGAAAGGACTTGAAGTCCTGGTGAAGAAAGGATGTATTGGCAGTGATCAAGTTTCAGAGATTAAGTTCTGTGAGGATTATGTCATTGGAAAGACACACAAAGTGAGCTTCGGACCAGCTCAGCATGTCACTAAAGAGAAACTTGATTACATACACTCAGATTTATGGGGATCACCAAATGTTCCTCTAAGTTTGGGTAAGTGTCAGTACTTTATCTCTCTAACTAATGATTGGTCTAGAAAAGTATATATATGCTTTCTGAGAACCAAAGACAAAGCATTTGATAAGTTTGTTGAATGGAAGAAGACGGTTGAAGTTCAGACTGAGAGAAAAGTGAAGAAGTTTCGCACTGACAATGGACTTAAGTTCATCAATATCATATTTGACAGTTTTGTAAAGAAGAAGGGATTGTGAGGCATAGAACATGTACCTACACTCCACAACAGAACGGGGTTGCTGAAAGGTTAAACAGATCGATTATGAACAAAGTCAGAAGTATGTTGAGTGAAAGTGGTCTTGATCATAAGTTTTGGGCAGAGGCTGCATCAATTGCCGTTTACTTGATCAACATGTCTCCTTCATCTGTTATTGATTTTAACATTCCAGAAGAACTGTGGACATCTGCAGTACTAAGTCTTTCAAGTTTAAGAAGGTTTGGTTGCATAGCATATGTTCATTCAGATGAGGGAAAACTGAATCCAAGGGCTAAGAAAGGAGTTTTCACCGGCTATCTAGATGGTGTGAAAGGGTTCAGAGTTTGGTTGCTTGATGAAAGGAAGTGCATCATCAGCAGGAATGTGGTCTTCAGAGAGGACGTGATGTTCAAAGACATCAATTCAGAGGCTCAGACATGTAATATTGATCCTCATATGATTTCTAACAAATTCGTGAGTATGATTTTGCAGGTACATACATGGAACAAAGTGAAGCAGTTCAAAGTGGAGCTCCTCAAAGAGAACAACAGTCTGGTCAAAGTCAAGAAACTCATGAGTCTGAAATGGAAGATACTAAAACAATTTCTCAAGACTTGAGTGGGTATCAGCTTGCTAGAGATCGTCTTAGAAGACAAATAAGACAGCCAACAAGGCTGGAGGATTATCAGGTCTATCAAGATAATGAAGAGATAACAGGATATGCTTATTTGATGGTAGAAGATGGTGGTAATCCAGAACCAGAGAGTTATCAGGATGCTCTTAAAGATCCAGACAGAGATAAATGGTTGGGAGCATTAGATGAAGAGATGGAATCTCTAAGGAAGAACAAGACATGGGTTTTGGTGGACAGGGTAAAATCTCAGAAGCCAATCGGTTGTAAGTGGATCTTCAAAAGAAAAGTAGGCATAAGTGGAGTTTAAAGTCTGTTTGCTCGAGAGATCATTATATGGTCTAAAACAGTCACCGCGACAATGGAATACAAGATTTGATGAGTTTATGCAGGCTAATGGGTATGAGAGAAGTGAGACTAGTGTGTCTACTTCAAGAGACTAAGTAATGAAGTCTATGTCTATTTACTTTTGTACGTAGATGACATACTTATTGCTTCAAATGATAAGTAGCATGTGTGTGAGTTAAAGGTGCTTTTAAACTCTGAGTTTGACATGAAGGACTTGGGGGATGCTAAGAAGATACTAGGAATTGAGATAACCAGAAATTGAACAAAAGGTACTCTTACAATTTCTCAAGAGGGTTACCTGCTGAAGGTTCTAAGGAATTTTAATATGGATCAGTCCAAGCCAGTAGCTACTCCAATGGGTGCACACTTCAGGTTTAAGTCAACTACAGAGAAAGAAGAGCAGAATCAGTTTGATGTAATGAAGAACATTCCATATCAGAGTGCAGTCGGAAGCATGATGTACTCGATGATAGGGACTAGGCCAGACTTGGCTTATTCAGTTGGTCTTGTATGCAGATTCATGAGCAGGCCTATCAAGGATCATTGGCAAGCAGTGAAATGGATATTCAGATACATAAATGGGTCATTGAAGTGAAAGTTTTGCTACATGAAGGAAGGAGAGTTCATCATTCAGGGTTATTGCGATTCATATTATGCCGCAGATTTGGATCGAAAACGATCAATTACTGGAATGGTATTCACTGCAGGTGGCAATACTATAAGTTGGAGATCATAGTTACAGAAAGTTGTGGCGTTGTCGACTACAGAAGCTAAATATATGGCGTTGACAAAGGCAGCTATGGAGGCAGTTTGGTTACGAGGATTGATGAATGAACTGGGTTTCAAACAAGAAGCAGTCACCATTCATTGTGATTCTCAAAGTGCGATTGCATTGGCTAAAAACGCAATGCATCACGAGAGGACTAAACATGTTGCTGTGAAGTTTCATTTTATCAGAGATTTGATAAGCGATCGGATTGTTCAAGTTGAAAAGATTGCTACAGCTTACAATCCAGACGATATATTCACCAAGGTTTTACCAGTGGGCAAGGTCCAGAGTGCGCTGGAGTTGCTCAGAGTTACAGAAAACTGAGCCGGTTTGGCTCGAGACATGAAGCTGAGTGGGTTTACTCAGAAAGATACGAAGCTGGGTGGGTTTACTCAGGAAGATAAGAAGCTGAGAGGAGTCTTTCTCAGGAAGTTGCATGAAGATGCAGAAGATGAGCAGGTGCGCTCATAACCCGGAAGAGATAATCCAAGAATACTATCAGAAGTCAAGGTGATACAAGAACAAAGTGGAGATTTGAAGAATATGTTCTTTGTATCTGACTTGTAATATCTCTCTCTCTAAATATGCTTGAGTCTCTAAAGTGAGGAGAGGGTTTTATTCTTTGTGAATAAACCCGAGTCACGTGTGAAGTTAAAAACACGTGTGAGAGTTGTAAATGGCTGAGATATAAAGTCATCTTCTCGTCGCTTAGTCAAGGTTAGGTGAACAGTTGTTGTAACCGAGAGAGAGAAAACCGTGAGCTCAAGATTGAGCTGAGCTAGTGGATTCCGGGAACTTTTTCGGCGAGACGTAGGGTGCGGATTTGCCCCGAACTCGATAAACTTGCGGTGTCTTTACTTTCTGTTTCGTTTTCATTCTTTCTTTCGATTCAAAACAAGAAGAGGTTCGATCCAAGCGATTCAACAAATCGGGGATTAGATCTCACACAAATCTTATCGATCTAGCGATTGGAGAAGAAGAAACTTCTAAGAGAGAGATGAAGCAAACCATACTATCATATTAGGATATCACTTTACCTCTTTGGATATGAATGAGAAAGGATCAATTTCAAAGAAATCAAAGGCGAAATTAGCAAGAAGTTTCGATGAATTCTCAGAATTCTTCTAGTTTTCAGAAAACGAGATACAATTTTCTTTGGAAGCGTCGAAATCACACTCATGAACTTTAAATACATTAATTTTTTATAAATAAATATTGATATTGGTAAAACAAGTTTAGTCGGTTAATCAAACGACGCTAAACCCCTTCCAATTTTGACTAGTTAACGTCGGTTAAGGAAACGACTTTATAAAACCGACGTCTTCCACCGTGTTTTTTGTAGTGATATGATAACTTTTCACAAAATTTTCCAAATAAAAATCTATGAAGACATACGATCTAAATTTACATATCAAAGTTTCATATTTTATAAATAGGTGGTTAGAGATAATCCATCATAAACGTTAAGAGTTTTGTTAAAATTACACATGCATGTAGTGATTGACAAAAAAAAAGAAAAAGTGTGATAAAGACATTTGAGTATGCCAGAGTTAAATGGATTATGGGATGGTGGTTCAAGATCAAGTTTCTTTGGACGTGGGATACAAAAAAATTGATACGTTATTTTATGTAGGGCCTGCGTTAGAAAACATAACAGTTTTGAGTTGCATATAAAGACAAAACAAAATTGGACTGCAACAAAAGAAAAGGCAAATTGGAGTGTGTTTTAAGATTGGCATGCTGTTATTTAATAATTAATTACCTACTTAATATTATCAAACTGTCGGCTCATCAACAATTTGATCTCATCTCTTTTTTTCCTACCCTTATATTTTAATGTGGATGAACTAATTTCATGTTTGCTTGTTCATAAATCAGGAAATAATGAATCGTATTCATTACTATATAGGTACATACAATTACAAATAACAAATTAAATCTGATATACCACATTTATTATTTGTGCATGTCGTTGTTGGGAAAAAATGAACCATTTAATGTCTATCATAAAGTTTACTGCAAGATCTAAATTAGTAGGTATATTAAATACTCAGCAATGATTTGGTTATTTTTTTGAATTGAGGAAAATCCTACAAAATTAACACATGTGTTAGCTGATTTTTAGTTTTAGTATTTTCCTTAAAATCTCTAGTTTTAACAAGTTTTGTTGGGCAATAAACGTATGTATCTTCAATGAATATCCTTTCTCAACAGATTCCGATTCTAAACATCATATTTTAATAATTTTTTTTGTAATAACTTCCAATATTTCGATAAACCATTAATTTCTACGGTAATATGAGTAACTCATATTAATTATTAACAAAATTAGTTTTTGGAAAAAAAGTTAATTGTAAAATTAAGTAAGTACGAAGAGAAATAAAATAACACCATAAATATCATTCTCTATTTTAAATAATTACAATAATGTCATTGACTTGAAAACTACTAAAAACTGTGTTAGCAACTAATAAAGCCGATGATATTGTTCATCCACCATCTCGCCGACACTGTTCATCTAAAGTCGACGATACTATTCATCATCGGAATAACAATAATATCTGAAACTTGTAACCCTCTAACATAGTATGTTAACGTACTGACTATAATATATGATACATGTAACAAGTATCAGATATTTGTGTTAACACGTTAACAAGTCTAATATATTATCGTTAGCACGCTATCATACTGTGTTAACACGTTACACGTGCTAACATACTGTGTTAACACGTTACATGTTATATGTTAATTGGGTTAACATGTTATAAAATATCGAAAATTATTGTTAACACGTTACAAGTTTCAGATATTATTGTTAGCACGTTAACATATTATATGTTAATTGAGTTAACACGATAACATATTTAATTAGCAAGTTAACCAAACAGTTATCCACTAAATATCTGGTGATTAATAGTGTCTTCGATTGTAGAAGAACAGTGTCGGCGGGATGGTGGATTAACAGTATCGCCGGCTTTATTAGTTGCTAACACAGTTTTCAGCAGTTTTTAAGCAATGACATTATTGTAATTATTTGAAATAGATAAATATATTTATGATATAATTTTATTTTTCTTTCTACTTACCTAATTTTGAAATTAACTTTTTCCAAAACTTATTTTGTAGTCAACCATTGATTTTGAACAAAAACACCCTAACTTCTATCTATCTATATTATTAAAACAGAAACATTTTTAGAATCTGTTTCCAAACACTACTTTTTTTTTTTTTTTTTTAAATTGAACATGTCAAACAAATATTAAACATGTTGACAAATATTTATTAAATCTATTATAAACTTAACAATTACAAATTAAACATACTTTAATCAATAACACTTAAATTAGTTCTTATTCCTCATTTTACATTTATATATTACAAAAAATTATTCCGCTACGCACGATTTTAGAATCTAATTAATCTGTAAATTATAATTGAACAAGCCATTGATATTGTGTATAAATTTTCACCAAATATTATCATTTGTTAGATTCATTTGTCTTTTTTTTTTCTTATCCAGTGAATTTATTTACCATCAGTACATTTGTAAACAACTTTATTTTAACAACACCAAATAGAGGTGGAACTATTATCCGGGATCCGAAATTTGCTCCGATCCGTTCCGGATATCCGAGGGGGCGGATCCGGATCCAGATAGTAAAATCTTGTTATCCGTCAAAACCGGATCATTTAAATATATTAAAAATTTATATTTTATTAATAATTTTTTTAATATATTGAGATATATATATATATATATATATATATTGAAATAAAATTTAAATATTTTTATAATAACAAGATTTTTTTTACAAAATATTATATAAAATTTTAATTTTATCATTATTTTTAATATTTTAATATTTCTTAATTTTTTTTACGGATTCAGATCCGGATATCCGTGGATATCTTAATATCCAGACGGATATCCAAAATTCGTATATTCGGAAGCCCTGTATCCGGATCCAAATATTCCAAAATTTCCCAGATATCTGATCTGTCCCACCCCTAACACCAAATCATCGAAATTGGAACAAAAGAAAGAAATAACATTAAACAATACTCCCTCTATATATAATATAATTAATTTTCTAGAGTTTTCATACAAAATAATAAACCACTATAGGAATCCTCTTAGTTGTTAGAAACTCTTATTTACATCCGATAAACCAGTTAGAGGTTTTAAGCCATGAAACTTATGTAAACCAAATTATAAAAGCAAGAAAAGAGTGTATACACAATTTTAACGAAGTTCAACAACATGAATGTTTCCATAGGCTACTAGATCATTAGGAAAACAATGATTCCATAGGCTACTAGATCAATATTTTGTAACATTCTCTCTTCTATGATCAGTAATAAATCTTAGTAATACAGATAAACAGACAATAATTATCGTCTATGCTGAAAACTAGACATAGATATTAATAATTGCAATCGAATAAAAACATTGGATATAGAGAAAAAAAAAATTCAATGATACTAGAAACAATGATTTTGGCATTCACAGTCAGAGTCACGATAATTCACCTGTCTCCGGTCAACGCTTTTTAGACTCTCTTATAATTCTCGCCTCCTTCAACACACTCTTCAAGTCTTATCTCACTCTCTCCCTCTCTCTCTCTTTCTCTCTCTCTCTTTCTCTCTCCTCAACACAGCCACCGTAGCATCGCCGCCATTGAGACCGGCCGTTCTCTGAGAAGAAGAAGAAGATGTATCTTCTCTTTCTCTTCCTGCTTTTTCCCGCCGTTTTGTCCCTAAACCAAGAAGGCTCTATTCTTCAGCAGGTCAAGCTCTCTCTTGACGACCCAGACTCTTCTCTCTCCTCCTGGAATTCCCGGGATGATTCTCCTTGTCGGTGGTCCGGTGTCTCCTGCGCTGGAGATTTCTCGTCTGTCACTTCCGTCGAACTGTCCGGCTTCAATCTCGCCGGACCTTTCCCTTCCGTCATATGCCGTCTCTCTAATCTCTCGTTTCTCTCCTTGTACAATAACTCCATCAACTCCACGCTTCCTCTCGACATCGGAGCTTGTAAGAGTCTCCGGACTCTCGATCTCTCCCAGAATCTCCTCACCGGTGAGATTCCACACACCCTTGCGGATCTCCCCATCTTGACGTCCCTCGATTTGACCGGAAACAACTTTTCCGGTGATATTCCGGCGAGTTTCGGCCGGTTTGAAAACCTCGAGGTTCTTGCTCTGGTCTACAATCTCTTGGACGGGACGATTCCGCCGTTTCTAGGAAACATCAGCTCCCTAAAGATGCTGAACCTTTCGTACAACCCGTTTACTCCTAGTCGGATCCCGCCGGAGCTCGGAAACCTGACGAATCTCGAGGTTATGTGGCTCACCGAGTGCCATTTAGTCGGACAGATCCCTGACTCACTGGGTCGACTCAGCCGACTCGTTGATTTAGACCTTGCGCTCAACGACCTGGTGGGTCCTATCCCTCGTTCACTCGGCGGCTTGACCAGCGTCGTCCAGATTGAGCTCTACAACAACTCGTTGACCGGAGAGATTCCGCCGGAGCTCGGAAATTTGAAATCCCTAAGACTTCTCGACGCGTCGATGAATCAGTTAACCGGGTCGATACCGGACGAGCTCTGCCGGGTCCCATTGGAGAGTTTGAATCTCTACGAGAACAATCTCGAAGGTGAGGTTCCTCCGAGCATAGCTGTATCTCCGAACTTGTACGAGCTCAGGATCTTCGGAAACCGCTTCACCGGCGAATTACCCAGGGACCTCGGTCGAAACTCGCCGCTGAAATGGCTGGATATTTCGGAAAACGAATTCTCAGGCGAATTGCCGGCGGATCTGTGCAAGAAAGGGGAGCTAGAGGAGTTGCTGATTATACACAACTCCTTCTCCGGCGTTATACCGGAGAGCCTTGGAGATTGCCGGAGCTTAACACGTGTCCGGTTAGCGTATAACCGGTTTTCCGGTCAAGTTCCTACCGGTTTCTGGGGATTGCCACACATTTACTTGCTTGAGCTCATCAACAACTCGTTTTCCGGTGAAATCTCAAAGACCATAGGAGGCGCATCAAATCTCTCGTTGTTGATTCTCACCAACAATCAATTCACCGGATCTTTGCCGGAGGAATTTGGGTCTTTGGACAATCTTAATCAGCTGTCGGCAAGCGGAAACAAGTTCAGTGGCTCCTTGCCTGATAGCTTGATGAATCTCGGCGAATTAGGTACTCTTGATCTTCGCGGAAACCGGTTTTCAGGGGAGTTATCTCCTAAAATCAAATCGTGGAAGAAGCTAAACGAGTTAAACTTAGCCGATAACCAATTTTCCGGTAGAATCCCAGATGAAATCGGGAGTTTATCAGTCTTGAACTATCTTGATCTTTCTGGTAATCTCTTCTCCGGCAAAATCCCGGTTTCTTTGCAGAGTTTGAAGCTAAACCAGCTGAATCTGTCGAATAACCGGTTATCCGGTGACCTCCCGCCTTCTTTAGCGAAAGAAATGTACAAGAACAGTTTCCTCGGGAATCCGGGGTTGTGCGGGGATATTAAGGGATTGTGTGGCTCCGAGAATGAAGCTAAGAACAAAGGCTATATATGGCTTCTCAGATCGATTTTCGTACTTGCTGCTATGGTGTTTGTTGCCGGCATCGCTTGGTTCTACTTCAAGTACAGGACTTTCAAGAAAGCAAGAGCCATGGAGAGATCCAAGTGGACTCTAATGTCGTTCCACAAACTCGGATTCAGCGAGCACGAGATTCTCGAGAGCTTGGATGAAGACAACGTGATCGGAGCTGGAGCTTCGGGTAAAGTGTACAAGGTTGTACTCACCAATGGGGAAACCGTTGCGGTTAAACGTTTATGGACAGGATCTGTGAAAGAAACAGGAGATTGCGATCCAGAGAAAGGCCGCAGACCTGGTGTCCAAGATGAGGCCTTTGAGGCTGAAGTCGAAACATTGGGTAAGATTAGGCATAAGAACATTGTGAAGCTATGGTGTTGCTGCACCACAAGAGATTGCAAGCTCTTGGTTTACGAGTACATGCCTAATGGTAGCTTGGGAGATTTGCTTCATAGCAGTAAAGGAGGAATGTTGGGATGGGAAACGAGGTTTAAGATTATCTTAGATGCAGCAGAGGGGCTTTCATATCTTCACCATGATTGTGTTCCTCCGATTGTGCATAGGGATGTCAAGTCTAACAATATTTTGATCGATGGAGATTATGGTGCAAGAGTTGCTGATTTTGGAGTGGCTAAAGTCGTCGACTTGACCGGAAAAGCTCCTAAGTCAATGTCTGTGATCGCTGGTTCATGCGGTTATATCGCACCAGGTTAGTCTTATGATTCAACTTAATGTGCCTCTGATTAATATAATTAGTATTTGCTAAAAGGAAAAGATTCACATGAACCACATTTAAGATTGATTAGTTGAGAGACATAAATGAGCATCCACTATCTATTGAGACATGTCTGAATCGTGGCTCCACACCTTCTCACTTCTCCATTAATGTATTTGAAAGTTGTTTTGTTTGTTTCCCTCCATAACTCTTATTTCAAACTACTTGCAGAATACGCATACACGCTCCGTGTGAATGAGAAGAGCGACATCTACAGTTTCGGGGTAGTGATCCTTGAGATAGTGACTAGGAAACGCCCGGTTGCTCCAGAATTGGGGGAGAAGGATTTGGTGAAATGGGTTTGCTCGACGTTGGACCAGAAAGGCGTAGAGCATGTGATAGACCCGAAACTCGACTCTTGTTTCAAAGAAGAGATAAGCAAAATCCTCAACATCGGGCTACTATGTACGAGTCCGTTGCCCATTAACCGACCCTCCATGAGACGTGTGGTTAAGATGTTGCAGGAAATTGCTGGTGGAGACGAGGAGAGCCAAAACAAGACAAGAGCTGATAAGGATGGCAAGTTAACACCTTACTACAACGAAGAAACCTCAGACCAGGGAAGTGTAGCATGAGACACAACAAGTTAAACCGGAAAAAAAAGGAACAAGTCTAGTTTGTTTTTGCCCCAAAAGCTCTCAATTTTTGATGCTTGAAGCTGCGAATTTAGGGCATTGAATCAAGATTCTCCTCCCCTTTTCTTAAGGGTTTTGGTGTAAAAGTGAGAATCAGAGAATGTTGAATTTTTATAATATATATAAAAAAAAAGTTTCTAAATCAAGAATTGGTGTTTCAGTCTCCACTGTAAAGCTATCAGTAACTCTGGTTACGGAAGAGTTTTATTTATTAGTAAATGAAAATGAAAATGCCAACTTCTGGCGTTAACATGCATTTAAATAGTTTCCAAATTTGGGTAAACAGATTCTGGGATCTTGTAGGAACATGTCTGAATCTTTAAAGCGTAGGGCTCTCTCGTGTTTTTAGTGAACTATTGGAGGCTCGTGTATGTGACTGTAGATTCACATGGCTCTTAAGTTCTCAACTTTTTCAAAGTACTAATAAGTTTTCGATATTTTTATTTTATTTTATTTTATTTGTGTTATTTCCTTTACTTACTTTCCGTACATAGGCATTAGATGTAAATTGTAATAAGACATGGCACATGAGATGACTAAATATCAACTTTCCTGCGAAAACGTCTCTTCTAAGGACACTTGTTATAATCTGATTGGTTTTCCATTAACTTATCAATATTAAGATACAAAAAAACATATTAAGTAAGTACACTCAACGTATGTTTGATATCTCTTTCTTTGAAACAGATGTAAATCGTTGACCAAAATAAATATATATCCAATTGTGCTCGTTAGGGAAGGTTGAAATTCCTAACTGCAATTAGTATGCTCTTAATAATGATATTACAAAAGTAAAGATAATAACTTCAATTGTTGAGTAAAAAAAAAACAAAAAACACATTGACATCTCACCATTACCTATGCTTTTATCTATAAGTGGAGAATTCACATAAGGTAATTTTAGATACATAACTAGGTAAGTAAAGAATCTACTAAATATGAGCTGTTGGGTGAGGAAACTAGAAGTGGGCCCAATAAGCATTGAAGCCCACATTAGTAGTAATTAAAGGGACATTGACACCTCACCCTCATCTTTGCCTTGTCTCTCTGTCTCTTTCACTCACTTCCCTTTCTAAATCATTTCTCATTTTTTGTTTTCTTTCTTTCTCTCTCTCTTTTGCATTTCTTTTTTGTTATTTGTCAACATGTTGCATGGTGAGATTTAACTGAGATTCTACATTAATTGTTTTTTTTCTTCTAGAAAACAAATCACTCTTCCATTTTTATTTTGATATTTTTGTGAAATTTTCTTTGTTGTTTATACACGATGCAATAAAGCAACTTCTAAAACCAAAAACTAAGCAACTTCTCTTAATGTAAAGCAAAAAAAAAAAAAAAAATTCCTTCGTTCTAATAACTTTTGTATTGTCTTTGCTAAATGGTTGGTAATCCGAGTAAGAAAAAAAAGCATATAGTTCTTGGATATATATATATATATTTTGTTCAACTTGGACATTAAATTATTTATTAAAATAATAAGTGAATATGGTAAAAATCATTTTTGGGATCGAAATAGCAAAGTAACCAAGGGTCCACTCAAACAAAAATTACTATGCATATAGTTATCGGAAATGACAGATATAACCTTTAATATATCTGCCACGTCGACTGCTCTTTAGACTAATAGTGAAAGTAATGATTACATAGGTGGCTTAATAGAATGTAGGGGTAATAATATTTTAGCCAAATATAGAGAAGTTCAATCTCAACCACACGTTTCTATTAGTTTATTCTCTCTTTTCTGTCTCATCTCATCTCTTTCTTGGCATATTTTTTTTATCTCTTCTCTCTTCTCTCTCATTTCTTCTAGATCAGTGATCTCGTTTCCGACGATTTCAGTTATTTGTTTCCGACAAATTTTAGTGATTTCGTTATGATGAAGAAGACACACGTTATGATGAATACCAGCAAAGATCTTGTGAATTTTCTGGCGAGTTGACTCGAACTCACTGAGTCGATTCAGTGAGTTACGTTCGAGTTGACATACAAAACTATTTGTAGCATGCTACACTATTGTGTAACATGTTAAACTATTTATTATACCAAATAAACACATAAATATACCTCTAACTTTTTGTTTTACACGGTGGTTGCAGCAATAAAAATATCTATCACCTTTCTCTTTTTTCTCTTTCATCTTTCTCCTGCATTTTCCTTTTTCAGTTTTTTCTTCTTTCTCTATCTATAGTTTCATTGTTTCTTCAACGATGAAGACAAATTCTGTAATCCAAAGCACCTTATTAGGACGATTTTCGAAAACCCGGTGAAAGATCGGGCAAAAAATAGGTGAAATTCCGGTGAGGATATGGCAAAATCTTATTAAGCTATAAAGACCAATATCTTGGGCATATACATTGATGTAACAAGTTACATGATACAATAACATGTTAACAGTTATTGTATCATGTAAATATGTAGGTTTACCGATAAATTTTTGTTTAGCGCGGCAACATAGTCGTTATCGATTAACTTTCATATTCTTTTTCTTCGGAACATCAACTTTTTTCTAGATGTGGTGATTTCGTAACAAGTTATATTTTACTGTAACACGTTAAATTATGTATTGTACCTCTAACATTACTTTTAACACGATAACGTAATTATTGTCTATTAAACTTACATGTTGTTCTTAGTAGAAACATAAACCTTCTTTTAATATGTAGCTATTTCATAAGTTATATGTTATTGTAACTTGTTAAATTATTTATTGTACTATACAAACATGTAGATTTACCTCTAACTTTTAATTTGTTTAGCGTGATAACTCATTTATCGTACTGATAAGTAATTTGTTATCGGCTATTAGACATGTTAGCAGTCTAACATTAAATTTGGCGGACTACTTCGGATTCACATAAGTTAGTGGTTATTTATCATTTAACCAATTGTCGATGTTTAACATTTAGACTAGTTGGGTCGCATGTTTTTAATGGAGTGGTCATTACTAACATAACTTCTATACGAGACTTGCTATTCATATTGAATGTGTGGGCAATAAATAAACATATAACATTAGCCATTACCGCTAAATAAATTGTTATCAGCTATTAGATATGTTAGCGGTCTAATAATGGTAGATTAGCCATTACCAAAGCTATATCTCCAAAAGCATGTTTAGGGCATTCATAAGCAAGATTTTCAATTTTCCACTCGAACAAAATTCTCGACGAAGCCATTAACATATAGAGAATCACATAACCTCCATCGAAAAAGCTATGCAACTCTCTCTTTCACGAAATACACCATGAACAGTACCAAACCAATTGCAAAGAGGATATGTAATGTATTACACTCTAACATCTACATTAATTGTATACATATTTTATTATCCGACTAACATCAAACCAAACCGTTTTTGAAACAATAACAATAACAATAACACAACATTTATTACTCGTATACATATTTTATTATATGGATAAGTTAAATATTAGAGACTCTACCATAATAATTACTCGGACACATAAGTTATTATCCGACTAACATAACCCATAGTATCTCACGAACAATAGCAAGACACGAACTTTAAAATGCGGAATATACAACGAATATATTAATTGTTAGAGAGTCTAACATTATAATTACTTATACACATATTTTATTATCTGGTGATGCTCCGCTCTCCCACCGCTCTCTCTCTTCGCCGGAATCCCATATTCTAGAGAACTCATTTTGTATTGAGAAATTACATGCAACTCCAGCGAGATTACATAGTCTCAAACAAGTCCCTACGGCGGCTAGATATTCTCCGAAGTTACAGAATCTCAACCTCTAGATATTCTCTAATCCTGAAAATCCTCCGAATTGCATCTAATACTCGTGTCCGCAACTGTATGCAGCAGAAAAATGTATAGATATGACACCAAATTACCAATGGCATATTTAATTTCCGCCGAGAGCAGAATCAGAACAGATTTATAAGGCGAAGTGAAAGGATTGCACAACAAAAGACTCAAACTTTTGGTTTAATTAAATTGATTTTGTGATTGGGAAGAGTAAGGAATTTGAGAGTGTACCAACATAATGAAAATCGGAGATTCAGGAGGAAGGTAAGTGTCGTCGCCGGCGACCCAATCGAGAGCGATAGATCCATCATCTTTCGTGCGGAGGCATTCTCGGCAGAGCCTGACGGAATGACAGAACGGAAGAAAGCTGTGTGGATGGTCTCCACGTAGCGGTTAAATCCAATTAGAGGAAACTCATCGTAGGTTTTGGCGAATGATTCTTTTATGGTATGTAGGAACATGAAAGATAGAAGAAAAAAAAATGAAAAATAAACAAATAGATATTTGAAGGAGAGAGAAATGAGGGAGAGAGATGAGAGTTATCTAACAAATACGGTCCCACATATGTAGATACATAGGTTAGTAGAGACCTTTTCGTATTAAAAAAAAAACAACAGTGCACAAAACATGGATTGGTTATATACCTAATTATAGATTGTTTCTTAGCTAGGTAATGTAATTTCTCTAAAATAATTTATAAGAGACGAAAATAATAATAAAATGGGAGGCATAGTAGGGCCAGAGTTCAATAGATAAGGTCAGGATTGTGAAATGATCACAAACATATGAGTAATTGAGTATTATGACCCACAGGCACACGGTACACACTCACACCTTGGGCCATTTGGCTTTTAAATGGGCCTATCGGACCCACATGTTATTTTTTCCATATTTTGACAAATCTTACACATCGACTACTATAATTTGTCAAAGGCCCATTACAAAAAGAGGAGAAACCAAGGACGGTTTGGTTATATCATATTGTATTAGATGAATTTGGAGAAGAGTAAGTATCTCTTTTATAAAACATGATGTACCAGATAATTTCTTAATTATGTTTCTTAAATATAAAAGTCTTAATTATTCATACTCGTTTAGGCTTGGTACGTCGGTCATATATGACGGTTCATTCGCAATTCTTTTCGAATTAGTAGTTTATATCGAAAATATGAATTACCATCAACAATATATTAATAATAACGACGAACCATCACGATATATAAATAACGACGTATCATTCATGATCTTCGAATACCATCTATGATATTCGAATAACGACCTACCATTAATGATGTATGAGTTATGACCTATCGATACGATATATGAATAACGAATTACCACCGATTTCGACTTCCTATCCAGACTTAACCGATAATGATTTTTTTTTCCAAGAGTTGTGAGTTCTTATAAGACTTAGAACTTTAATGAGATTTAAAGCGGTGATCAGAGTTTAGAATGTTAAGAGTTAGCGTTTAGATTTCATGACATAAAGTGTAGATATAAAAGAATCGACCATTCAAATAAGAAAGATGAACGATGTTTCAACTTTGAAAAAAAAAAAACAATGTTTCAACATGATAAAGCACAAGTTTTAGAAAAAGGTAAGAAATTGTAAAAGTTTCGAAAACTTATGACAATTTCCGAAAATTTTGTAGGCACCCTTTTGGTATTGGGTAGTAGCACTTTAAGAAATTATGTTTTTTAAAAAACATTCTTCACTATTTTCATGTACCAAATTAAAATTTTAAGTTCTCTCTCCAACATTATTTGAAAAGTCTGAAAAAAAATTCTATATTTCATACCGTCGAAATAGTAAGATGAATTGGTTAAATGTATGTAAACTCTATTATTTCGGTTTGGCTAACCAAACATTTTGCTCAATATAAGTTTTTAAATTGACAAAAACACATTTTTAAGAAGTCTATAATAAAAGAAAGCTTTCTCAGTAAGCTTATTTAATGTTCGATCTTCAGTTTGTTTCGTTTTCTTTCATTTTTTTTCGGCTGAGATTATTAGTTTCGTTTTGAAGAAGCTTCGCATCTCCATCGAGGATCATCTGTACGGACTGACTGTTTATACAAGAAAAAGAGTATTATCATAGCATTATATATAT
>PKMM01002486.1:282902-402902 GCA_002933915.1 Eutrema heterophyllum
ATATATATATATATATATATATAAGTTAAATTATAGATATTCTAGGATCTACCATTTTTCTTTGAACTGTTATTCTATAAATGAATTCTACATATATACACGTGATAATATTGATAGTCTAGCCATTGCATAATTCATCCGACCTTGTTCTTGATTTTTTTTTCTTAAAAAAAAAAGTTAAGGGATTAACGAAGACTATGTATGTGATATCTTTGTAAATACAAAATTAATAAAACTGGCAAAAACTAAAATAGTTAGATAAAGAAAACAAGTTTCAATAACGACACTCCATCTCGTTACCTTTCTTGTTTGTGAAGATATTACTTTCTCTCTTTTGTTCATATAAACTTTATATCCTAATTTAATTTTGATATTTTCTTGCACAAGGCTTTTTTCCTAATTATTGTTGGATTCCATAATTGATTATTTTCACACGAATCTAACTATTCGATAATTCAACTGTGAAAACTTGAGAAAGAAAAAAATGGTCAAGATTCAAGAATAGTCATAATCAAAATTTAGAAAACTGCATTTAATAATTATTTGTTGCAAACGTATATACATACACCATTAATAAACGTGACGTCCAAGCAACCCCTCTAAATATATTACTCTATCACCATTTTAATTTCATTTAATATTTGAACAAAAAATAATAATTTAATATTATCAAATTGTGTCCCTTGTCCAAAACATTCACTTGCCCCTCTTTCTATATCACCTCCACATCTTTAGCTCGCTCTCTCTCTCCCCCCTCTCTCTCATGATTTTATCTTTTGATAGTTCTGATTGTAATTAGATTTAGATTTTGGTAGGTTATTGTAGAGAGAGAGGGATCAGTAAAAGAAGAAAGATGAGTTGGTGTGATGGTTCAGATGATAACTACGACCTCAATCTTCAAAGAGCTTCCAACATTGATCATCCATCGATTCAACTCAAAGACCAATCTCAATCATGTGTCACGAGCGGTCCAGATTCCAAGATTATCGTTGAGTCTCCCATCATGACTTGTCCTTCTTGTGGACACAAGATTCATCAACAAGACGACCAGGTTTATATATTTTTAACCACTAATCCACCTAAATGATCTCTAATTATCGTTGTAATTTATACATCATTCTACTTTATTTTTTTTATTACATACATATTTAATGTGAATAAATGAAATATGATTTAAGGTTGGCAGCATCAAAGATTTACCAAGCTTACCGGCAGGAGTCAAATTCGATCCATCGGATAAAGAGATCCTTATGCATTTAGAGGCGAAGGTATCATCGGATAAGAGAAAACTTCATCCGTTGATCGATGAATTTATACCGACGCTTGAAGGAGAGAATGGAATTTGTTATACGCATCCTGAGAAACTTCCTGGTAACGCCAATACATGACCTAGTTGAAAAATAGGGAGAAAATAATACTATTTAAGAAAGAAAGTTTACGCAATTACATATATACAAAAAACTTAACGCAATTAGCACCTTGAAAAAGGTGAAATATCCGAAAATGACACTATGATCAATTGACTTTGATTTTTTTTTTTTTAATCAAAACTAACATTTGTTCACATATACATGTATATTTTTGGTCAGATGCGTCATGCATTGTTATGAGTGTCGCGGGTTCGACTCTTAACAAGTCCCATTTTGTTACTTTTTTCGTTTTTAGTTAATGAATCTCAAAATTACCAAAATACCCCCGTCTTCTACCTTTGGCCTCGACCTCTAACCCTAATAACTTTTTTTTTTTTTTTTTTGTATTAGAATTTAAAATTTGAATGTTTTTTAGAGAGAAGCATTTTAGTCACAAAATACATTTTATGACTAGATCTAAACCCTTTAACAAAAAAAACTTATAGGTTGGATTAATATATTTTGTAGTGGTGCTGACTGCGATGATTTTTATGCAGTGTTTTATTATTCTAACGCAAAAAGCCAATGATCAAATCTACTAAATTTTTAATTTGTGACAATAGTAATCTCTCTACAACTTTTCTGTATGATTATAGTGATTATAAAAGTAAAATCAACTCCAAAGTGATCGATGATCGAACATTGTCTTTAACTATATATATGTGTCTTATCCCAAGTAGGAGTAAGCAAAGACGGGCAAGTACGGCACTTCTTCCACCGTCCATCGAAGGCTTACACGACCGGAACACGAAAACGTAGAAAAGTGAGCACAGATGAGGAAGGCTACGAGACACGGTGGCACAAAACGGGCAAGACCCGACCCGTTTTGTCTCAATCAGGAGAAGCCGGTTTCAAGAAGATCCTAGTGCTCTACACAAACTATGGTCGGCAGAAGAAGCCCGAGAAGACGAACTGGGTGATGCATCAGTATCATTTAGGCCACAGTGAGGACGAAAAAGACGGCGAACCTGTCCTCTCTAAAGTCTTCTACCAAACACAGCCTAGGCAATGTGGAGGTTCGACAGAAACTAAACCGAAGAAACTCGTAAACCTAAACCGGTTTGGTTATGAAAATCTTAAGGCCGGTTTTGGGTACGAGCATGGAGGGAGAAGTGAAGAGACGACGCAGGTGATTCGAGAGTTGGTAGTTCGTGAAGGCGATGGGTCATGTTCGTTTCTTAGTTTTACTTCTGACGCAAGTAAGGGTAAAGAAAGCTTCATGAAGAATCAATAAAACATATTATATATATAAATGGATATGATGCAGGTGCTTTGTGGAGTAAAGATGAGGAAAAGAATTATGTGAGTGAGAGAGCACATATTCTTTGTGTGTAGGTGTTGGGTAACTATCATAGTAAATTATCTCAAAGCTTTTGGGAGATTTTAGGTTTTAACCTTTTTGGGGATTAAATTGGGGGAGTAACTTCAACCTCGAGACATTACTGATCTTTGTTTTTATTTCTTTATTTTTGAATAAAACCTGTCGAAAAATACTGTAATAGCTCTTCTTTTTAACTGTAACAAATTTAAGCTGATACTCAAATAAATAAGGTGTATACGAAATTAGAGAATTATTTCCTGTATATGTATACTATTAGAGCATAAGCCCAGAAGAACACAATTAAGCCCATTAGCCTATGTGATTAGGGTTTTCAATAAGATAGATTCATATATATATATTTGTGTAATGAGAGGAAGAGATGTAACTTTGGAGTTGCCGATTGTGCAACTCTTCTCAAATGTAAAGAAAAAAAGATGAAAACTTTAGATTGTCACCAAAATGAAATTGTTCTTAGATTGATATCATAAAGAAAAAATAGAAGGTTGCTTTTGGCAACCCTAGTTGCTTTCTCTATTGTCATTACAAAGATCTTCTTATTATATAAAATTGGATCTCTCAACGTGAGCGTGACACGTAGGATAATTTTCAGTGACATGTGTCGTTGTTAATTAAGATCACGACATGTGTCAAAATAATAATTTAAATAAAATGAAAAAAAAACAGAAATTAAGATTATAACTCATGAGATCGTGACATGTGTTAAAAAAACGGAAAATAATAATGCAATAATATAAAATTTTCTATAAGACAAAATAACAAAAAAGGAAAAATAATTTATGTTTTATTTAAATAGAAACTAATAAAATCAAAAAAATAAAGTAAGAGAAAAAATAGAAACTACAAAAAAAAAAATGTAAACTATAAAATTTATATAAGATTCATAATATATAAAATTAGATTAATAACAGGTTGTTAAGATTGTGACATGTGTAAAAAAAACCGGGAAATAACAATGCAATAATATAAACTTTCTTATAAGACAAAATAACAAAAAAGGAAAAATAAAATGTATTTTATTTAAATAGTAACTAATAAAATCAAAAAAAAAGTAAGAGAAAAAATAGTGTGACATGTAGGGTAATTTTTACTCACGAGATCATGACATGTGTCATTGTTAATTAAGATCGCGACATGTGTCATTGTTAATTAAGATCGCGACATGTGTCAAAGTAATAATCTGAATAAAATGAAAAAATAAAAACGGAAATTAAGATTCTAACTCACGAGGTCGTGACATGTGTAAAAAACGGAAATTAACAATGTAATAATATAAACTTTTCTATAATAAAAAAATAACAAAAAAGGAAATTAAGATTTGAAATTTATTTTTGGAACCGTCTCATTCATATAGAGGGAATGTTTACCATGTTAATGGGTAATATGAATCAATTTCGAATTTTCTTAATTGTGAATAACAAAACATCATTTCTAGATAACTAAACATGAGTCTTAATTTAAAATCTAATTATACATGTCATATTTTCGCGAGTTATCAAGTTAAAAGTCTAATATAGTTTATCTTTTAACCGTGTATCACGCGGAACCTAATCTAGTATATATATACTATTCTACTTGCTAGGAGAACCCTAATTACATGGGCTTGGACTTGTCATAAATCATGATATTGGGCCTTGCTTTAATATGATACATATAGATGATCCAGTTTTGTTTTCGTGAAGTACCAATTTTGGTGATGAACCAAAAAGCTGTTGGTTTAATGTTATGAAAAGTAACATGAAGATGCAAAAATATTCAAAACATAGGGATAACTTGAGATGCAAGCACTCTTTCTCCACCTTAAGGGAGCGGAAGAAACGATCGATATACACCGGTTCAGGACTGCTTCTCTTTTCAGTGGTATTAACCTAAAAAGTAAAAACGCTTTTTAACAGCTTTTTTCACCGAATCATAAATTGACACACATAGTCACATAGAGATTGCTTATGATCGAAAAAGCAAGGGGCTTGACTTATCTTGAAATGTGAAGAGGTTCTGTGCAGATTTGACGAATGGACATGATTTGTTTGCTTAACTTGAACAGCAGTTTGGTTTCGCAAGAAAAAGAAGCACATCCATAAAAGACAATGACATATTTAACTTTTCATAACATGAAACCAACAGATTTTTGGTTTAGTGGTGTTGTTTCAACCCATTATTTTCCATAATACAACTTATTAAACACCAGTCAACATCCTTAGACTTGATTTCTGAAACACATTCTCCGTGGATGTCTCAACCTTACAGAACTTAACCGGAAGGACATTGTTATCATCATCGTTAAGAACAAGTATGGGTGCACCGTAAAAGCTAGTGGTGGCACCAACACTCTTAATACCGTTTATAGCCGAGTAACTCTGGTAATGAACAAGCTTGTAAGTCTTTTGTTCGTTTCCATATTTCTGAATCCTAAAAAAGCTATCTTTCCTGTTAGAACTACCACCAGTGGTTACATAGCGCTTGTTGGTACTCGGCGAGGAGGTTTCGACTTTCCATATCTTTGAGGAAGGGAATGGCCAGGTCGGTGACTCAAAAGCGATGGTTAGGTTGGTGTTTGTCGATATATTATTGCCTCTGTCAAAGAATGGAGTAGAGAAAGTAATGGGTAGCCCTGGTTGATAAGGAAGAAGGAGTGTTTGGACAATACCTAATGGACACAAATGGGGTACTAAGTCAATACTTGCTGGGACAAGACCACCTCCTCTTTTGTGTGAAGCTGGCTCGATGAAATATTGGGTCTGTCTCTGAATTGGGTTTCCGTTTCTATCCTTGACGTATTCCACTTCTGCCCCGGCTGTTACTGCAACAGCCAAGACAAGGAACAAAGAGATGAATGAGAATGAGATTGCTCGCTTATTGTTATTCATGGTGACTCTTTGGGTGACTTGAGTGTAAAGCAAACATATTGATATGGGTATATATAGCATCAAACATATAGATATGGGGATTAAATTATAACTGTAAGAAAGTAGAAATCTTTTATAGCTTGCTTGAACTTAATTCTCGTGACGGTGTAAAAATGCCAAATATGGATGAGACTAGCTATAGTACTGGTTGCTGTCTTTTTATTTTTCTCATGAAGGATTGATTTATTCTTCTGAACAACATGATTAGATTAATACGTGACTAACCAACCCTTTTGCTTTACTAATTAACCACAATTATTTTTGGAATATTTTGCTAGCATGATCATAGATTAGGAGTCAGTACTGTTTGAGTCTGTTCGTTCCAAACCTTGATATTGCAAAGCTTCCATGTTGTGAGTAGTACGTTAAAAAAAAAGAGGATCAAAAGCATAAAAGTTTCGGTGGCAAGATATTTTATGAAGTCTTTTTGTGTGCTTTAATTCGTGACACGAGAAAAATTATCCACATAAATGAAAAATTAAAAGATGAAGATGATAAAGAGTAAAGCCACCGATAACTCATGGGAACAAGATGCCCAACGACAGCGACATGTGACTCAATGGTTCTGTTCATGACATGCTTTTTTATGGTAAACACTATGATGCACAAGATGTTGAAATTCAATGACCGGGTCCATTTGAAGCATTAAACGAGTACATAGTCTTTTTTCCAGAAAATCCTACAACTACAATGACTCAAAACATAAGCTTTACCAAGAGAAGAATGTTGCAGCTTTCATTCTTTACTTAATCCTGAAGAAGTGAAGATACCCAAATATATTTATAGCCCTAGGCAAACATAGAAAAAATAATAACCAATAAAAATATATCATGGAAAAAATGTTCACATAATCCATGAATCCATGTATCCTAATCAGCCGCTTGTGTGGCTTATGCCACGGACCGGCCCTGGACAGAGGAGAAGCTCATCTGATAAGTGCAAACGAAGAAGAAGAAATAGTCAAAGGGAGAGGAGTCTCGTGATATTAAGTCACAAAGAAAAATCAAGAAGGCCATGGGTCATTTAGTAGAATTACGCCCAAGTATAGTAATGTGGTTCGTTGGTTAATATTAGGAGAACATGGTGAAGACAACGATGAAAGATGCAGTATACATATATATGATTGTGTACAAAAGGTAGAAATTGAAATATTTCCTTGAAGAGCTATACACGTAATGAGATTAATGAATTAAAGTGTGAAGAGGTTTTCTTATAAATCCCATATTTACCTTCTTCCTCTAAAACACTAGAGAGATACACAAAAGAAAGAGATGCAATTGTACATATATGTTGACAAAAAAAAGTAGTGGAAAAAATAAAACGAAATGTTCCGACTTTGATTTGATCCAGAGTGGACTATACAACCATTAATTCAGAGTTTGACTAAGAAGTATGAACATTTGGGACTATCTCAAGCACCAACAGAGTATAACGCCGAATAGCATCATTTGTTTGAGAATTGTGAAATAACATGAGATGCAAGCATTCTTTCTCCACATGTAGCTAGAGGAAGAAGCTCAATTTATTAAACAAAGACACATTAAAAAAGATTTTTGGTTTAGTGGTATTGTTTCAACCCATTACTTTCCATAATGCAACTTATTAAACACCAGTCTCAGGACTCTCTATAACTTAGAAAGAAGGGAACATTCGTAGACTCGATTTTTCAAACACATTCTCCGTGGATGTTTCAACCTCACGGAACTGCACCGGAAAGGCATTCTTATCATCATCATCATCTTCAAGAACTAGCATGGGTGCACCGAAAATGCCGATGGTGGAACCAATACCTTTGATAGCCGAGTTCCTCTGGTAATGAACGAGCTTGTAAGTGTTTTGATTGTTCCCATATTTCTGAATCCTTAAGAAGCTCTCTCTCGTGCTAGAGCTACCACTAGTGGTTACATAGTGCTTGTCGGAGGAGGTATCGACTTTCCATATCTTTGAAGAAGGACAAAGCCATATCGGGGACTGGAATTCGATAATTAGGTCGATGTTTGTCGATACATTACCTTTTTGGGAAGATGGATCGGAGAAAGTAACAGGTAGGCCTGGTTGATATGGAAGGAGAGTTTGGACAATACCTAATGGACACAACTGGGTAAAATCAATGCTTGCTGGGACAAGACCGCCTCCTTTCTTGTCTGAACCTGGTTGGATGAAGTATTGGGTCTGACTCTTAAGTGGGTTTCCATTTGTGTCCTTGACGAGTTCCACTTCATCTCCAGCTGTTACTGCAACAGCCGAGGCGAGAAGGGACAAAGAGATGAATGAAATTGAGATTGCTGACTTATTGTTATTCATGGTGATTCTTGAGTGACTTGAGTCTAAAGAAAACACATTGATATGGTTATTTATAGCAGGAAACTGATGTAATGTGGTTGTCAAATTAGAAGGAACTACAACTGTAAAAAGGTACAAATCTGTTATTGCTTTCATAAACTTCTCGTGTCGCTGTGAAAATTGCCAAATATTGATGAGACACGTACTGGTTGATTTCTTTTCTCATGAAGGATATATTAACTTATTTATAAAATCATGAGATTAATATGTGATTACCCAATTATTTTGTAGGTAATACCATATGATTATTGTTGGAAATATTCTCTTGGCAAGATAGCTTAAGGGTCACCTTCACTCTGTTCGTTCCAAACATGAGTTCTATATACCTTGATATTGCAAGGTTTCAATGTTGTGAGTACATAAAGGAAGATCAGATGGTTCAATAGTGTCCGTGACAACAGATTTATCAAGTCTTTTGTTTGCTGTAAATGTAAATGCAGACACGAGGAAGATTGTTCACATGAGTGATATATTTTATGGCACCTAACAGATGAAGATATAATACGAGTAGGAGCCACCAATAAGTCATGGGAACAAGATGACCAATGATAGCAACATGTAACCCTGGCTCTGTTTTTGGACATGCTTTTATGGTAAAAAACTATGTTGCACAAGATGTTGAAACTAAATGACCGTCCATTTGGGGCATTAAACGAGTACATATATAGACTATCATGTTAATGTTTAAAAATTATTATTGAACATATGTATAATGAAACGCTATTCTAATGACATAGAACATAATGCTGGGGAAAAAATAGCATTACATACTATAGTTTTCTATGTAATGTTATTGCGTGTTATATTAGCAAATAGAACGAAATGACATTTTATTATATGTTCCATATTGAATGACGCGTTCTCACTTAGAACACATATCTGTATTTCTCGATTTGTTATGGTCGGTTCTTACAGTTCAGAAGATTGATAATTTCAAGTTTGGTTCTCTCATACTCATCACAAATTAGATTGTATCCTAATGATCAGTTTTACCTGCATCCAAAATTCCAACAGACTTGACCAAAAACAAAAAAAGAGAGAGTAGAGTTTGATCTTAGTTTTTTCACGAAAACTTGACCTCGGTTACGCATTTGAGGGAAGCTCTGGGAAGCGTTAGCAGATCCACCATGATCTGCAGTTTATTTTCTCTTGCCTGAACATGAACTTCCAAAAGCTCAAGACACGGCAGTTTCTCCAAAACATGTTTTATTTGCACCATCTATCTGACATCTCCTTTGAACTCGGTTATCTTTAAGATCTCAATATATAGGGCAGGACAAAAGGAAAGAATACCCCAACAAGCATTCACAAACAGGATCCAAATCCTCGCTAATATGCCAATAGTGCAACGAACCCTCGATGGTGAGAATCTTTAGATTTGGAGATTTCTTAAGCATAAGTTGCAGACCATCCCAACAGATCTCTTTTTCAGATTTGATGGATAAATCAAACAGATTTTCAAACACTGTGACTGCTTCATTGTCAAACAGCAGCTGCGTCGTGTCAAGGGTGTCTAAGATCAGAACCTCAACATTTTTTAACCCCTTAATCAGATTCGTTGGATCGACATACCCCATGGTGCTCTACTTGTGTTTTCTCTGATTTTAGCAAAATGTCAAATAAGACAATGGCAATCTCTTATAATTTTTTTTATCAATATCCAAGCCCCGGATGAGTGAAATTTTGTTTGGGTCCTTAAATTCTTATAGCGTTATGTTGGCCTTGTGTCTTGAGATTTCACCATGGGCTAAACACAAGACCTTGGGCTTTTGGTTTCTTACCAAGCCCAAGTTGTGTCAAAAGCAAAGAGTGCTTTTTCCCTTATGTGAAATGTGTGGTTGTGAGATAACCTTATCCACACACCTTATCTTCTTCAAGACAAGAGAGAGAAACAAATCTAAGATCTAAGACCAGAGAGCAAGAGGTTTCAAATCAAGAGAGAAGAAAAAGAGAAGAGCTTTGGTGATAGAGGGAAGGGTGGATCCTTTTGGCTCCTTCCCTAAAAGCTCACCTCCTCTTGGTCGGTTGTGTTTGGTTGTGGAGAGACAAGGCGTGTCTCAGGAGAATCAACCAAACCGTGGCTCTTGGATAATGGTGCAAAGGAGAGGAAGATGCCATAAAGCTCTTTCTTGGTGAGCATCATTGGGTTTCTTGGGTGCTAAAGAAGCTTGTTGAGACAGGGCGTCTCTGTTGGAACAGAAGCCATATCTCTTTGGTGAGTGACACGAATCTGAAAAGGAAAGGGGTTGTAAGACCCATTCCGGTCCTGCTATGAAGCATCTCTCTCACAGCAACTCAAAGAACAAGAAGAACCAGTTCTGAAGCAGCTTCAAAGGGAGTCTATGAGGCGGTTTGCTAAGGTAGTTTGGTAAGGGCTTGTTAGTGACTAAGTGTAGATCGGTTAGATCCTTAGTGTCACTATAAGCATGTTCTTGAGTTGGTTATGTAGTGTGAACCACTTGTATAGCTCGGAGTTGTGTCATGTAACTGAGCAAGAGAGACAGAGTGATGTGATGGATCATGTATCACGATGATGGAACATAGTGGATGCAGTTGAGGGACAAGAGTTTCCCTCCCCTGAGACGTAGCCAAATCTGGTGAACTCAGGGTGAACAAATGCTTTGTGTCATTCTATTACTTGCTTATGTCGTTTGTTAAACTCGAGAATCACATGGTCGTGGCTGAGTTCGGGTATGCGAAACTCAACACGTTACAGTTACATCTCTGGATTAATCATCCGATTTACCATTAGATCTAGATAACTATTATTTTTTCTATCTCGGATTTGCCCTCTGAAAAATATATGGAATTCACGGTTCTCTTCACACTGAAATATTGTAAACGGATTTCGAAATTTTTTTTATTTAACAATAGTCAATTTGCAATAAATCTTTTTTTTTATCTTTTTGTTATAAAAAAAATAACTAATTTTTTACTTTACACAATTAAATCTTGGTACAAAGTTGTGGACACACCACAATATATGTACCAAATCAAAATGGCACAATATATGTGCTTATTCTCTTGTAAAAAGGGTATTGTTTTTTTCCATGTAGATTTTTTGATTCCGATCTGAATGGTTTTCGAAACCACTCTACTCGAATCATCGTAATAATATATGGAGTTTTTGACGTAAAAAAAAAAATATCAAAATGGTACGTTCTAATTAGCCATCTATTTTTGTTTGTTCATGAGTTTATATAATTTTTAAACTGTAATGTTAATTGAACAATATATATATATATATATACATATATTACGTAGAGCTTTTTAGAAATGTATAATTGTACCGAAATTTGTTAATTTTTAAATTTTAGTGGTTCTCTATATATTTTGAAACATTTCTTACAATTTAATGAATACACATTCTAGTCATGACTTTCTTAACTTTAGATTCTAGCCATTCTTTGTTTTTATTCTGATTAGAAAGGAAACATTGGTCCATTTTATAACACCTAAACAGTTAACAGCCATTACCGAATACAGATTCACCATATATATAAAAAAGAAAATTATTTGAATGGAGTCACAACCACAAAGCTCCAACCTCCTTAAGAATTGGAACTAACTCACCGGAGATATGAGTGGCCATAACCCTATCTAACCCTCCAAACAACCTCCCTCCTATATAAACCGCCGGCAATTCCACCGTTTCTCTCCCGCCTTCGACGCCAATTTGCTCTAGCTCACTCATAACTTCATCTTCCCTCTCCTCATCGATCTCAAGAACAGCCGGATTTACTCCAAGTCCAAGAAGCAACCTATTCACAACGTGGCACATGCAACATCCTCTCCGTCCAATCACGATCACCGCGTTCTCCTCCACCACCGTCCGAACTCTCTCGCCGTTTCCCTGCGTTTGAAGCGGTAGCGGCCGCATAGATTGTGCGGCGGCTGGGATCATATTATTATAATGTCTTATACAAGAGATTGTTCCTTGCATATTTCAAATATGTTTTAAAGATATGCCAATTAGGAAGGAGAAGGTTTTGTGTTATATATATATATGAAGAGAGAGGAAAGTCTAGCGTCAACGATGGTTACGTGCGGATGTGCGTCACAGCAAACGGTGGGTGATGCTGATTTACGTCACCGGATGGGAGTGGACTTAGTCATTGGACCGTGTCTTTTAACGTATCACATGATTCACGCTGACTTATTGGTACCACTCTATTATTATAATCAAAATCAGCACGTTTTTTTATTTTATTTCCTTTCTACGTGTTGTATTACGTAATTCGAAATACTGAATTCGCATCAGTGGATGCTTATAAGGATACCGACCAAACAAAGCGGAATCACCGGACTATATATAACAATTTGATAATCTAATGAAATTGTTGTATGAACACAATGTTTTTTTCGGGATTTCCAAATATACTAGGTAAAGACTGAGAGAGAGATCTAGTTTACAATTTTCAAAATTTTTCGTTTTACCGGTAGCTGAATTGTTAGGAGATCTCAGAGATTATACAAGATCGAGTTAACTGGAAAATTAACATTTGTGTAAATTTTATTATTGTTAAATAGGTAAATTTCTTATTCTCATATTTGTAAAAAACTTGCTAGACAAGTTATGACTTTGTATAAATAAGCTATTGGCCAAATCAATAAAGATGAGAGAAACTATTATACTTCTAAGGTTTCTTCCAAATTTAACATGGTATCAGAGCCTTCGATTCTTGTGGATCGAAGTTAAAGCTTTCACACGATGAAAACGGTGACCCTCGGTGTTGAAGACGGTGAGGAAGGTGACGGTGATGAAGATGACGATCCAGATGATGACACGAAGCAAAGGAAAGTGGGGTTTGTCTCCACGTCAAGTTTTATTGAAAACGTTAATGGGGTTTTGGTTTTGTTTTTGGCTACATGAACTACAAAAAACACGCCGGTTTACGTCACTTTTTCTAAGTCAATTTTCAAATCGACGTAAAAAAGTTTAAACTAGAAGGAAGTGGTGTGGTTTTATTTAAAACCACTAAGCTTTTTAATATAATAATACTTTATTTGTTAATGAATAAATAAATATTTTTTAGGCCCGAGACTGAATATAATATATTTCAAATTTTCTGAAATTAACAATGTTGGCGTCGGACGATGAGAAGACGGTTTCGAAACCGACGCCATGATATTTGGGTCATTAACAACCGACGTTAACCATACTTATAAACGTCGTTAGAAGCCTGATTTTTTGTAGTGATGGTTTTTTTTTATTCTAAATTAAAGTTTGCCTCATCTTTATTTATGGTTGGTTTAGCACAAGCATTATCGATAGATCTAAGAGTTATTAATTTTAGGGGAACCGGGTTTTCACAAGTTTTCTTTCTTTCTATTTTTTGAGATTATTTTTTTTTAAGAATTTCTCGAAATTTTGAGTTTCTCGAAATTTTGAGTTCCTCTTATTACGGGGGAGTGATTATTATTCTACTACTACTAGGGATTTCTATTTGGAACACTCATGTTTTTAGGTCATTTTTTCTAGTCTGATTAGGACAATTATTTGTGGAGTTGCATGATGCACCCACAGGATGTTATTATTCATTTTTTCAAGACCAAAGACGAGCTGAAGTTTCATCCCTATTTTTTTTAAGATTGAAGTTTATACCTGGAGGAGTCTGTTGACTTGTTTTGTCCGTCCTCGACATGATGTCCACAACATAGGTGTTCCGCTTTGTGACTGCAGATTTTGCGTTTCACGTACCACATTTGTCGTGCGGGGGAGTATTGAAGATAACTTGGGGAGCAAGATGTATATCTTGCGGACCAAGTATTGTGGGCCATCAAAGCCCGACTACGAAGTGAAGCCCGTGAAGCCCGAAAGAATAATTCTCTAGATCTTGATATATTCTTAGCATATTTACTTTACGTGTTTAGGAAATTTTACATTAAAGAAGTGTTAGCATTATGTTAATGTTACCAATATATATATATGTATCTTATTCTCTCATCAAAAAACATAACTCAATAATATATTATATTCTATAATATTTGACATGGTATCAGAGCCCGAACACACACTGTCCGTAATCCGGCCCAAAAGAAGGCCCGACCGCCCCGACCCGAGGATTGATGGTCTGTCGAGATTAATGGCTAGAAGAGCCATTATCTCGAGGGGAGGTATTGGGATTATGTAGAGATTAATGGGCCATGAACCTTAATCTCTAGGGAGTGTGTGAAGATTGTCCCACATCGGAAGTGGGAAGGGACATTGAGTAATATATAGGGACTTGGGCCAATCCACTCATTTCCTTATTGTTAAATAGGTAGATTTCCTTACTGTTAAATAGGTAGATTTCCTTACTGTTAAATAAGTTTGTTAGGAGATCTCGGAGATTATACGAGATTGAGTTAAATGGAAAGTTAACATTTGTGTATATTTCCTTATTGTTAAATAGGTAGATTTTATATTCTCATATTTGTAAAGAACTTGCTAGACAAGTTATGACTTTGTATAAATAAGCTATTGGCCAAATCAATAAAGATGAGAGAAACTATTATACTTCTAAGGTTTCCTCCAAATTTATCATGGTATCAGAGCATTAACCTAACTACTAAAGGGTTTTTGTTTCGATCTTGGCTGCTTATCGATATACCGATATATCCTTTAAAATTCTACTTCTTTCTCGTTGACCTCCTTCTACGATTTCTTCCTTTTATTATCTTCTCCCCCTTTATTAAACTTCAAAACAATTTCTTATAAAAAATTACCACGCACTATAATTAACGCGGGTTAAATCCTAATTCTTTGAAAACCCAAACAAAAATTTAATTTATAGAAAAATAAACTAATATTTACATAAATATAGTGCGATCAATTTTGTTAAAAATACTAATGTGATCATGTTATCACTAATGCACCCGATCCTATCAAATTAAGTTTTATTAAGTTTGGACGAGAATAGTATTATGATGCAGATTTCACATTAATGTCGTATTATTTCTAGTGGAACCTTATTAATGCACACAAGGAAAAAGAAGAGAAGATCCTCACAAAGAACCATCTTCGTTCGATGGACGGTGGAAAAGTCGGTATACGTTAGCACCGAGTCAGCTTAGCATTTAGTATATATTAGTTGTTTTAATGGTATAATGACATCATTTCTTCTTAAACTAACGTCACGCATTTCTTCCTTAAGACTACTATTATTTGGTCGTATTTCGTTATTAAACTCACGTCACTAATTTAACCTTTTAAAGTTCTTAAGGACCCAAAGCCTTTCCAATTGTTTTGTTCCACCAAATCATGAAATGGAAGTGTAACCATAACCTCCATCATTGTCCTATAAACTTTAAAATATAGTTGTGGGATTTTAAATGCATGTCCGAAAATAATTATACAATTTTTTTGGCAAAAGAATTTAAATAAAACAATAATCAATAATACAATAACTAACCCGTTGGTGTTTATGTGGGCTTCCGCCACCTGAGTTCGATTTGGGTTGGCCACACGGGTTTTCACATAGTTCTCTTGGCTCCGGGATTAGTCGGATCTCATGGATTTCATGGCCCGTTGACCCGAGGAGTAGCTCGGAGCTCATAGTGTCCGTTGAACTGTTGAACCAAAAACTCGAGTTATCAAAAAAAAAATAATAATCAATGTTTTGTTATTGTTTCGTTTTTATATAATTCCAGTTTTTATATTGTACTTCGTTGATTTTGGAAGCCCATACATAATTGGGCTAATAATGAATGTACGTGACCTATAAGTTTTGTGTTTGCTTATCCTTGATTTGTTTTGTTTATTTTGGGGTCTTCGTTTTCCCAATTTTCAAAATATGGAAAGAAGGGATCGATAATGGGATCGCCGGTCTTTGCGTCTTTGTCTTCTAATTAGAGTAATTAGAGTGGTCGTAGGTCAATCAATTCGAAGGGAGGCATAACATAGTGTGCTTGTTGGTTTATGTGGTAAATCTGTTAGATTTTCGTCTGTCACAACGGTTGGAAACTTGGAAGTGTGTTTGAGATGTGGCTTCGATGGTTTGACCTGTCGTGTTTTGTTATTTGGAGACGTACGTAATAAGGTTTGAATGGTAAGAAAGCTGATATTAGGTGTTAAGGGGAGCAACAAAGGAGAATTTTGTGATAGTTAGAGAAGAACTTGTGTTAAAAGGCTCTCTCCAAAGCTATACCCGATGAGGAACTTTTGTCTTTAAGGCACAAATTCATGCTCTTGGACCCTATAGATGGATGCCTATCTCTTAACTGCTTCACCACGGTCAGTGTGTGTTTCTTGATGTAGCCATATAGCATTTTGTCGTTGTGAATGATAGGAGATGACTTCCACATCCTATTTATAAGATGGTGGATATAGCATAGTAGGTTTTATTGAATTTAAGGCTGTAATTAAGTGGGCAATGGATTGTTGATTGCCCGTTACACTCTTTCATATTATTGTTGATTTAATGGTGGGATTTTGAGTGATTACATGTAATCAATGCGGAGTATAGGCGTTAGGGATGATAAAGCATACGATTGACGGCACTGTTAATCGATACCAACCACCTTATTTCTCAAAACCTGTGTCGGAGGGAAAGGAACGTGTCAGCCGCATCGGCTTGGACCTTGAATCGCGTTTTCAGTTTAAGAAGTCGCCACCGTTTTCAGTTTCAAGTCTCTCGCCAGTTTGAGAATCGCGTTTTCAGTTTCAAGTCTCTCGCCGGATTTACCTTCGACGAGCTCTCAGAATGCCCAATCGACAGACTTGGCCATTCCTTCTGTTCCAGATCTAGCAGCTGTCACCACGACCGCATATTTGAAACTTGACGCTTCTGTGAAAGTTGTTCAACCAACCGAGCCAGAAGCAACTAAGGGTCAGCTTGGAAAATATTGCTTTGGGCTCACTCAAATTACTACTGCGAAAGCTGCTTGTGCGGCGGACCTAGTTCAGGAAAAGAAATATTCCCCACCGACGATTGATACCTATACGAATCTCGTCAGGGGCTCTACCAAAATGTTAAAGAAGACATGAACTACTTTCACTCTGGACTCGGGCGAAGCTTGTGTAGAAATCCCGAATTCAGTGATCGAGAGGAATAGAAAATCTTGAGAATGCTTTATCTTCGGTCAATTCTACTCAGACCCCTCCATCCCAGGGAACGATTCACAACATCGTTAACGGAATCTGGAGCAAACAATATAGAGATGTGGTAGTGTCGAAGATGGAAGGCAACGCTTTCCTCTTCAGAATACCGAACTCGTTTACGAGAAATCGGGTCCTGACTCAGCGCCTGTGGCAAATCGACCGCCAAACCATGTTCACAGCGAAATGGGAACCAGGAATTGAGCCAGTCAAACCAGAGCTTACCTCAGCTCCGATCTGGCTAGAGATGCGCGACGTTC
Organism: Eutrema heterophyllum; assembly: GCA_002933915.1. NCBI lineage: Eukaryota > Viridiplantae > Streptophyta > Magnoliopsida > Brassicales > Brassicaceae > Eutrema > Eutrema heterophyllum. Next base: position 300,239 of record PKMM01002486.1, read on the forward strand.
CACTACAATTCTTCAACGACGAGGGGCTTGAGTGTATAGCTGGGCTGGTAGGGGACCCCAAGTTTCTGCACCCATCCATAGTAAACAAGACTAATATCGAAGTTGCAAGAGTCTTCACCCTAATCGACCCAAGGAAGCCTCTTCCCGAAGCGGTTAATGTGAAGTTTCAGTCCGGTGTTATAAAAAGGGTTCGAGTCTCGAGTCCCTGGATGCCACCAGTGTGTGAATTCTGCAAGGAGATTGGCCACAACCTTAGACGATGCAAGCACGCACCGATCAATTGCAAAGATTGCTCTTCAACAACTTACTCCTCAGATAAGTGCACAAAAAGGAAGATGGAAGGGGCAAAGAAAAGGAGAATCCAGAAAGAGTACAGGCATGTCCTGCCCATTATCGCCAAAGAGACACCTGAGAAAGGGAAAGAAGTGGTAATCTCTGAGAATGTGGAACAGGAGGGTATCAAAGCATGATTAGAGTCAGATGGTTCTGGTAAGCTGCCTACCTTGATTGTTATTCCACACGGCTCTCTGCAGATAGACTCGAAAGTTCTCAGTGAAGGTGAGACAAGTGCAAAGAATAATTCTGATCCAGAGATAGTACCTCATAAACTCCTGCTGCCTGTATCGGAAGCAAGGAGTTCAGATTCAGAAATTAAAGAAGATTCCTCAGATTTCTCTTTGCCAGGATCAGAAGAAGAAAATTTTGTTGAAGTCAGGCCTACGAGAAGGCAGAAAGGAGGTCGAGGCAAGGGCCTGAAACAAAATCTTTAAGTATGTGTACAACACTTTTTTGTTGGAACAATCGCGGCTTTAATATTTATAGTCACTGTAGCGGTTTTAAAAAATGGTTTAAGCTTCAGAAGCCACTTTTTGGAGGAATTATAGAGACACACGTGAAACGTCCGAAAAATGTGAAGTTTATTAATGGCATTTTTCCCGACTGGTCTTTTGAGGAAAATTACGATTTCTCTGATTTGGGTAAGATCTGGATTGTCTGGCACCCAAGTGTTAAGGTCATGGTTGTTGCGAAGTCACTACAGATGGTTACTTGTGAGGTTTTGCTCCCCGATTCTCAGTCTTGGATTGTGGTCTCGGTGGTCTATGCTGCAAATGATGAGGATACTAGGAAGGAGTTATGGAGGGATTTGGTTGTCCTTGGAAGGTCTCAGTCTGCTGCAGCGTCACCCTGGATCGTCCTAGGTGATTTTAACCAGATTCTGAATCCAACAGAGCATTCGAATGCAAAATCACTTAATGTGGACAGAAGAATGAGAGATTTTCGTGCTTGTTTACTTGATGTTGAGTTGAATGACATGACTTACAGAGGCAATACCTTCACGTGGTGGAACAAGAGCAAAACTAGACCATTGGCAAAGAAGCTAGACAGGGTACTGGTTAATGAGAGTTGGTCTTTGGTTTATGGAGAAGCGTTTGTGATTTTTGGGGAACCTGACTTCTCGGACCACGCATCATGTGCTGTGAAGCTGGATTCGGAGGGAAATAGAGCTAAGAAACCTTTCAAGTTCTATAATTACCTCCTCAAAAATCCAGAGTTCATTCATTTGGTTGAAATAAATTGGTTCTCCAACAATGTCACATGTTCGGCAATGGTGAGAGTTTCCAAAAAGCTTAAGGACTTAAAAGGAGCTATCAGGACTTTCAGCAGAGATAACTTCTCGAATCTGGAAAAGAGAGTGGTAGAATCCCATGAGCTAGTCCTGCAATGTCAAAGGCGCACCCTTACAGATCCAACCTTGACGAATGCCACTCATGAGCTGGAGGCGGAGAGAGAATGGCTCATACTCGTCTCGGCCGAAGAGAGATTCTTCTTTCAAAGATCGAGAGTCACTTGGCTAGGGGTTGGAGACATTGGGACTTCATATTTTCATAGAATGACTCACACCATGAAATCAATCAACACCATCCACTATTTGCTAGACGACAATGGGTCAAGGATCGAATCACAAGAAGGCATCAGAGATCTTTGTGTTGACTATTTCACAAATTTATCGGGAAGCGATGAAGGCCCTCCAATGCTGGAGCAAAGTGATAGGGAGCTGATGTTACCTTTCAGATGTTCTCAGGCTCATATCGAGGAAATGCAAGGTCAGTTTTCAGAGAAAGACATAAAATATGCGTTCTTCTCATTGCCGAGGAACAAAACCAGTGGTCCCGACGGCTATTCAGCAGAAATTTTCAAAGGATGTTGGAGTGTTGTGGAGGCAGAAGTCACGGATGCAGTACAAGAATTCTTCATATCAGGTCAGATGCTAAAGCAATGGAATGCAACTACCCTCGAGCTTATCCCAAAAATTTCAAATGCAGCAAGTACACTCGACTTCAGGCCTATCTCCTGTCTTAATACGCTTTACAAGGTTATTGCTAAGCTGCTAGCAAACAGACTGAAGAAGTTACTTGCTCAGGTTATCTGTCCGCCACAATCGGCTTTCTTGCCAGGTAGATCTCTGGCTGAAAATGTTCTTTTGGCGACTGAAATCGTCCATGGCTACAACTGGAGAAACATTGATCTGCGGGGTATGTTGAAGGTTGATCTAAGAAAAGCTTTCGACTCGGTTAGATGAGATTTCATCATATATGCGCTGAGAGCCATGTCTATTTCGGAGAAATTTGTGTGCTGGATCCAGGAATGCATCTCCACCCCAACTTTTTCAATTTCAGTTAATGGAAACGTTGGAGGATATTTTAAAAGCACAAGAGGACTTAGACAGGGTGACCCACTGTCCCCCTACTTATTTTTTTTGGCTATGAAGGTGTTCTCTAGGCTGCTTCACTCGAGATTTGAATCAGGTTACATTCACTATCATCCAAAAACCGCAGAGCTTTCTTTATCACATCTCATGTTTGCAGATGATGTCATGATATTCTTTGATGGAGGCAACTCGTCTCTACATGGGATTAACGAAGCTCTTGATGACTTTGCATCTTGGTATGGCCTCCAGGTAAACAAAAACAAAACCCAATTGTTCCATGCTGGTTTGAGCCATCAAGAGTCCAATATTATTGCTAGTTTTGGCTTCCCGATAGGCTCTCTACCAACCAGATATTTAGGTTTGCCATTGATGAGCCGCAAGCTTAGAATCTTGGAATATCAACCTCTCTTGGAGAAGCTGACTATTCGTTTCAGATCTTGGGCAGTAAAGTCTCTATCGTTTGCGGGTAGGGTTCACCTAATTGGATATGTCATTGCCGGAAATGTGTGCTTTTGGATATCAACCTTTATGCTTCCTAAAGGCTGTCTGAAAAGGATCGAGGCTTTATGTGCTAGATTTCTGTGGTCTGGGAATATTGATGTCCGTAAGGGAGCCAAAGTAGCTTGGGCAGATTTGTGCTTGCCGAAGAAAGAAGGAGGAGTGGGACTGAGAAGATTCACGGAATGGAACAAAACTCTTTGTCTCAGGTTCATTTGGTTGTTATATACTGAGAGTGGATCCCTTTGGGTGCTTCTGGAGAATTGAGAAATCTGCAAGTGATTCATGGACGTGGAGAATGATCTTGCATCTGTGTGGCAGAAAGTTTTCTGTGTACTCTTGTGGGTAACGGGCGCAACACTTACTTCTGGCATGACTCTTGGACCCCTCTCGGACCACTAATCAAGCACCTGGGTGATGAAGGACCATGAGCTCTATGTCTCCCCCTCTCAGCAAAAGTTGATGATGTTTGCAATGAGGAAGGCTGGATCATTCCTTCACCACGATCGGATAGCGCTCTAAGTCTCCATGTGTATCTAACCAGTATTGAGCTCCCAAGGTCTGACTCTCCTCCCGACTCTTATTGCTTGATTGTTGATGGTGTTGATTGTCAGGGTTTCTCCTCTTCTATGACTTGGGAATCGCTGAGGCCGAGGCAGGAGGAGAGAAGTTGGACACATGTAACCTGGTATAAAGGGGTTGTACCCAAACATGCTTTCAACATGTGGGTTACCCATTTAAACAGATTACCAACTAGAGATCGTCTTTTTGCTTGGGGAGTGTCACAAAGTTCGAAATGTTGTCTCTGTTTTAGTACACAGAAACAAGAGATCACCTGATCATTACCTATGATTAGGGCTGGGCATATGGTTATTCGGTTCGGTTCGGTTCGGTTATTTCGGTTTTCGGTTACGTTCGGTTATGTCTTTTACTATCCATTCGGTTAGTAACAGTTTTCGGTTCGGTTACCATTCGGTTCGGTTCGGTATGGTTATCAAAATTAATAACCGTTTGGTAACCGAAATCTTTCGGTTATTTTCGGTTAACCGAATGGTTTCGGTTATTTCGGTCAAATATCGAAATATTTCGGTTATTTTGGTTAAATTTCGGAAATATTTCGGTTATTTCGGTTAAATTTCTGTTATATTTCGGTTATTTCGGTTAATTAGGGGAAATAAACATAATTTTTTTTTTTTTTTGATATCCATGGATACCCATTGATTATCGGTTAATAACCATTCGGTTATCATAACCAATGGATATAAAAAAAATAACCATTCGGTTATTGTGAAGTAACCATAACCTAACCGAACCATTAATTTCGGTTCGGTTCGGTTATTATACCCAGGACTACCTGTGATTATGCGTCCGAGATCTGGAAACTCATTTTCTCAAGGTTAAGCCCTTTGCATCGCTTAATCTGTTCATGGTCTGAGGTACTTTCTTGGACTCGACTTCGATTCGCGGAAGCACCTTCTACTCTCAGAAAATTGGCGGCCAACGCGACGGTGTCCCATCATCTGCCACCAGCGACTCTCTTCAAGACTATTGATCGGGAAATTCGCAACACCATAACCTCGAGAAGACACTTGAAGCTGTTTCGAAACCTTATGCTTCTCTGGATTCGTTGAGTTGTTTTTGTTTAGGTTCTATAATCAAATCGTATTGTAATCTTGTTTTTATTTCTTTTTGCCAAGATTACTATAGTCTTAAGGTCTATTGTATTGCCTTTGCTTTCATTTTATAATGATATTAACATTCGTAGCAAAAAAAAAAAAAAGAAGCCGCCACCGTATTCTCTTGCAAATACGAAGCTACTATGCAACCAAATAACCAATGAGATATTGGTTTCGCAAGAGACGAAAAAGAGGACAAAGAAATTGTTAGGTCATTATTAGGGATGTTGTATTGGGTAAAACTACCATACCCGACCCGAGCCAAAATGAGCCCGCCCATTACAAGCTTGGATCAAAAAAACACTATCGGGTTTTATTACCCTACAGTGTAACCCAAAAAATACCCGCGGGTATCCGAACCTTTTTTTATTTTTTATGTTTTTTTAGTTAAAAACAGTCATGGTTTCATCATAATTTAAAAATAAGAAATAATTCATTTTGAGTTTAGTAATTTGCCAACATAAAGCGAAGTGTTATTGACCAATCAATTTTAAGTTTACGTTTTTGGCAGGAAAACGTTATTTTATGTTATTGGCGGGAAAACACGAATTTCCATTTTTAGCTGGAAAACATGATTTTATGTTTTTGGCGGGAAAATGAGATTTTACGTTTTTGCCGGGAAAACAAAATTTTACGTTTTGGCGGGAAAACAAGATTTTACGTTTTGGCGGGAAAACGAAATTTTACGTTTTTGGCAGGAAAACGGGATTTTACGTTTTGACGGAAAAACGGAATTTTATGTTTTTGGCGGGAAAACGGAATTTTACGTTTTGGCGGGAAAACATGATTTTACGTTTTTGGCAGGAAAACGAGATTTTACGTTTTTGGCGGAAAAACGAGATTTTACGTTTTTGGCGAAAAACGGGATTTTACGTTTTTGGCAGGAAAACAATATTTTACGTTTTTGGCAGGAAAATGAGAAATCTCAAATTTATCCAATATTATTTTCGAAGTTAATAAAAAACAAAAAGTTAATTCGATGATTATTTTAAAAATTTTAAATCAAAATTTAATAAATATTTTGTTATAAATTAATTTTGAGAGTTAATTGATTTAATTATTAAAAAAAACCATGTACCCTAAACCCGATAGGGTAACCCTATATGATCTCATATGTAAAGGGTACCCGCCCGTTTTGAATCCTTATATTTTTATACAAATAGGGTAGGGTAATGGACTTCAATTTTTTTAAGGGTTTAGGGTACCTACCGGATAATTACCCTAATTTAACATCCCTAATCATTATTATTGGGTATCTTGCTATTTAATATATATATAATTGGGCAAGAAAGTTAATCAATAAGTGATAGTAATCGAGATTTAATGAATATAATGAAAAATAAATGGGTAATGATGTGTCACCAATTTAGACAATGATAATACGATGTGACAACTTAAGAAGAGAGTCCATTCTATTTCTAAACCAAACTCGCACACCTGCAAACCCGCAAACCCTTCAAAGGTTAACCCGTTAACCACTATGGGTCAACCCGCAAAACCCACTACTTAATCGTCATCGAAACTTGTTTCTAAGCTCGCCCCCGCCCCCAGGTTGGACCCCGGATCGTCGGCCCGTTTGTCTTCCCTACGTAAAAGACAAAAGATTGGATTCTCATTACTCTAAATTTATTTCATTCGGTTATTAAAACAAACTTATTATCTTACTTTCATTAAATAAGCAAACTTAACTTTGAAATATTTGTAATCTCCATTGGAGAAACTATCCAATTTTTTAATCAAATATATTTTCTTGTGAGAATGATTCTCCTTGAATTCCTTGTAAACTTTTTGATCAATTGATGTGTCATGTCCGTAGTGATTAGAACTACAGTTTGTATTATCTTCGTGTTAACCCCAACTTATCAAATGGTTCATTCATCCCCATTTGTGGTGCATTTCTGCCAAGATTCGTAATACTATTGTAAGAGTATTGGGTCTTGAGATTAATATAAAGAAAGTTTGTCCAACACGAGTTCTCCGAATGGAGGTTTCCTTATCTAAGGTAAACAATTTTGTTGTGAGAATATTGGATCATGGATTTTATATACTAAATTGTGCTACGCGAGTTCTTTGGGTCGAGGACATGTCTTTCCACCTTCTTAGAGACTATTTCTGTATTGGTTCCACATCATCATATATTACAGATGTATGATTTTTTGATGATTTTTAAAGATATATACAGAAAACAAGTAAAATTACTCAAATGAGCAGGATGAGGATGTGAGAGCATATATATAGACAATAAATGGCAAACATGCATCCAAAAATATATTGCATACATGTTATGGAAACATCAAAATAATAAATTTTGATTTATAAATTTAGCTAATAATTTTGATTTATTAATTTAGCTAACAGCTTTAAGTATCATTCTCATCTATAATTTTCTTGTTCATTTTTGTTTTGTACATTGCGACTTTATATTTTCCTCAGAGCTTAATCCTGCAAAAAAGATGATAGAAAATTAAGTTCAAAAGAATATTTGGTTTTTTTTGCCAAATTCAGTTCTGCATTTGATTATCTACCAACTAAACCCAAAAGTATACCCCTTTTTTTTTTTGTCAACATGCTTTTGTTAAATATGAGTAAAAAATCATTGGTTAAAGATTTTAACTAGCAGTTTATAATCGACATACAAAACTAACAAAAACAAATATTTAGCAGTTTACGATTACTATTGAATATCACTTTAAATAAAATAAAAAATCATTGATTACAACTCTTAAACATTGAATCTTTATTATTACGTAAAAAAAATTTGAATCTTTATTTATTTATTTATATACTAATTAAGTGAAAAAAATTTTATGTACTTTGTAAAGACGTTATCTACTAAAAACCGGAACACAACAGAATCATCCCATGACAACAAAACGTATAATCCCAAATAAATAAACGAAATAATCATATAAAATTTAAAAGTTAGATAATCTATGTAAACTAGGTAGTAATCCGCGTCATGCGCGGAATGAGATATTTATAAATGATTTTGGGAAGTTTTTATTTTAAATCATATGAAATAAAAATAATTTAACATAGTTTTAGGTGTAACCTACGTAATAGTTGTGAGTATTAATACATCAAAATAGTGTAATATTTTTAAATTATAGAAAACATATATTACTTGTTTGTTAGTTAAAATAGAAGAAAATTGAAGTGTATTTGTATTTTTATATTGTTTGGTGGCTTTTTATAACTGCAAATATGGCTTGTTGATATTGTTTCTAAACTATCCGTGCTTTATTTTATATGCTTTTAGTTTCAACATAGGTTTTTCAAAAGTTAAGCACAATTTTAGTATATTGTAGATGGCTTGTTGATATTGTGTTGAAACTATATGTATAGTTAAGTTATATGTTTTTAGTTTCTAAAAATGGCCATCAAAAATATTTTTAATACGATTCACTAATCTTAGAAACTGCTTGTTTGCGTATTTGTAGGTTATTGATTATAATTTGAATATGCAAAAATTCGTATTTGTAGGTCACTAAACCTATTTACTTATAATTGACAAAAATATTTAACTAAAACTACGCATTCAATATTTCTATCAATTATTTTGTATTTTTTTATATTTTTGAGATAATCATTGTAGTTTAACCATTTAAAAGAACCTTCACGACAACAAACAAAAATCTATATCAATATCGTTTAAATCATGTACCTATTTCATAATGCAAAACCGTATTTCTATTTCTTCATTTACCAATGAATATAAAATATAACTTTATAACTTTTTATCAAATAAGATTTTATATATTTTAATTTTTAACAAATAAATTATTTAAATAATTTTTTATTCCTTCAAAATATACTATTCAATTTTTTTTTTAAAAACTGGAAAAAATCAAAATTGTAAATCTATTAAGTCATGCTTCTTACTCTAACAATTTCTTATCATTTTGGTCATTTTTATAATATGTATCTCAACTACGATTCATCTTTATAGCCGATGTAAGACTTTTAAGAGTATTTAAAAATTTGAATCATGACATATGTGAAAAATCTCTATGTTTTTTCTATTCTATGTATGATGTGATGATTCAAATTTTTACAAATATATAATCAAACAAAAATGAGAATGGATATAATAATTAAAATAATTAATAAACTAATTGGGAGAGAGAGAGTATAATCAATTATGGTAAGTTTTTTTTTCCAATGATTAGTTTACTACTTAATAAAAATATAATGAATTTTGTAACAATTTAATGTGAGTGGCATACAATATAATTTCTCTAGTAACATAAATATGTTTTCAAAAATGTCTTGAAATGCTATGTGGTGATAACACATCATCATGGCATTTTTGTAAATCATACATGAAACCAAGGTTTTTTTTTGTTGAATCTTTCTCAATTAATATATAAGAGATATAGGAAAACATTTGCTTTCAAGTACATATAACGCTTTATGAATCAGTTAAATCCTATAATTTTAAAAATCAATGAAATTTTAGATAAACAGCAATTTAATACCCATCACAAAATTTTATTTAAAACAATAAAATCTTAAAATTCTATCCAGATAGTGTGCAAATAATGCAATTTTGTAAAAAAAAATTAAAATAAATAGAGTAAATACCTTCCACAATCCGTTTTAGGGTCAAATGGAACCGCATTAGGAATGCGACAGTGTTCAGGCAACCCGATGAGTTTGTTAAACGGAGACAACCCTACAATTTCTTGGAAACACCTGCAGAGATATTGACGTCCGTATGGTGTCTCTACTTGTTTGTTTACCTCAAATATAGCTTGGCAACAATCCCCCGGTTGATAGTCCGTTAGCTCGATGCAAGCATGACTGTATCACCTTGCCTTGCGCCATTGCACAGTGTCTATCGCCATTCTGGTTACTCATCATCATTTTAGCACTGAGAGTTGGGGATAGAAACACAACTAAACTGATACAAACGACCAAGATTGATTTGTTCATGTTTGATTACGATTGTTTAGATGTGTTTTTGGTTCATTTATAAGATATGGTCAAGATATGGTGCCTATATTTTTTTATAATAAATGTTTTTCTTTCCCAATAAATGTTGCATTTTCTAAATAAATGCTACTATATCCAAAATGCTAACAATCCATTTAAGACAAGAAGAAAAAAAAACCATTATATCACAAATGCAATTAATTGTTAAGAGATAATTAATATGAGAAAATCTAACACAATGATTATTTACCAATAATGACTTTATTTTGAATTTACTTTCACATTAACTATTTTCTAAACAAAATTTATTGTTAAAAGATACTCCATATGTTTCTAATTGCTAGATGTTTTTGTTTTTTTTAAAAGAAAATGATATATTTTCAATTTTCTACGTGGAGTATATACCCTTTTGTTAATTTATAGGGATATATTGTTAAACGTCATTCCTATAAAGATACTCAGTTCTTTTGTTACTCTTTTCAATTTTCTATGTGGAGTAGCGTTATAGAGCTCACAAAAATGATTCCATCGTGCCCAAAATATGGTCCCATCTTTGCTGGAAAAAACCACCAGAAAACGGTCCAAACCATTTTGTCAAAATCAAATTTCAAACATTAATTATCTATATGAATAGAAATGACTCTACACATGACTTAGACAGATTTGACAATATCAACAAGACTTGACATAAGAAATTTTGACAGCACAATAAAATGACATGACCAATCATCGTGAATAACTGTCGGATCTACTCAACCAAAAATTGACATGACGTTTTGAACCATCCGAAACGACACAACAAATACCACATAGCTTCATTGTCCCACTGAACACTAGGTTCTTTCATTAGATTCATTTTGGCCGTTAAAATACATGGTTAATTATAAGTGAACTTAGAGAATATAACATGGCTTTTATTTTCCTAAAATGACCCCATTTCAAATTCACAAAGCGATTTGCCATTAGTTTTTTAAGATGTATTATGTAATACTCTATTTATATCTCAGAGTTATGGATTTACATTATTAAAATCAATGTTTATCCTCTACACATATAAGAAGTACTGTTCATCATCATAGGAAATGGAAAGAGACTTGAGTCTTTCAGTGCTTTTAGCGTATTTAGCTTGACTTAGTTTTTGTTGAACCTACATCTTCATATCTTTTGTGATGTAAGTGGGGTTCCTATCAAGCATCTTCTTAATGCATAGGTTTTTTTTTTTTTTGGATCAATGCCTCTTAACTCATAGGCTTTAAACACATTTTCCTTGATACACTACTCCAACACAGGATTTTTGCTAATGATTAGGCAGTCGGTAAATTTACCGACTGTTTCGCTACTGATTTGCGACTATTTTCAAACAATCGCAAATCAATAGGTATTTAGTGACTAAAAATTTCAGTCGTTAATTAGTAGCAGTTTTACGACTGATTAGTGACTGAATTGTAGTCGGAAAACATGCAGTAGCTAATCAATAGTAATTTTAGCGACTGATTTGCTACTGAATTCGATGGGTCGTAGAACAGTAGCAAATCAGTAGCAAAAAGTAGTTATAATTATCAGATCTTCTTTCCCTCCTCTTAAATAAAACGGTTCTTCTTCTTCCACTATTTTTTTTGAATTGATTTTTTTTTTTTTTTTTGAATTGATTCTTCTTCTCCTTTCTTTTATAGGGACGATGACGGATTCATACCGCAAATACTGTTCATAACCGTTTGATTTTTTGAAAAAATCATGTTCATAGGGTTTGTTTTTGTATATTATTTGAGTTTAGGGTTAAAGTTTAGGGTATGTGGTTTGAGGTTTAGGTTTAAGAATTAAGGTTTGAAAAGACTTATAAAACATGACTTTTTATAAGTCTTGGATCTTAGTTTTGGGGTATATTATAGTAATTAATTATAAGTTTAGGGTATGGGGTTTGAGGTATATGTTTAGGGTTTAGGGTTTAGGGTTTAGGAGTATAGAGTTTAGGTTTATGGTTTAGGATTTAGGTTTAAGGTTTAGGGCATGGGAGTATAGAGTTTAGGTTTAGGGTATATGGTATAGGGTTTAGGGTATAGGGTTTAAGGTATGATTACTTTGTATATGGTTTAGGGTTTGCTTATTCAATAGAGTTTAGAGTTTGAAATAATGTAATTGTAATTTCCCAATAAGGGTTTGGAGTTTATATTTATGGTTTAGGGTATAGGGTTTTGAGTTTTGTGGTTTAGGTTATGTGAAATATAATTTTTTGTAATTAGCCAGTTAACAATGGATATACAATAAATTTATCTCTTAATGTGTAAATCAAAAATTTAAAATTATACATAAAAAAAGAATTAAGTCTTGAATATTTGATAGGTTTAGGTTATGTTGGTTTATGGTTTAGGTTATGTTGTCGATTAATAATTAAAATGATTGCCAATGATTGGAAATCACTAAAAATGATTGCAAAAATTATTACAAACATATATACAAACCTACAAACTAATGATAAGTTAGTAAGTATTTCGTCTATAACTTACAAGTTATAGACGAAATACTTACTAATCATTTTTAAATCTAAATCAAATTAATTTAATCATTTTTAAATCTTAAAACCCAAATTTCCAAATCATAAAACTTGAATTTTAAACCCTAAATTATGAACTCTAAACCTTAAACTTTATACTTAAATATAAAAATAATTCAAAAACAACAAAACCAAATTACTACAAAATGCAAAATTTATCAAAATACAAATATAATGAAAACTTATCATTGGCTAATCCATGAGGCAAGGATTGCGCCTTTAACATTTTAGTTTCCCTCTTAAACAATTAGAGTTAGCGCCTTTAACATTTTGTTTCCCTCTATTGTTATTGTTTTTTTATATATTCTCTTTCTTTTTTTTTTGTAAGTAACACTTTCTCGTTCACAGAAAAAAAAATTCATCTGTCTCTCGTCTCTAGGGTTTGAGATCGGAGACTCAAACCATTTCTGTCGCCATCTCCGGCTTGCTCCTCCGTCAAACCGAGCCTTCAATCGTCCTTTTTCAGCCTCTTCGACCGCCCTTTGTCCACCGCGTGTTAGCTCCGGTCATCTTCTCCATCGGTGCGGTCAGGAACGGCGAGCCACCGGCTGTCTCGGCTTTGCCCCCAGCGCTTCTCTCTGCGGTAGATTCTTTTTGTCGGTAAGTTCATGAACCGTTAGTGTTCATGTTTGCTTCGCCCATCGATCATTCTTCAAAATGGTTTTACCCCAAAATTCCCAATTCTCTCTAAGACAAAACCCTAGATCGATCTTCTCTTCCTCGATTCTCTGTCGATTTTTCACAGAATCACACCCAAGCTTTCCCATTCTCTCTTGATTTTTCTTTATCTCTCGAGATGGGTTTCCTTTAGTTGGATTTTGAAATTTATAGCGTTTGATTTCGTCTCTGTTGCTCGATTTCGTTTCTCTTGGCTCTATTTGGGGGGTTTTAGTGTAGTGAAATTTATAGCGTTTGAAATGTTTCTTCGTTTGTTCTTACAGTGTTTGAGGAAATGCTTAGAGAGATGTTTCCATTATCACATTTGACCTTTAATCTTTATATCTTCAATTCTGGCTTCCTTTAGTTGGTTTTGATATTTATGGAAGTTTGATTTATCTATTGATCGATTTCATAGACTCAGACTCAGATTTAGGTAAGTGTAAGAGGATTGTTTACTATGTCTAGTAAATTATTTTGGTATCTGTTGACATTATCGAATTATGCTCGTTGTTATCAGATCGGAGTGATAACTCCATACGAGGGACAGAGGGCATACATTGTTAAATTACATGGCAAGAAATGGTTTTCTCCGACAACAACTTTACAAGGAAATTGAGGTCGTATTGTTAAAGTCGGTTTTAAGAAGGTTTATTTGATCCTGTCATTTATCTAACAAGCTCTCGGACTTACATGTTGCCAGTGTTGATTCTTTTCAAGGAAGAGAAAAAGATTACATCATACTGTCCTGCGTGAGAAGTAACGAGCATCAGGTTTGTGGGTGCTCTGTGGCACATTGCTTCTGAGAAACATTGTAGGATTTGACTCGTAACTGCTGGATTTGTTGATATAATTATGGCTTAATGTCTTTCAAGTTTAATTATAATCTACACTTATGAATCAGGTGGAGCTTTCACATCCAGATGCAGAACTGAGGTTACTTGAAGTATTTTTCCTCAAGATCTACAAGGTAACAGGCTAAGTTCCTCTCTTTTACATTTTAACTGAGTTTTATACTTAACTTAAGATTATGGCTCCATACATATTTTAACTGATTTTAACGAGAATATATATTTGTTTTTTAGGTGACAACGTTGCCGACATGGAGGGAGAAGAAAGATTTGATCCGGCACATCTTGGATCTGCAGACGAGGTTGTGGAAGAGAGGTAACTGTACCATACAAAATACTGTCATGAAACTTAACCATGTTCAAATGTTACTTGTTTGTGTCTGCTTATCGTATCATAGTCTTGCTGATTGAATATCGTTTTTGTGCAGTTATATATACGCCTAATGACAGCTTGCAAAGGAGGTGATTGCTACATCAGAGAGGAGCGGAGAGAAGCTAAGAAGTGAGCCATTGGAAGAGAGTTACCATACGTTACACAAATGCTTTCTAGGAATATTGGATTTGGAAGTTTGATTATGTCTTGTAAACTTGAATGTTTTATATGTAATTAGTCTACATTTATATTAATAAATTGAATTTTTTTTTAATTTAAACAATATATCAGTCGCTATTCAATAGCTATATTTTGCTACTGAATAGCTAAAATCAGTCGTAAAAAATCATAAACCAGTAGCAAATCAGTTGTTAAAAAAATCACAAACCAGTAGCAAATCTAGTAGGTAATCAGTAGCTAAATTTTACGATTGATTACCGACTACGGCTGTAATAGCAAAATTCAGTCGATTGAATAGTGACCGTCTAGTAATTTTGCGACTGATTTTTTAGCGACGAGATTTTTACCTACTGCAGAAATCAGTCGGTAATCAGTTGTAAGAGGGTGTTTTGCTATTGATTTCAGTAGTAAAAAAACTGTTTTCTTGTAGTGATAATTTTACAACTTGATCTCGTGACAAACATTTAGTAAATAGATCCTAGGTTATACAAACAAAACAAAATATATCACGTGGAGTATTTTTGATGTTTATGCACATACTATATTCATTGATGCTAAAATCATTTGATACCTTGACATTGTAAAATATTTCATGTCACTGTTTTAGAGCTTTTGTCAGCCTATACACATACTTCACAAGTCTACAGACTTTGTTTCCTTTGCGACTGAGCCATCAATTTTCATTTTTTTGTTTGAAAATTAATTTACACCGTGAGTCTTTAAGCACTTGTGACAAATTGACAATCTACATGCATAAAGAACTCGATCTCATTATTGGCTTTTTCCTTCAAAAAGGGGAGCTTGGTGTAGATATGGCGTCTATAAATGTTTTTTGTTCATTCTCTAAAAGAAATGTTGCAAGGCAGTTTTTTTTCCTTACGAGCACTTTTGATATGTCTAGTTTTATCCTAAGCTTCTCCTATTTCATACACAAAAGTTCTAGAATTAATCACCTTATTTACATAGGTTGCGGTCTTCGTCGGAGGTGTTCTGTTCCCTTGGAGACTTGCTTGGCGGGGTTAGGTAGTTGGCGGCTCGCTTGCGGTGGAGGTTTTCTGTTCGGCCGCGGTCTTCGTCGGAGGTGTTCTGTTCCTTCGGAGATTTGCTTGGCGGCGTCTCTCGGGCGGCAGAGGTCCTGGTTCGCTGCTTTAGGGTTTCGTCGTTACCGGTTCAATCCGGTTTAGTCATCGGTCCAAATTTTGGGTTTTTGTAACCAATTGTATTCTGATTTCTCAACCGGGCTCATTCGGGTTTAAGACTAGGTTTAGTGCGGTTTGTCGTACTAAAAAAAAACACAAAAAATTTAATACAGTAAAAATTGGTCAAAAAAAAAGGAAAGAAAGAGACACTCTTTGATTTTATTGTTTTATTTGCATGGATATTTTGTATGTGTGATTTATGAACATGAAACCGATAACAACATGAAACCGATAACATACAATATTATAATCAGTGCCGTGCTTGGGTTCATCGGGCTCAAGGCGAGTTCAAAAAATGAGACTTTTTAATATAATTATAAAAATATATGAAATATGGTAATTTACAAAGTTTAAAACATAATTTTCAAATAATTATAAAAATGGAGGCCTTTTAATATGGTTCAAAATATATTTTAATTTAACTTTAAAAAACTATTGGACAATATTACATAAAATGAGGTCTTTTGAATATAACTATAAAAAATATAACAAAAGACAATAGTTTATAAAGTTAAAGACAATTTTTTCTTTCCATTCCCACTATAAATCTTTTCATGAAACTCTTGTAACCAAGAATTTGCAACCATTTTTTTAAATTATAAATATCATAAGGTTTGATTGGTAACCTCTTGCCAATTTAATAACTATTAATCAGAAAAGAAATAATAATAATTTGTAAGTGGTATTCTTATATATTTTTTATAGCTACTTCTTACCTTTTAAAACTATTTTGGTATCGTTTGTCACTTCTTATATACTAAAAATATTTACCGTTTGTGTCACCAATTGAAACTATATAATTTTTAGAACTTTTATTAAAATATTAATAAATTTAACTGAAAATAAATCTATTAAGTACTTGACCCATCCACGTTATCCTATGATCACATAATAATATCAATACCAAATAGACTAAACCAATATTTTATTAAACCGGGGCCCTTAATTTTTGTATATATTATGGGGGCCTGAGGCTAATGCCTCAAATTTTACTCTTTAAGCACGGCCCTGATTATAATCCATTATTAAAATTCAGCAATTTTGCCACTTGGTATGCCAAAAATGGCTGAGCAGAGAAGGTGATTTCTTTTCTAACCATTTGATCGTTTTCGCCAATTAAGTAGTAGTAAATAATAATCTTTTCTAACCATTTGATTGTTTAGTACTAGTTTATAACTTTATACTAATACTAGATAAGTACCTGCATATATACGGGTTTATAATTTAACATCTTAAAACCCGTTAAAAAAATTAAAAACGAAAAAAATAGAAAACAAAATTAGATCACCCGTGAAAATATATAATACATAAACTAAAAAACAAAGTTTACGATAAAATAAATATATACCTTGAAAGAAAATTTGGTGAATAAATGCAGTAAATAGTTTTGAATACAATTATTAGATTTTTAATTATTTGGTGTGTAATTGACATATTACAAAATTGTGGTTTTCCTTTATGATTAATTTCCTTAATATAAATGGAAGAACTAAGGAATGTTTTTTTATTTTTATATTAATTTTGCCTTTAAAGATAAATTTAATTTTTTTTAATTTTTAATTTTTAATTTTAGTAACTTTACCTTTTAAGATTATAAATCGGTTATTAATTTTTCAGAATTTTTGAGTTTTTTTTATTAATCGATTTTAAAATTTTCCAACTTTGACTTGACACGTGTCGTGATTAGGTGAATTAGCAAGTTTAAAACATTCAGTTTTATATTATAAGATTAACTTATTCTAAATTGAAATTTAAAAAAAAAAAAAAATTGGCTTTTGTTCATTTTCTTTATATGATTGTTATCTATTGTTTAGTTTTTTTATTCTAATCTGAAATATGGTTTAAAAAACTTTGGTTTTCATTTATAGTTTTTGTTTAATTTCTTTAATCTAAACATAACTACTATTTTTTTCCTAATACCTTTTAAGATTATTGTTTTTGTCTATTTTTTTCCTAATACCTTTAAAGATTCATAAAATTTTACTTTTATTGTTAATATTATGTGTTAAAATATAATTAGAATTTTATCAAACACGTGTCAAAATATAATTGGAAATTTATTAAACATATGCCAAAATCTAATCGATTAACTTAACACGTTTAAAATATAATTGGAAATTTATTAAACATGTGTCAAAATATAATTGGAAATTTATTTAACACATGTCAAAATCTAATCGATTAACTTAACACGTGTCGCGATCATGTGAGTTACTAAGTTTGAAACATTCTACTTTATATAATAAATAAAATTTGACATGTTTAAATTTTGTATATGAAATCTAAACATATAAAAAATCGGGTACTTTAAAAAAAATTATGATTATATTCAAAAACTTATGAAATAAATATATAATTTGAAGGAAAAATTTGGTGAAACATATGCAGTAAATACCATTGGATACGATTATTGGATTTTTAATTTTAATATGTCAAAGTATAGATAACACATATTCAACTTTAATAAAATATATGTGTTGGTGGTGAGTTTAGCACTCCCCGGTTTAGCCCGGCATGAACCGAGACCGACCCAATTGACCCCGGCTGACGACAGTTCGAACCCAGAAGAAGAACACGAAACGATCGCCGACCGCCGAACTTGAAAGAAAGGTCCACGAAAGACTGACAACCGGCAAGCTCGATAAATAATCCGAAGGACTGCCGAACTTGAATCC
Organism: Eutrema heterophyllum; assembly: GCA_002933915.1. NCBI lineage: Eukaryota > Viridiplantae > Streptophyta > Magnoliopsida > Brassicales > Brassicaceae > Eutrema > Eutrema heterophyllum. Next base: position 318,544 of record PKMM01002486.1, read on the forward strand.
GGATCGGCAAACCACGAACCAATCAACGACGTTTCAAGATCGGCAAGGAAGTTCGCAAAGCAACACCCACCGAACTTAAATCAAGCCGAACTTATCATGATCCATTGTAAATATAAGATTCAGGTCCTCATCTCGGTACCGAGATCGGTTCGTCTAAATCCGATCAACCACGGTCTGAGATCGGTAAAGAAAAGAACAACATACGGTTACCGACCTGCAACATGCCGAGCGTCGGTATCGACCCGTCATAATCAGAACCCACTTCCGGGATTCGCGGAACTTTACGGAAAGTGCATTCGCGGAACTTTACGGAAAGTGCATTCACGGAACTTTACGGAAAGTGCGGCCGGGGAACTTTACGGAAAGTACGGAAAAGGAAGAACAATTAGGATATTAATCCGGGATTCACGGAACTTTTCCCGAATTCCCGGGATATGTCGGAGCCGCCGAAGAGGCTTATAAATAAGGAAATCTCGATTACATTAGAGGGGGAGAAAAAAAAGAAAAACGAGAGCTCGAGATTCAGTCTTGATCTCATTACCGATCTTCGAATATTTTGTAAACTCCGACGAGTTCGATTTAATAAAACGAAATACCGATTCACATTCCAATTCCTTTACCTTTGTGATTTCGACAATCAACAATTGGCGCTAGAAGGAGGGGGGCTCTCCGACCTTGAGGTGAACAATCGACCTCCGAGTCTCTCTCGATAAAGACCAACGATGACGGAAGCTACGACAACCCCGATGCTCGACGGCAGCAGTTCCACACTCGACGATAATATTACCCAGAATGACGAACTCAACATTCTTAATCCGGAAAACCGAAACCAGACAGCCAACGATGACCCACCGCACGTCCCGCCAAGCACTGCCACTACGATCCGCGCTCCAATCGACCAAACCGCTCTCCTGATGGCCTTGGCAACACAGCTCGCCGAACTCGCCAAAAAGAACGATGAGCGGTTTGATTCTCTATTCACAAACCAGACGGAGCTTCGAGACCAGCTCGGCGAACTCAGACAGAACCCATCACCTTTCCGACCCGATGAAGTAACACCACCTCTTCGTCGGAGTCTCATCACCGAGCTCAATCGACACCAAAGCACAACGGATCGATTTCCCGCGTTCTGATCCGCCGATAGCCAAGTGACGCATATCACCGATCAAGCGTCTCTGGACCAGGAGTTTGAAAGCGTCAGAGCCCAACTTTAAGACATGAAATCCAAATTCCATCAGGCCACCAGTTCGGCACCCGAAATCGATCGTGTAATCCAAGAAACCCAGAAGACACCGTTCACACATCGGATTATCAATACCCCAGTCCGACGCTTGGAAAAAATAAAAATCACACCATATGACGGACATACCGACCCTCGTCATTTCATGACCTCGTTCGGCATTTTGATGAACCGTTTTCGATTTGATACCAAGGAGGAAAAAGATGCTGCCACATGCCAACTTTTCGTAGAAAACCTCAGCGGAACCGCGCTCGACTGGTTCTCACAGCTAGACGCACACTCCGTCGATAACTATACCGAACTGTCTACCAAGTTTCTCAAGCGATTCACCATGTTCATCAAGCAAAAGACACGGAACGCCGACCTATGGGCCCTCGAGCAGAAAAGCGATGAGCCATTGCGTGATTTCATGAACCGATTCAAAGCAATAGTGTCTAACTGCACCATCGATGACGAAGCCGCGATCGAAGCCCTCTACAAGGCGACCTGGTACAAGTCGGACTTTCACAAGGAGATCAAACGCAACTGGCCGAACACTCTGGAGGACATCTTACATAAATCGCACGTCTATATCCTCGAACAAGAAGAGACGACCGCGAAGGATAAGCAGTACGCCCTATCAAAGCACGTCGCACCCAGAGAAAAGCCAAAAGAGGAGAATCGCGAAAACCGACCTTTCTACGAGAGACGAACTGCGACCCAACAAGTCAATACTATCCAACCACAACAACATTGGAACACATGGGTCCGGCCCGAGGGACCGAACGAGCCAACTTCAAGCAAAGAATCGTTCTGCCAATTTCACAATCGAGAGGGTCACCGGACCGAAGAGTGCCGACACCTCAAAGATTTCCTTTTGCTGAAGTATAGAAAGGGAGAAGTCCCGGTCGAAACCGCGTTCCGGCCTCGCAACAGATTCCGTCGTAATGATAATAACGGCGGTCGTCGGCCGATCACCACCGGAAATTCGGGACAATCAAATGACAGATCTAACGTCAACCTACCAAAACGAGATCGTGAGGACCACCAACTCGAAAATCAGACCATCCCACAAGTCCGGAAGCGCGTCAACATGATTATGGGGGCCCTCGAAACCTGCAATTACTCAGTTCGGGCGATTAAGGAGCATAGCAGAAAAGTGATTACGGCGCGACGGCAGAACCGCGCCGCAGAAGGCGGGATACCGGTGACCTTCTCCGAAGCCGATACAGAAGGACTCCACATGCCACATAACGACCCTCTAGTCGTTAACCTGCTTCTCGGAGACGTTGTTGTCGGAAGAATCCTTATCGATACCGTCAGCTCGGTAAACGTAATATTCCGACAGACATTGAAGGACATGGATTTTCCGGACTCCGACATTAAAGATAACATTGAACCTCTGACCGGGTTTACAGGCGAACAGACCATGACTGCGGGAACTGCGAAATGGCCGATCTACGTAGGTGGACTTGTGCGAGTGGTCAGATTTTTGGTTCTCGACAGGCCGGCAATCTACAATGCCATCCTCGGGACACCTTGGATCCACACGATGAAGGCCGTCGTATCGACCTACCATCAATGCTTGAAGTTTCCGATGCCATCTGGAGTCTTCACCCTCAAGGGCGACCAAATAATGTCCCGAACGTGCTTTATCAACGAATGCAAACTTAGGACGGCAGCTCGAACATGCGTTATCGACACGAACCTAATTTCCGCAGATCCATTAAATCCCGACTTACCCCGGCGCGAGACAATCATCCAGGTCAATATCGACGAACGCAATCCGGAAAGATGCGTTGGCATCGGATCCGCACTGAATGAAGAATTCAAAAGCGATTTGATCCGTTTCCTCAAACGAAACGTCTCGACATTCGCCTGGACATTCGCAGACATGATCGGGATCAACCCAAAAATTGCGTGTCACGAGCTCGGCATAGATACTACATTCAGACCGATCAAGCAGAAAAGACGCAAGCTCGGTCCGGAGAAGGCGAAGGCCGTCAACGACGAAGTTGAACGCTTACTTGCAGCAGGCTTAATCACCACGATCAGATACCCAGTTTGGCAAGCTAATCCGGTCGTTGTGAAAAAGAAAAACGGGAAATGGAGGATTTGTGTTGATTTCACCGACCTTAACAAAGCCTGTCCGAAAGATAGTTTCCCGGTTCCTCATATCGATAGATTGGTGGAATCCACGGCTGGAAACGAACTTCTATCCTTCATGGATGCCTTCTCAAGATACAACCAGATACTCATGCACCCCGATGACCGGGAGAAGACATCATTCATTACGGATCGGGGCATCTATTGCTACAAAGTCATGCCGTTCGGACTTAAAAATGCCGGAGAAACGTACCAAAGACTCGTCAATCGTATGTTCGCAAGTCAGCTCGGTAAACTATGGAGGTCTATATCGACGACATGCTCGTCAAGTCCCTCATCGCCAAAGACCATATCGGCCATCTTCATACTTGTTTCGACATACTCAACGAGTACGGCATGAAACTTAACCCGAACAAGTGCACATTCGGGGTAACTTCCGGAGAGTTCCTCGGCTATATCGTAACGCAGAGAGGGATCGAGGCGAACCCCAAACAGATCTCGGCGATCATCGACCTACCGTCTCCAACAACGAAACGAGAAGTTCAGCGGCTGACTGGCCGTATCGCCGCACTTAACCGATTCATCTCCCGATCAACGGATAAGTGCCTACCTTTCTACGCATTACTCCGTGGAAATAAGCATCTCGAATGGGACGCTGGGTGCGAAGCCGCATTCAGGCAACTTAAGGAGTACATATCCACTCCCCCGATCTTGGCCAAACCTGAAGACGGAGAAACTCCTTACCTTTACATCGCGATTTCGACCTCGGCTGTCAGCGGGGTGCTAGTCCGGGAAGACCGAGGCGAACAGAAGCCCATTTTCTACATCAGCAAGTTGTTAGGCGAGGCCGAGGCTCGATACCCCACGCTTGAGAAACTCGCGTTTGCTGTGGTTACTGCAGCTCGGAAGCTTCGTCCGTACTTCCAATCGCATTCTATCACTGTGCTCACCGATCAGCCACTGCGAACTATTCTACACAGTCCGAGTCAGTCCGGCAGACTCGCGAAATGGGCCATCGAACTCAGCGAGTACGACATTGATTACAAAAACCGGACGACCATCAAATCCCAAGTACTTGCCGATTTCCTCATCGAACTACCACAAGAGTTGATCAATACCGACATATCAACAACCGAGAAATGGACCCTCCACGTCGATGGGTCATCCTGCCATCACGGGTCGGGAATAGGCATTCGCCTACAATCACCAACTGGAGAAATTCTGGAACAATCGTTCCGGCTGGAATTCAATGCCTCGAACAACGAAGCTGAGTACGAAGCACTAATCGCCGGACTACGATTGGCTAAGGCCATCGGAGCAATTCGGGTACATGCGTACTGCGACTCTCAGCTCGTCGCAAGCCAATTTAGCGGAGAGTACGACACGAAGAACGAGCGAATGGATTCCTACCTTCAACTCGTCAAGGAACTCGCCGCCGATTTCAAGTCCTTTGAACTTACCAAAATCCCGCGAGGGGAGAACGCGCCTGCCGATGCACTTGCCGCCCTCGCATCCAGCTCGGACCCGCACTTGCAGCGCACGATCCCGGTCGAAAGCATTCCACGATCGAGTATCGAGAAACCAGCGGCATGCCTAGTAACGACGCGCGGACGCAACTACGACGAACGACCGGTACAAAAACTTAAAACGAGAAAGAGTAGAACCGTTCCAGCCCAGCGGACCGACCTTGAGGCTGCTCCCGAAGCAGACTTACAAGAAAATCCCGATCTACGTGATCGGTCCGACGATGAAAACGAAGTCAAGTCTGAGGGGCTTCACGTTCCGATCGACCTCGAGGCCGAAGAAGACGAGGAACCCGAAGATTGGACCATCGAACTCAAAATTTACATCTGCGACGGGCAGGTCGCACCGGATAGATGGGCAGCTCGGCGACTCAAGATGTCAGCAGCCTCGTACGTCGTCCATGATGGGGCATTATTCAGATGGAGCGCCGCGGGAGTACTGCTGATTTGCGTATCGAGCAACGACACTGACGAGGTCATGCGGACGGTACACGAGGGCTCAGGGGGAAATCATGCCGGCGGGCACTCCCTGGCTCTGAAAATAAAGAAGGCCGGCTACTATTGGCCGACCATGTTAAAAGATTGTGAGAAGTTCGTCGCTAAATGCGACAAATGCCAACGACATGGTCCGATGATTAATCTCCCCACCGAACTGTTAGCCACATCAACTGCACCTTACCCCTTTATGCGATGGGCCATGGACATCGTCGGTCCACTACGGCGTTCAACGACAAAGAAGCAGTACATCCTTCTCATGACCGACTACTTCACCAAGTGGGTTGAGGCCGAATCGTACATTGAGATACAAGCTCTCGATGTTCGAAAATTCGTTTGGAAATACATCATATGCCGACACGGCGTGCCATATGAGATCGTCACCGACAACGGTCCGCAATTCATTTCGACGTTGTTCGGCGACTTCTGTGCAAAGTGGAAAATCAGGCTGAGTTTTTCAACACCAAGATACCCACAAGGCAACGGCCAGGCCGAAGCGACTAACAAAACCGTGATCGATGGACTCAAGAAGCGATTGGATGCAAAGAAAGGACGCTGGTCCGACGAACTCGATGGAGTCCTCTGGTCTCATCGAACTACACCTCGGCGATCTACCGGACAATCTCCATTTTTCTTGGCGTTCGGCACGGAGGCTTTATGTCCGGCCGAAATCCACGTACCGACCATACGCCGAACGATGCTAACACAAAATCCCGGCCTCAATGATCAAATGATGCTCGACAACCTCGACGCACTCGAGGAAGTCCGCGGACAAGCTTTACTCCGCATACAAAACTACCAACACTTGGCGGCGCGCTATTACAACAAGCGAGTACGAGGTCGACATTTCGAGGACGGTGACCTAGTCCTACGAAAAGTTTTCCAAGGGACTGAAGAGCCAAACGCTGGCAAGCTCGGCACTCATTGGGAAGGACCGTATCAGATTATGCGGGTCGTCAAGCCCGGCGTCTATGAACTCATGAAGATGGATGGAACCCCAATTCCCCGATCATGGAACTCCATCAACCTCAAGCGCTATTATTATTGAGTCCGGCATCACTTTAAAAAAAAAAAAAAAAAAAAAAAAAAAAAACCGAACTTATCCCATAAGCTCGTCTTCAATTCCGATGTAATATGAACTACGAATGGCTTGATCCCTCCTGCGAGGGTACGTAGGCATCCCACCACGGGTACAGCTGTGACTTTAATAAGATATTTTCTACAAGGAATCTAAAACCACTGATAAAGCCGAACTTCAAAGTTCGCACCGATAAAGCCGAACTTCAAAGTTCGCATTACAGTCAGAAACGACTAATCTAAGCCGGACTACAAGTTCGCACTTAAAACATCACAGTTTTCCACATCAACGCCCTGGCCAGGCGATCGGTATAACTGAATAAGCCGAGCTTTGACTCGCATGCATCCTCATGGTGCAATGGATAACACACCTTCCATGTTAAGCCGGGACCAGTCCCGCACTATATCCGCTCTCAGATCATCCGAGCTAAATTAGCCGAGTCAATCTCGCACACTCCGATTCGATCTGAGAAGACCTGGAGTATCTTAAGACGAGCTACCAATGCACTCTTATGCTAAGCCCCAAGGTAAAGCCGAACGTTTCCTCTCGCAAAATTAATCCGATTTCTCAACAATCGCAAAGCTAAATAAGCCGATTTCTCAACAATCGCAAAATTACTAGGCCGATTTCACAACAATCACAAACTAATAAGCCGATCTACAAACGGTCGCCGATCTCGAATGGATCGTAGAATCGAGTTCATCCTCTGCACCCCGGCTAAGACCGTATCATTTTACGGCCCCATTTTGGTGTATGATGAACCCGAGAGGATCGTATAAATTTACGACCTCACAAAATAATACCAAGATCAAAAGCTGAAAGAACGAAATAAAATGACTAAGTATAAAAATTGAGTCCGACATTAAAACAGTAAAACGACACGCCAGGAATAATAGCCAGTACGTGAAGAGTTTACAAAAGAAAAAGCCCAAACGGCAAAGTTATTACAAGAAAGCCCTTGGGCATAAAAAGAGTTCTGCAAACTACGAAAAGAGATTTTTAGACATTCGAGACTGCGGGTTGGTTCGAACCGAAAGGATCCAAACCTAGAGGAACTTCTATCCCAGCCGGTTGAGAAGTCTCTGGATGGTCGGGCTCCATGAACGGAGAGATTACGAGATCGTCCTCAGTAAGCTCGCAGCAAGAGATGGATTCGTACTCCGCCGTCTTATCAGACTAGAAGCCCGACGATGTTGATGATCGTGGCAGGTTGAAGTTGGGATATCGCCACGCCCTGGCGAGTGCAGTACAAGTAAAGCAGCTCGGGCAGAGGAAATTTGAGTCCGCAACTTCTGAAATAATCTTCATAAACGCAGACGTAACCCTCAGGAGCATCCCAAGGTCTTTGATCCTCGCCCGGGATGCGAAAGACAATATCGTCAGGAGCTCCACATTGCTCCAAAGTTTGTCGAACAGTAACCCTGGTTGATCGGGTCGGTCCGATGGTGGGCGGTTTTATCACTTTGCGAACCGCCAACGGAGCGACATTCTCTGCCGGAGAGACTTTTTCTTCTTCAACCTCGGCCAGCTCGGTAGCCAACCTCCCATCAAGCCGAACTTGCTCGCTCATCTCGATAAGTTGCCTACTACCGAGTTCGGCTGTCAATTCAGGCCGAACTTGATCACCTTCGCCGACATGCTCATCTGCGACCTGAACTCGGGCATCCGTTTCGCGACTATCCATGTCCCTAAGACGCGGAATTTTCATAACAGCTCGGGAACAACTGGGAGCGGCGGAAGAATGTCGCGAGATCCGTCTGACCAATTCTTGTCGAACGCCACTCAGACCATCATCAGATGAATCATCCGGATCTGACGAAGAGACGAACAACATAAGATCGATGTTCGGATCTTGCGGAGAAGAAGTTCGGTCATTAACAGAGGACGAAGAAGAATCGGAACTCATGTCGATCCAGTGAAATCAAACTGAAACAGCTTGAGGAAGAACAGCTTGAAGATGGATCGGAAAGTTTGAAGATTTTCGAAGCAGATCGGAGGAATCACGGCGGAGGGAGATCGGAAAAGTTTAAACAAAAAAAAAACTAGAGAGAAGGGAGAGCGCTAGAGAGAGAAAGTAGCGTACCTTTTAAAGCGAGATAATGAAGTGAAGGATCGGAAGGGGGTCGAGGGTATTTATTTATAGAGGGAAGAGCAATTATGACGCCTCCTCGATTTTCGCGACGATTAAAGAAACCTAATCGTCGCGATTCCTTAATTCTCGCTACGGTTATGGAAACTGGACCGACGCGTCTTTTCGAGAATCGCTGAACTCAAAAGACCTGCGACTGGGGAACCGCTGTTCAGATCAAGGAATTAATCGATCTCAATTCCAACCGGACTAAAAATTCTTCAGTAACTCCGCCAAACTCAAGAGACTCGTTCGCCGAACTAGGGGGGGACTAATTGTTGGTGGTGAGTTTAGCACTCCCCGGTTTAGCCCGTCATGAACCGAGACCGACCCAATTGACCCCGGCTGACGACAGTTCGAACCCAGAAGAAGAACACGAAACGATCGCCGACCGCCGAACTTGAAAGAAAGGTCCACGAAAGACTGACAACCGGCAAGCTCGATAAATAATCCGAAGGACTGCCGAACTTGAATCCGGATCGGCAAACCACGAACCGATCAACGACGTTTCAAGATCGGCAAGGAAGTTCGCAAAGCAACACCCACCGAACTTAAATCAAGCCGAACTTATCATGATCGATTGTAAATATAAGATTCAGGTCCTCATCTCGGTACCGAGATCGGTTCGTCTAAATCCGATCAACCACGGTCTGAGATCGGTAAAGAAAAGAATAACATACGGTTACCGACCTGCAACATGCTGAGCGTCGGTATCGACCCGTCATAATCAGAACCCACTTCCGGGATTCGCGGAACTTTACGGAAAGTGCATTCGCGGAACTTTACGGAAAGTGCATTCACGGAACTTTACGGAAAGTGCGGTCGGGGAACTTTACGGAAAGTACGGAAAAGGAAGAACAATTAGGATATTAATCCGGGATTCACGGAATTTTTCCCGAATTCCCGGGATATGTCGGAGCCGCCGAAGAGGCTTATAAATAAGGAAATCTCGATTACATTAGAGGGGGAGAAAAAAAAAAGAAAAACGAGAGCTCGAGATTCAGTCTTGATCTCATTACCGATCTTCGAATATTTTGTAAACTCCGACGAGTTCGATTTAATAAAACGAAATACCGATTCACATTCCAATTCCTTTACCTTTGTGATTTCGACAATCAACAATATGCGGTTCATCTTTTAGCTAAACGAAATAATATATTTTATTTTTGCAATTTATAAGATAGTTTTGATCGATTTTTTAAGTTTTAGAAGTCATGATTTGCTTGTTTAGAATTTGAATAAGAAAACTAAAAGATGAAAGTACATATTTTAAAATTAGAAAGATGTAGATTGTTAAATAGAGTTTGGTCATGGTTGTATATTAATAATTTTCCGTTTTTAAGTTTCATTTTATCATAATGGAAAGGATTATAAACTTATAAGTTTGGTCGTATATTAATAATTTTCTTTTTAAGTTTTGAAAATATTTATAATTTTCCTTTTGAAGTTTGGTCGTGGTATAAAATTATAAGTTTCCTTTTGTCACTTTCTTTTATTGTACGTTTTTCCTACTTATTCTTGTTTTTCTATTTTTTTTAAGATTGACTATTTTTAGTTTAACATTTATTAATATTTAGTTTAATTCATTTTTACCTTTTTAATTAAATTAACACATGCCAAAATCTAAATTAACCGTGACAAATGTCACAATCTCATGACTGAAAATTATTATATGTGTCACGCTCACGTTGAGAGATCCAGTTTTATATAATAAGACTAGTTTCACCCGTTTATAATAGCAACATATGAAATTTTCAAAATTTTTTTTTTTTTGTTTTTCTCCTCATTTAGGTATTTTATTTGATCACTAAAACAATTAAAAAAAGGGCTCCATGGTCTGTTGTTGGGCTTTGTAAGCTTCTCCAATTAGCTAGCCCAAAGTTGAGCTTTCTGCGATCCTCCTCCAGCGAATCTCTTAGCCAACCGCAGGTGATGCGTTTTGCTGTGTAAGAGACGAATCTCACGCCGGAATTACTCTACTTCACCGCCGTTTGTTCTTCTTCCTCGATCTGCACCGCCTCACCTTTCGATTCATCCCTCCCAGGTAAAAACATACCTCCTTAATTTCCTCATACACCAATTGTGCTTTCGCACTACTTCGCTGTCGTTATCGTTTCTAAACGCAAGTTTTCTGCTTTTTTTCTAAGGTTTGTATCGATCTTAAAGTACAGAGATTGATAAAGCTATTCCCGTTCTACTTTAGAAAGTTTTAACCTAGATTAGCCAGGATTCAATCGAAATTTGTTGGGATCTAATTGTTGTGCCGAGTTGATCATTGTGACTTTGTGCAATCATAGAATTTGGGCACCCTCCAGAACCGTCCCTGCTAATGAGTTGAAATTTAAAATTCTATCATTTTAACTTGTGTAATTGATTGTTCTTCCTTTGTGGATAGATCTTGATTGTTTCGCTAAATCAGCTGTGTTTTTTTTGGTGTATAGGGTAGCACAATTTTGTCGGTTTCCGGGATGTCTTCAGCGCAAGATCCATTCTATATTGTTAAAGAAGAGATCCAGGAATCTGTAAGTTGTTTGGATTTGGCCAGCCGGAGATGCTTTTTTTAGATTTGAAGGACACTGATTAATGTTGGGGTTTTTGGTCATGGATGCTTTGTTAGATTGATAAGTTGCAATCTACATTCCACAAATGGGAGCGTATCTCTCCCGGAATGGGGGATCAAGTGCATGTGACGAAGGAGCTTCTTGCTAATTGTGGAAGCATTGAGTGGCAGGTACTCGTATTTAGTAACGCTCCTATTAATCTCGTTGATGGGATCTGTATTTTGTATTGATTGTTGAATAGGATGATGGATGCTGAACACTAGCTGGTTTTGTAGAATGTATAGGCCCTCGTGTTTCTGCTAATGTAATGTCAATACGCAGTTATCCACAAGATTGAAAATACAATAGAATAAATAAGTGCACCGTTCAAATTAGAGTCCTTTCATGGCTGTTAAAGCTGTCCTTACTGATAGGAAGGTAGATGAGTTGGAAAAAGCGATCACCGTTGCAGCAAAAGATCCTGCATTGTATGGCATTGATGAAGCTGAGCTTGAAAGACGGAGGAGATGGACTAGTAATGCTAGGACACAGGTATTGTCTCTAAGTTTGTAATGAATACTGCTTTTACTGGTTTAGAAAGTGTCATAAATTTGTTGTTAGTTGACTTGTGCAAGACAATTACCATACTTTTTTTATAGGTTCGGAATGTGAAGACTGGTGTTCTTGCTGGAAAGGGCAATTCTGGAGCTGGTAATGCAAGTGAAGTGCGCCGGGAACTAATGAGAATGCCAAACTCCACTGAAGCAAATAGATACGATCAGTACGGAGGGAGAGATGATGACGGTTTTGTACAGTCAGAATCAGATAGGCAAATGCTGTTGATAAAGTATAGCTCTTTCACTGCTTCTACATTATTTTGCAATCTCTTCTTTGCCATATTATGAGGTTACAATGATTTTGAACTGCGTTTGCTCGATGAAGATTGTAGCATAGTTTCTCTAGAAACAGAGCAATGCCAAAACTTGACAACATTTTGGCCACTTCAGGCAACAAGACGAAGAATTGGATGAGCTCAGTAAAAGTGTACAGAGGATCGGGGGAGTGGGGCTTACTATACACGATGAACTCGTTGCACAGGTTAGTAATGGGGGAAAGATGTAACAATAGTAGTATCAGCAGAGATCAGAAACATCAAATTTTTTGTTTATTGAGTGTTTCAGGAGAGAATACTAGATGAATTGGGTACGGAGATGGACAGTACGAAGAACCGGCTTGACTTTGTTCAGGTAAAACCCTAAAGGTCTTATTTTTTGTAAGTGCTCAGAAAATGGAAAGTGGAAAGAGTGAAAATGGTTTTGTGACAGAAAAAAGTGGGAATGGTAATGAAGAAAGCTGGAGCGAAAGGGCAGATGATGATGATATGTTTCTTGCTCGTCTTGTTCATCATCCTATTCGTTCTCGTCTTCTTGACCTAAAACCGAGCTGTGGAAACTTAAGAGATGGTGTTTTGTGCTGAAACAGAAAGGAAACATATTACATAAAGTTTGTCTGATTTTTCTTTACTTATCCCAAACCAACGTCAATTTTTTTTTTTTGTTATTAAGTTCTTTGAGATTGAAGTCTAATCTTATCAAATAATCAACCCCAAGTTTCGTCTTCTCGAAGAATTATCAAAGAAAGAAAGAAAGAATTTACAAACTAAAGTCAATGTTTCGTTTCCGTGGAAATAGGGTCTAAATATATAGTATATTAAAGAAATCGAACTTGCGAAAGAAGAAAAAGAAAGACAAGGGGTCCATTTGACAAATAAACAATAATAAAAATAAGGTGGTAGAAGAAAGAAGACGAGTAGCTTCCCCCATTTACACCCGATTCGAGCGACTCAGCCTCCTCTTCGAGACCTCTCTTTCTTCTCCGTCAATCCAAAACCTTGATCTCACCTCTTACGAATCCCATGGCGATTTCTGTTTTCTTATGAATTCTTTGCTCACCCAGATTAGTTCCAGATCCCTCGCATTCTCTCTCTCTCTCTCTCTCTGCCCGACTCAACTGAGATTCTTCTTTTTTGAGGTTTTGGAACAAAAATGGTGTTGCCGTTGATGAAACTGGGCACCCTAGCTGTCAAAACCATAAGTAAGCCCTTAGCTAGTCAGCTCAAGCACCAAGCCAAGGTTCATCCCAAGTTTCGTCAATTTATCATCAACTTCGCTCAGGTGATTGGAATCCCGTTTCTCTCCCTATCTCTCCCCGTGTTCTTCCAGATTCTAATTCTCATTTAGATTCGTTGCGTTCCGATTTTCTAAAAAAATTTCGTTTCGATTCTGATAATGTCTCCTGAGTTTCTGGAACTCCGGAATCTAGGATTTGTTGTAGAGAAATCGTGGTTAGGTTTTGGATGATAATGATTGTTGAAAGTTAAACATTCGTTTGTGATCTGGAATTGATGTGTTGTTTGATAATGTGACCAGAGAAACCACAGAATCACGACGCAGATGCAAAGACGGATATATGGTCATGCCACTGATGTGGAGATTCGTCCCTTGGACGAGGAAAAGGCTGTTCAAGCTGCTGTAGACCTAATCGGAGAGCTCTTTATCTTTGCGGTACTCTCTTTGCTCAGCATTATGATTTTGCTTTTGATGAGCATTGAATTTGGAGTTACCTTCATTGACCTGTTTTAGCTCATGAATTGTTATAGTCGGATAAATTGAAAAAATTAGCTGGTCTTGAGAATCACCCTTCTATGCAACTCTCAATTATTCTGTAGAACTAATAGATTCTATGAGCAGGTCGGAGGAGGCGTTGTTGTTTTTGAGGTGCAGAGAAGTTCGCGGTCAGAAGCAAGAAAAGAGGAAGCGCGCAAGCAAGAACTAGAGGTACACAGGAACACTTTTTGGAAGATAATTTTTGTCTTCTAAGTGTAGCTTTTCTTGTGCTCTTCAGGATTTTTATCTTTGTTACATACTGTTAGTACTTCAACTGAGATTGGGATGCATATATCAACATGCTCAGGATAAATTTTCAATATGTAACTGGCATAGATATAAAGACAACGCCATAGATGTGTGCTGCTATAGGATTGATTTATATGAATATTATTGTAAACAGCTAAACAAAATAGGATTGGACAGTTACGAAAACGCGAAAACTTGTGTGTTTGTTCAGAACTTCAAATGAGATAGAATGATTAAAGAAATAACAATGTTGAGGTTTGGTTATTGAATGGTTTGAGATTTGTTAATCTCTTTGCATTTACAGGAGTTAAGAGCAAAAGATGAAGAACTGGAAAAGCAATTGGCGGATCTCAAGAGCAAACTAGTGGAGCTTGAACAACTTGCTAAGGCACGCGGACTGAGTGGTATTTTCCAGTTAAGACAGCAGCCCGGTACTACGGGTAGCGAGAAACCAGCCGAAAAAGGAAACCAGCCGAAAAATCCGGGTGAATCATAATCAGTCTCGAATTCTCAACCCAAGTTAACAATACAGCAATGATTCTTTTCTTACAAGAGCAAGGAGTGTATGATTCTCTCCTTCACATTCTTGTAGATCGACCATCATAGATACATACATATCCTCGTCATCATCATCATCAAGAACAATCTGCTTTATAACAACTATCTAGTCAAATTAAGTGACAAATAAAAAAAAAGTTTTGATGTTGCTTAGATTTGGTCTATTTAAGACCAATTGCTTGAATTTAGGCAATGTTGGATAATGACGAATTCAGTAGGAAAGCGACCTCGAGAGATGCCAAATTATCTCTTTCTTTCTCTATCCACAGTTCTACATCATATTTTATCATTTCTATCCATAATCTATATATACAATAAGTTTAATCCATATTTAAAGGACGAGGTGAAAATAACCTATAGATATGTCGTTATTTTTATTTCACAAAAAAGTTTCGGTATTATTTTTTATATTTTATATGATACTATAATGAAAGAAAAGAAAAAATAAAATAAAAAGTGAGAATATATTTTTGGGCAAACGCTAAAAAATTCCTTAAAAGCATCTCTTTTTTCATTTTCTTTTAACGACGATCTAGATTCATTCCTAGGTTAGTAAGCCTGGCACCTATACTTGCTCCGTAATAGAGGGTTCTAGTTAGTTGCCGATAGAGGGGAGGAAAAAACAAGACATCATGTTCAAAAACGCATGCTATGATGAGCTAATAAGAAGTTATTTAAATGTTGTATAATATAAACCCTTTACGAAATGCAAAAATCTATCGAGCAATGAGTTGGGATGATATGTTTTGTCAAAAAAAAAAAATAATAATAATATGTATTGGGACGTTTGGTCAGACTGTTCTTAAATAATTAGTAACTGTTAACCAAATCATAGAACGAATAACCAAATTTGATTCATTTTTTTTTTTATCTAAACTTTTTAGCGTAGCAAAATCAAATGCTTATAAACACACTATGTAAATTTCTTTTTTGAACAAACGCTAAGAATTTTTTTAAAAGCATCTTTTTTTTCATTTTCTTTTAACGACGATCATAAAGGAAAAAACAAAACATCATGTTCAAAAACACATGCTACTTATGATGATGAGCTAATAAGAGTTTGTTTGGAAAATTTCCAATACACTGCACCACCAAGCGTAACGATATATTCACTCGTGGATTTTGAGTTTTTGGAGTCGGAAATTCAGTTGGCGTCACTGTATCCTTCCAAAAATGCTGGTTCTTTACAATAATACAGCCCATAACTTTTAGTATGACGTACATAGTCCAATACTATTGTTATGGCTTTCCCAGTGCTTATGTCCTGGATTACTAGTGTAGCTACTTAGTACATTGACTGCGTGCGCTAAATCGGGTCTAGTACAATTCGTTAAGTACATCAGACTTCCGATTACTCGTGCATACTCCACTTGTGACACTGATTCACCCGAATTTTTTCTTCAGTTGAAGACTAGGGTCTACAGGAGTTTTTGCAATTCCACTTGAGTAGATTTTGTATCTATCAAGTATCTTTTCAGCATAATGAGCTTGAGACAAGATTATTCATTCGGAAGTTCTAGTGATCTTAATCCCTAGAATGACATCCGCTAATCTCATGTCTTTCATATCAAACTTCCTACTTAGCATGTTCTTAGTTTGACTGATCATGTCTTTATTGCTACGAGTAATGAGCATGTCATCAACGTACAAACAGAGCAAAACGTATATGTGCGAAGTACTTTTGATGTATATGCACTTATCACATTTATTAATGCTGAAACTATTTGACATCATTATGTTGTCAAATTTTTCATGCCATTGTTTTGGAGCTTGTTTAAGTCCATACAATGACTTCATAAGTCGACAAACTTTGTGTTCTTGTCCTGGGATAGCAAACCCTTTGGGTTGTTTCATATAAATCTCCTCTTCTAAAGCACCATTTAGAAAGGCAGTTTTCACATCCATTTGATGGATTTATACGTCTCTTAATGTTGCAATTCCGACCAGCATTCAAATTAAAGTTATTCTCATTACCGGAGAATAGGTATCAAAGAAATCCATGCCTTCTTTTTGCCGGAATCCTTGCACCACAAGCCTAGCCTTGTACTTATCGATTGAGCCATCGATTTTCAACTTTGTTTGAAAATCCATTTACACCCTAGGGCTTTGAACCCTTGAGGTAGATCAATTATCTCATATGTATTGTTTTGCATAATGGATTCGATCTCACTATTAACGACTTCCTTCCAAAAAGGAGTGTCTGGTGTAAACATGGCTTTAGTGAAATTTCTCAGTTCATTCTCTAAAAGAAAGACCATTAAGAAATCTTCACCATAAGATTTTTCCTTACGAGATCTTTTGCTACATCTAGGTTCATCTTTAACCTCTTTTGCATCATCTAAAAATGTGCCAGAAGTGCTCGGCTTATTTACAAAGGTAATTGCATCTCTTTCTTCACGAGTTCATTTCAGATATTTATCCTTACACGGAAACACGTGCTCAAAGAAAGAATCATTATTTGATTTCATGGTTGTATTAACATGGATATCCGGTACGTCTGATTTATTAACAAGAAACCGATAATCACTACTATTGTGTGCATATCCGATGAAAATACAATCCACCGTCTTAGGTCCAATTGTGACATATTTAGGAGGTGGCACTGCGACTTTTGCCAGGCACCCCCACACTTTCAGGTATTTGTACAAATGTACAATACCTTTCCAAAGTTCATATGGTGTTTTACCAGTGATTTTGTGCGGTATTTTGTTGGGGTTATAATTTGTGGTACGCAACGCTTCCCCTCCACATGTCAAGGGCTAACCCAGATTCCTGCAACATAGCATTCATCATTTCCTTGAGAATTATGTTCTTTCGTTCAGCAACTCCGTTGGATTCCGGTGAATAAGGAGCTGTCGTTTGATGGATAATGTCATGTTCTTTACAGAACGTATTGAATGGTCCATCATGTTCGCCTCCTCTATCACTTCGAACTATCTTTATAGTTCTATCGAGTTGATTTTCAACCTCGATTTTATACTCCTTGAATTTTCCAAGGCTTCATCTTTGCTTCTTAGCAAATAGACATAACAATCTTTGTACTATCATCTATGAAAGTCATAAAATATATATATATATATATATATATATATTTTTTTTTTTTAACCGCCTCGAGTTTGAACAAATTTTAAATCACACAAATCTGTGTGAATTAAACCGAGAGGTTCGGTTGTTCTTTCTACACGAGGGGATGAGGTTTTTGTGAGTTTAGCATGTACGCATACTTCACATTCGTCTTTACTTTATTTGCATTTCGGAATTATGTTCAAATAAATCAATATTTTTACAGATTTATAATTCACATGACCTAACCGTTCATGCCAAATATTAAAAGACTCAACCAAATAAGCAACTGGATCATTCTTATTGATTGAAACATCTGTTACAACATTTTTGGGTATGAATGTCATTACATTCATTTTTACCAGTCCTCATGTAACATATGCCTTGCCCAAGTACACCTCATGTTTCTTGAGCACAAGTTTGTCCGTATCTGCAAATCCGGCGGCGCTAATAAGCGTCCCGGAAATCAAATTCTTCCGCATATCTGACACATGTTTGACATTTTTGAGAGTTATCTCATGTCTTGAGGTCATCTTGAGCTTTACTTCGCCACGACCTCAATCTTGGACGAGCTGATGTTACCCATTAACAACCGCTCCTCACTCTTGCATTTTTGATAAGTTCTAGACATGCCTCTATCAATGCATATGTGAGTGGCGGCACATGTGTCATACCACCAATCTTTCGGGTTGTCCTCAACCGTGTTGACCTCTATGACCATAGCGCACATGTTATCTTGAGTCAGGTTGGCCAGAGCCTTCCCTTTGTCTTTACGGTTGTCAATCTTGCTACAACTTGCGCTAGCTTTATGACCAACCTTGTCACGCATGTGACACTTTCCCAAGAACTTCATTTCATTACACCTTTTCGCTTCATAAAGCTAATAGAGGCTTTCAGGGAATTTTTCCTTCTCCCCTTGTCCTTGTGAACAACAACATTAGCAGTGTACTCACACTGAACACCATCTGATTTGCGGTTTTGAGACTCGATCCGCAGCCTTACTATCAAGCCTTCAAGGGAAATTACATTCCGTTTGTGCTTGAGATAGTTTTTGAAGTCCACCCAACTTGGTAGAAGCTTCGCAATAAAGCAGTTCATTGTGAAACTATCACTGATAAACATGCATGCATAAGTTATCTCATGCGTTAGCAATTGCAGCGTTTCCATTTGTTCCAAGATGGGTTTTGAATCCACCATTTCAAAGTCTAGAAATTTTTCAATTGCGAATTTCTTACAGCCTGCGTCTTTAGATTTATACTTCTTCTCTAAGGAAACCCAAAGTTTCTTTGAAGTGTTGACCGTACTGTAAACAGCGTACAACTGGTCTATCAGGCGACTTAGAATCAAGCCTTTGCACAGAGAATCTCTTTGGTGTTGTTCTCGGTATCGTTTTTCATTTTGCGAAGACAAAACAAACACAACCTCTAATTAATAAGAGTTTCGATTTATAGACGAAAACAGTAGATAACGATATAATATTAAGAATCACAATTCTAACACTAATATCGAACCGATTTAATAAAACCAAACAATCGATCGATGCAGACAAAAATCGGTCGATGCAAAATTTCAGAAAATCTGAATTCGATCGATGCACACAAGGTGTCGATCGATGTAAAACAATTTTTTCACATAATCGATCGATGCTAAACTATAGAATCAATCGATGGACAATTCTAGCGAATCTGAAATCGATCGATGCACACACGGTGTCGATCGATGCAAGTGAATTTTGCACATAATCGATCGATGCTACAGTAGGTGTCGATCGATGCACCTTTTCAGAAATTCTCAAATCGATCGATGCACACCAGGTGTAATGCCCCAGTACTCGGCTAGAAATCGGCAAAGGGATTTTGGCCGAGACGGAAACCAATTTGGCCTAGATTAGACATAAGTACCGGGGGGAGACCGAGAGGGTTGTCACCGATGGATCAAGTAACTGAACCATGAAGCTTAACCCGGTAGTCTAAGGGCTGGGAAGGTGAAAGTCTGGTCGAGGCGCCTTAAGGAATTGTCCGCGAAAATTGAGCTAAGGGCTTGGAACTCTAGTTTTACCGAGAGAACCTTCCGGGCGGATGCCGACAGACATGCGGTAAGAGATGAGCTCAAAAAGACTCGGGTAAAATATGTGGACCAGGTACGGCCACAACCGTTGCTTAGGTAACCGCTTTTGGATAGGACTAGGAAAAGTCCACAATTGCGGCTACGGATAAGAACGGAAGCGGATAGGATCAAGGGCATGTGGATAAGCCACATAAGAGGATAAGGACGGAAACGGATAAGTATGAGTTGTGGATAAGCATGAGCTGTGGATAAGCATGAGCTGTGGATAAGCATGAATTGTGGATAATCATGAATTGTGGATAAGCATGAAGTTGCAGATAAGATCAAGTACATGGCAGCCTGAGGTGTCAGGTTTTGGTATACCCTGGTCCATGTGTCGGATGCTAAGGGTGGATTAGTGTCTTAGGTAGAACACATGACGCCACCTTAGACCCGGCCGTGCCACCTCGTGCTTAACCAAACCCCTATAAATAGGCTTGAGAACCTCTTAGAGAAATGACACCAAACACTAGAAATCCTAAGGAAAACTCTCTCTAGAAAAGAGTTAGTCCGAACGCTTAAGCCGGGTGTAGAAAGTACGGTGGAAAGGGCCGAGACAGGATCAGATCCAAGCTTCCAACCAAATCATTGTGAGTAATTTCCGGCCATGTGAGGCAGCACATGGTTAGGATTTAAATTAAGGTTTATTTAAATTTTATAGAGGTTGAATTATGGATAGTCTTGCTTGCGTAATTTATTATGGGATTTATTGCGTGAAGCATGCATTGAGTATAGGTTACTAATGCTTGAATATTGCCTAAGTTACTTGGTGTGACTAGGAATATTGTGAATGTGTTGAGTGTTTATATTTCTGCTGCATATTGATTTTATGCTAGGGTTGCATAATAGTTGAGATTGAGCTAGGTTGCGTAGTTCATGCATGCTAGGTTGTTAGGCATGGTTGCATAATTGTTAGGTCATGCTAGGTCGCATGGTAGAGATCCCAGGCTCACTAAGTAATTGTAGATTACTTATGATGCTGCTTTGTTGTTTTTAGGTTGTAGCCGGCTCGGGATGGAACCGGCGGCTCCCGGCGGTGGTACGGGTTGCAAAGCCTTAGGCCGTGCTCGGGAGTTTGTGGCCCTCGTGTATGGGAGGCTCGGGTGGATCGGACAGGTGATCCGTGAATCCCGGTCGACCGGTCACGGGAGCCGCTACGTAGCGACCCCGGCCCGTCTATGTGTGTGTATGTGTGCGCGGGATCTCTTGTGTGAGTCTCGGCCGGTCATAGAGCGGTTCGGGGGCATTACAATTTTGGTATTAGAGCATGGTTTAGAATCCGTGCTAGTTAGTCTTTATTTGTGAACTTACCCTTTGTTGCGATGTAGATGCGTATGGCTAGAGCAGGGAGATCGAGGGGAGGACGTTCTCGAGAGTTTCCAGGACGTGGGCAGAGATCTGCCAGGTTGGCAGGGTACTACGGTTCGGATGGTTCGGTAATTCCGACCGGACGTTGGCGTGAGGTATCGTCATCGGGGTCAGAATACGAACCAGGAATCGTGGTACCAGATATGACTGGTCCGAGTGCGACTAGGGAGGCATGGCCAAGCATAGGTGATGCTAGTGCCGGACCTAGCGTACCGGGAGCAGGAATCGTGCAGGAAGGGTTGGTGCCGTGTAGGGAGGATGACCATCCAGGTACGGATGAGGTATTGGGTTTGCATACACCTTCGGAGTCAGATCCTCATGAGGAGGAAGGTGACTATGAGGACATGGCCGCAGACTATGTGTTAGTGGGGACTAAGGGTCAGGAGGCATTCGTGCCAGAGGATTATGTGAGCATATCCTCTGATTCCTTTCACTCGGTGCAGGTGATACCTTCGTCACCGAGTGTTATGGATATCTCCTCTGACAGTTCGGTAGGACCACTGGGAGAACATGATAGTCCGGCGCATGGTCTGTCACCTTTGCCAGGATGGCAAGACTTCGAGATGTTGCTCAGCCCAAGTGTGTTAGAATCTTTTACACCGGTGTCACCCGGTGCGAGTTCCTTTGCCTCGATGTAGAGGGCCACATCACCAGTTTCGAGATTTGGGACGGAACCTGGATGGAGATCTGTGCCGGTGGGCCAGACTGGCATCCGGGAACCATTCCAAGAGCAGGGGCAGTGGACTGGTGGTGGGATGGGATATGGCCAGGGGAGTCAAGGTGGATGTCCCGCTGTGCCAAGCGGGTATGAGCCTATATGCTACATTTGTGGACAGGAAGGACATTACCCTCGTGAGTGTAAGTTCTACCATCCATTCGTGGCCGCGAGAGTTTTCTGTCTCACTTGTGGGGAGCAGGGCCATTATGCTACCTCATGCATGACCACACGTCTGGATTCGCCAGCTCACTCCGCGGGTTTTTACGCAGCTACTCCCTCTCCTTCTCATGCTCGTCAGGGGGGCTATCGCTTTGTGCCAGGTTGTATGTGCTCAGCGTGTAGGTACACACGTTCGGGTTAAGGAATGTTGGGTAGTTAACTAACTTTTTGTTGTACAGGCGGCTAGGGAAGCCTTGGGTTAAGGAGTACCCCTTTTTGTTTATCTTATGTTGTGTAGTTATAAGTTTTAACTTGTCGAGTTATATTAGGTATACATAACCGAATGTTTAAAACTTGTACTGTCTATTGATAAATAAAATAACCTGTTTGTGTTTGTGTTGGAAGCTAAGGTTGGATTGATCCTTGTGAATGTCTCAAGAGCGCCCACGTACTAGCACCTGAGGTAGCTTAAGTAGGTAGTTCATGGAACCCGAGAGAATAGGAAGGACTTGAACAAGGAAATGCGAAGGACTTCAATAGAGGGACAATGCCATAGAGATAGTTCAAACCATGGACTGATGTCTGGGTAGGCCGGAAGGTTGAAGACTGGATCTAGAGTGAGTCCCTGGGGAGCCTAGGTCAGGTTGGCCAAGAGAATTCGGGACGAATTCTTTTTAAGGGGGGTAGAATGTAATGCCCCAGTACTCGGCTAGAAATCGGCAAAGGGATTTTGGCTGAGACGGAAACCAATTTGGCCTAGATTAGACAGAAGTACCGGGGGGAGACCGAGAGGGTTGTCACCGATGGATCAAGTAACTGAACCATGAAGCTTAACCCGGTAGTCTAAGGGCTGGAAAGGTGAAAGTCTGGTCGAGGCGCCTTAAGGAATTGTGCGCGAAAATTGAGCTAAGGGCTTGGAACTCTAGTTTTACCGAGAGAACCTTCTGGGCGGATGCCGGCAGACATGCGGTAAGAGATGAGCTCAAAAAGACTCAGGTAAAATATGTGGACCAGGTACGGCCACAACCGTTGCTTAGGTAACCGCTTTTGGATAGGACCAGGAAAAGTCCACAATTGCGGCTACGGATAAAAACAGAAGCGGATAGGATCAAGGGCATGTGGATAAGCCACATAAGAGGATAAGTACGGAAACGGATAAGTATGAGTTGTGGATAAGCATGAGCTGTGGATAAGCATGAATTGTGGATAATCATGAATTGTGGATAAGCATGAAGTTGCAGATTAGATCAAGTGCATGGCAGCCTGAGGTGTCAGGTTTTGGTATACCCTGGTCCATGTGTCGGATGCTAAGGGTGGATTAGTGTCTTAGGTAGAACACATGTCGCCACCTTAGACCCGGCCGTGCCACCTCGTGCTTAACCAAACCCCTATAAATAGGCTTGAGAACCTCTTAGAGAAATGACACCAAACACTAGAAATCCTAAGGAAAACTCTCTCTAGGAAAGGGTTAGTCCGAACGCTTAAGCCGGGTGTAGGAAGTACGGTGGGAAGGGCCGAGACAGGATCAGATCCAAGCTTCCAACCAAATCACTGTGAGTAATTTCCGGCCATTTGAGACAGCACATGGTTAGGATTTAAATTAAGGTTTATTTAAATTCTATAGAGGTTGAATTATGGATAGTCTTGCTTACGTAATTTATCATGGGATTTATTGCGTGAAGCATGCATTGAGTATAGGTTACTCATGCTTGAATATTGCCTTAAGTTATTTGGTGTGACTAGGAATATTATGAATGTGTTGAGTGTTTATATTTCTGCTGCGTATTGATTTTATGCTAGGGTTGCATAATAGTTGAGATTGAGCTAAGTTGCGTAGTTCATGCATGGTAGGTTGTTAGGCATGGTTGCATAATTGTTAGGTCATGCTAGGTCGCATGGTAGAGATCCCGGGCTCACTAAGTAATTGTAGATTACTTATGATGTTGCTTTGTTGTTTTTAGGTAGTAGCCGGCTCGGGATGGAACCGACGGCTCCCGGCCGCGGTACGGGTTGCAAAACCTTAGGCCGTGCTCGGGAGTTTGTGGCCCTCGTGTATGGGAGGCTCGGGTGGATCGGACAGGTGATCTGTGAATCCCGGCCGACCGGTCACGGGAGCCGCTACGTAGCGACCCCGACCCGTCTATGTGTGTGTATGTGTGTGCGGAAGCTCTTGTGTGAGTCCCGGCCGGTCATAGAGCGGTTCGGGGGCGTTACACCAGGTGTCGATCGATGCACCTTAAAATTTTGAACCTCGAAAGAGATTTCGTTTCTTAGACGTTCGCAAACGACAAGCGGTATCGATCGCAATCGAACCAAATTCGAACCATACAGTGCGTTCGATGTTTAAATTGTTCGCAAACCCCAACACCGTTTATTAATCGCAATTAATATCGGTTTTAAAAGACGTTAAAGTAATACCGCTTCTACTACACGTTTGAGAGTCGCTAGATTAGCGTTTGATAACGTTTGAGTATCACAAGCGGTAGAAGGTCTTTTTATAAAATTGTTAAAATAAAACTGCTTCTACTACACATTTGAGAGTCGCTAGATTAGTGTTTGATAATGTTTGAGTATCACAAGTGGTAGAATATCGTTTTGAAAACGTTTATTTAATCGTGATTAAAATACGTTTGATGTTTATAAAACAGAAACGGATTTCTTTGAGTTAAGATTGTAGGACCAAAAATTCGCACATAAAAGATAAAGCGATTTGATCACGAAAGTAATAAATAAACGTTAAGAAAATAGAAGACATAAAATGATGTAACAAAGACGGAAAACAATGGAGGCGAGATAACTCTATTTCCTTAACTCAAAGAATCGTCCGTAGTGCAACGGTATAAAGAAGATTCATGAGTCCCAGGATACAACCATTGAATCCGTTATCGCGAACACTCGATAACGGATCTGTCGAACATTATACTACGATTTACTCTCGAGACACTTACTTGAAAAGAAGTGAGAGATTGCTGGAAACTTTCTTCTTTATTTGCTTTTAGAAAAGCTTGTGAAAGTGTGTTTTCAATCGGATTTCTTTCTCTCAAGAGGGACCATCGTATATATATGAAAAGAGAGAAGGGTTTATTCCACAAAGTTTCCGATATGGGATCAAACACTTTACTCTTTAACCACCAAACAAATAAGCTTATGACTTTTTCATGAGCCTAATAATCCATTTTTCATTTAGATTCATTCAATTTGATAAACTCATTGACTTTATTAAAAAATTGATCCAACAAATGTTGTAAATATGACTATCTAACAAGTAAACGAAAGACATAAAAGAATGAAAATGGTTCGATTGTGACTACAATAGTCGTATCTAGTCATTAATTTGTTTGTTTATAGCTATTTATATTATAACCTAGCAAGATGAATGTGAAATTTGTTTTAGAGTTTATACGAAGATCATTGTGTTGTGTATTTGAAAATGAGAATAATAAGCAACACATAAAGAAAGAAAGAAAGAATATGACCATTGATAAAATCGAAAGTAAAAGGGTATGATGAAAAGAAATGAGCATCACAAAATAGGAATATGGAGGAACATAGTGGGAAAAAGCTATTTGTTCCTTTCTTGCCAATATCTCCTTTATTTCCACCTTTTTCGCTTTTTTTTTCATTTAATTTTGTTATCACTTACAAAATTTTCAATTAGTATTCACGACACTTGTGATCTTGCGATTCTTTACCCAAGATTCCTTTGTTTTTTTCCCTCCCGGAAGTAGTGCAAGTCCTTGCAATTTTACTATAGGTGCATAAATTCTCATTAATAATTGTTTTTGAAACTACTAAAATGGATATAAAATTAGTTACATGTCTCTACGTACATATATATATATATATATATATATATTGATAAATACGTACATAATTTGTTTTAATTAATTGTTTTCAAATTTTTAATTATTTATTTAAAAGTTAAAACCTTGCAAACGCACAATCTTGTTTGATATTTGATTTTGGTCATAACACGTATACAAATACAATATTATTTTCAAACATAAACTATATACAAGTGTTACCAAATATGTCCTATTATCACTAATCGTTGACACAACACCAGCCTTCAACATGGTTTAAATATGTACGGATACACAAAAGTTTTTACCTTATAAAAACTACTGCAAGTGCACGACAAAAGTTGTAGTAATGTAGGGATCGAATCCAAGGATTAAGTGTAACATTATGAAAATGCATGAAAAAAGTAAAGTTAAGACGAATGACGGTGGTTTGTAGTTTTGTAACTTTTAAAACTAAGAATGACAAATAAAACGATGTAAATTCAATAAGGAAAAACGTTAGGTCTTCAGGTAATTCGCAGGAATCCAAGACTCATTAAACAGATTATCGA
The DNA here is from genome assembly GCA_002933915.1 of Eutrema heterophyllum. Classification (NCBI taxonomy): domain Eukaryota; kingdom Viridiplantae; phylum Streptophyta; class Magnoliopsida; order Brassicales; family Brassicaceae; genus Eutrema; species Eutrema heterophyllum. Next base: position 344,874 of record PKMM01002486.1, read on the forward strand.
ACAAGTAAATGAATTAAGAACCGCTCTTGAACTCAAACATGAATTTATAGCTAACCCACTGTCGTGGCACTAACTATTATGTCTAATAACCTAAGTATCTAAATTGTCGTTTAACCTTAGAATTATAGGCACGCATTAAAGTTCATGTTTGATAAGTTTACAAAAGAACGATTTGCTCATCTAAGTTCTTTTAGGAAAAATCTAAAACACTTTTGATGAATAGATTAATCATAAGATCATAAACTAGGTGATCAATCTAGTCTAACCCTTAAACTCAACAATAGACGAATAATTCTATGTAACTCCCTATTATAATAGATCTGATTCAGTAAATCATGAAAATCCTTTGAAAACCCTAAAACCCAACTGCGAGGTTACTCAGACATGGAAGTAGAGAAATCACAAAGAGATGAAAAGGAAGACATACTTAAATTGACAAAAGTAATAAGGGATTCAGAAATCTTCTCCAAGTTTGTCTGAAGTGTTTCAGAGATCTTCTCTCAAGCATACAATTGAAAAAGATGAAAGATGTCCAAGAAAAATAAAGCTTAGCCTTAGAAAGTGGCTTAAAATAAGTATAAATAGATCATGAGTCGAATTAGGTCGAGTTAGGTTGAGTTGGGATGATTCCAAGCTTAGTTTTTAAAAGCGCGCCCTAGGTGCGCCTAGGCGCTAGGCGCCATCATGTGATGGGTAGATCGCCTCAGAAGGTGAAGGCGAAGCACGATCCAGAAGGCACACGCCTAAGGTGCGCCTTGATTGAAGCAATGGGCGGTGGAGGCGAGCGCCTCTTGGAGAAAGGCGTTCAATCTGTTGAAATCACTCGTTGAGGCACTCAATTCCTCTCCCAACCCTGAGCTTCATGCCATGGCCGTTGTTCTGTTATAGAAGCTTCTCACTCGTGTTGGAGAAGACGATCAAATTAACCCTAGTAAACCCTAGTAAACTTGTTTTATAAACCCAACACTTGTTTCAATTTTAATTTATTTATCGACCTATGTTGATTCTAAAAATCACACAAGGGGATTTAAACAACAACTTTGATCGGAATTTCGTTTTATTAGATTAAACTCAGCGGAGTTACAAGATTGTTTGATCGGAAAAAAAGGCTTAAGAACTAAGAAGATAAAAGTCGAGTTATCTGCTCTCGATCTTCTTAGGTCTTGTCCAGGATTGTGAATGTCTTGAATGAGGCGATGACCTCCCTATTTATAATATCTTAAGTCGACAAAAATCAGGCAATCTTCCTTTTCCTAGTTCCATCAGGAAAAAGAAGATTTCCTTTTCTCCCCACCGAGATCGGGAAATATTATGCGAATCTCGGAGGTCGGTGATCATCCCCGACGAGTTGGGCTTTAAGCGAGCTCGCAAGCCGACAACTGCGATCATGGGCTTTCTTCCGGGTTCAAACCATCGTAAATCGAGATCAATTGGGTCGGTCTTGGTTCAAACTGGACTAAATCGGAGAGTGCTAAACTCACCTCCAACAATCTAACCTGTTTTGAAGGATTAAACCATGTTTGATACTCTGTTTATCAAACAAAATCAATCACCAGTTCATTTTTTGATGAACCAGCTGAACTAATAAACCAATATACAGAAATAATGAACCAATTTTGACCCATTCTTTTATAAGCTACTATAATTTCTTCCCCAATTTGAAGATCTAACTAATTTTCAAAAAACAGTACCAAAGACTAAGAGCTCGAAACCTAAAATCCTCACAAGCTAGAGCGCCTTGTGTCCAAAAAGTGAGCGCCATCGTAACCTTTAGCGCATCGACTAGCCTAGTGCTATTTAAAACTAAGATTCCAAGGCAAAATAAGAAGTTACAACCTTCCTTTTTCGTCAGGAAAGTGGATCGATTGATCTGGGCTTAAAACGGTCGATCCGGACGAGTCTGATCGATCTGGAAAATGTCTGCAAAATAATCGGATCGATCGATCCAAGCTCCTTCTCTTCTGCTTGCCAGAATGGACTGTTTTCACGAAAACTGGCATAACTTTTGATCACACCGTTGGAATAGCCTCAAATCACTTCCAAATGAAAGCTAACTCATTGCTATATCTTGTATCCAAATTTGAGCTCAATCCATCGGTGAGAATTTCTTCAACGAATGTCAAACTTCTGACGTCTTTGCATGATTATGTATATTCATATGCTCATTTTCACCTAAAACGACTCATTTTCTCCAAAGTGACCTAAAATCTGAAAATACTCGATAAATGACGAAAAGACTCTAGAAAGACATTTTGACTCGATAAAAGACACAAAAACAAATGTTAGAAACCGATAAAAACACAGTTTATCATGTAAATAAATCAACGAGAAACTAACGAAGTGGTATTTGGGAGTTTCTAAGATCACTAATTCAACTCTATTTAAGAAGAATGGTTTATGTTTTAAACTTGGTATTATCAACGGCTGATCTCGAACACTTAAATTATTGGTCACATACTTAAAAGCTTAAAAATCTATTTAATGTTCTAGCATGCTTGGCAGCTCCAAATGAAAAGAAAAAAGGGTTCTAACCAAAGTTTTCGTTCTCCTTGCAAATGATGAATGATGCATATCCCTAACCTAAGGAGTTTTCTAGTCTTTCATCCATCTATTTGATATTTTTACACCTTTCTTGGTAATGGTATCTCATTATATGACAGTTGTTCTTTAAATTTGATTAACTTTAAACCAATCCATGGATTCTATCATTGCATCACATGATCTACTATATATGGAAGATATACCACATTATTCAAAGAAAAACTTCCTCGTCCGAATTCGAACGAGAGTCCCTGAATTTCTTTTCTTCAAAAATGTAACCAATGTGAGTATATGAAAGAAAAAAATATCTCTAATGCCAATGGAATAAAAAATAAAATAAAAAGCCAAACTTGTAAGATATGTGGCCGTGGGCATTCTAAAAACATATGATTAAAATTATGGAGCTTTAGAAAAAATGATTTTTTTTTTGTTAAGTAATTATAAAAATGAATTTTTACGTATAAAAATGTATTTTCTAAATGCTCCTTTAATATAGTTTTCGAAGAGATTTCGATCTTTGTCGGTTCGTGTATTACAACCATATCCCCAATGTATTCTACCATGTATTTCTATTTTGGATTAAATAAAACTGAGTGTTAAAAAAAAAATGCTCCTTTAATATATCTTTGATAATTTTCTTAATATACATAACACAAAAGAATGAAATTAAAATTAAAAGAAGGCCAAAAAAAATATAAATTGAGATTTTATTTTCGAAAGTAATTGTTAAAAAAATCCCCGAAATTGATAAAATATATTAATTANAACTGTACAATTCATGGTCTTTTTTTTTTTTTTTAATTCATTGAATTTGTTCATAAAAGGAAAAAGAAAAGTGGAGGGGGAAGAGAAGAAGAGAAGCCAGCAACGTTTCTCTAAATTCCTTTGTGGGTTTTTATTTATTTCATATATATTTTTACTCTCCCTTCCCTTTCCTCACACTCTTCCTTTCTCCGATTGAAAGAAAAATTCCCCGAGAGAATTTTCTCTTGTTGCTGCTTTTGCTGCAGCTACAGTAAGGTGATTTTCTGGGTTTCTTACCTCGAAAAATCTCACAATCCTTTTTTGCTTCTGGATCGAGTTGTTCTTGTGCCTAGCTTGATCTGTTGTTTCTTTAACTCTGTGCATGATTGATTCCGTGTTCGTAAGCTGTTTCTGCTGGTAGTTTGATTCTACTGACCTCGAAAAAAATGGCGATCCTTGATTTTCCTGCCCTAATCGTCGTTTTTGCTGGTGTTTTTCAAGTAAAGGATCAAAAAAGAAGCTACTTCGATTTCGAATTTGTTTGCTGTATTTTATTCGTCTGTTTACGTAATCTAAAGCATGTATCAACGATTGCATAGCTTTCTAGAGTTATCATGTTTGGTGTAGAAAACAGTACTGATGTTGAAGTATTTGATTGTTTTTGTGTTCTGCTTGTGTCTTGTGTGTTTACAGAAATCTGTGTAAGGAAGTTTCTTATGACGGGGAAGCGATCTAAGACTAATTGCAGATCTTCTTCTCACAAGCTGTTCAAGGACAAGGCGAAGAATCGTGTTGATGATTTGCAAGGGATGCTTTTGGATCTTCAATTTGCAAGGAAAGAGAGCAGGACTCCTGATGTGACACTGCTTGAGGAGCAAGTGAATCAGATGCTCCGCGAGTGGAAATCAGAGCTCAACGAGCCATCTCCAGCATCATCCTTGCAACAAGTATGGTTGATTTCATTCTTGTTGATTGTTGTAACTTGCATGCTTGGTTTTTTGGTCTATGTGAAAACTTATTTTTTTATGGTTTTGATGGCGAATGTGTTACTGTTGGCTTTATTTTCTTTGTTGTTTCAGTCATTGTTAGCTGTGTCGTCTTGTTTTGCTTAGCAGGGTGGTACTCTGGGGTCTTTCTCATCAGACATTTGTCGGCTGCTGCAGCTCTGTGATGAAGAAGATGATGCAACCAGCAAATTAGCTGCGCCCAAGCCCGAGCCTGCTGATCAGAATCTCGAAGCTGGAAAAAATGCTGTCTTCCAAAGGGTTAGTTGCTCTTTAGATCAAATCTCTAGAAACTAATTTTTCTAGTTTTTTTGTGGAGTCATTATTGTGATTTAATACTCTTTGAGGGCGTGGTGAATCTTGACAGGGATACAATTTGGTTCAGGGAAAGTCAGAACACGGATTTCCATTGGCTGATCATTGCAAAGATCCGTCCTTAGTAGTTGGAAACAACTTCAATGGAACCGCTCATTTGGAATACACTCAGTATGATCTGCAACAAGAGTTTGAACCAAACTTCAATGATGCTTTCAACGATTGTCCCAGTTATGGTGTAGAGGGTCCTTTACATATCTCTACTTTCATCCCGACTATCTGTCCTCCACCCTCTGCGTTCTTGGGTCCAAAATGTGCTCTTTGGGATTGCCCTAGGCCTGCTCAAGGTTTCGATTGGTTCCAGGATTACTGCAGTAGCTTCCATGCTGCACTGGCTTTCAATGAAGGCCCGCCGGGTATGAATCCTGTGGTGCGTCCCGGAGGTATCGGCCTAAAAGACGGTCTGCTTTTTGCTGCTCTTAGCGCAAAGGCTGGAGGGAAAGATGTCGGTATTCCCGAATGTGAAGGAGCTGCAACTGCTAAATCTCCATGGAATGCCCCAGGTAAGCTTTGTTCTGTTCGATCTCATGGCACTTTACACACTATTCTTGAGCTGAATATGTATACTCAAGTCTTGATTTTCTGGTGTAATTGTAGAGCTCTTTGATCTCACGGTTCTAGAGAGTGAGACACTAAGGGAGTGGCTATTCTTTGACAAGCCAAGGAGGGCCTTTGAGAGCGGGAACAGAAAGCAAAGATCTTTACCAGATTACAACGGCCGCGGTTGGCACGAGTCCCGTAAACAGATCATGAACGAGTTTGGAGGGCTGAAGAGATCTTACTACATGGATCCACAGCCTCTGCACCATTTCGAATGGCATCTTTATGAGTACGAGATCAACAAGTGCGATGCTTGTGCCTTGTACAGGCTCGAGCTCAAGCTCGTCGATGGGAAGAAGAATTCAAAAGGCAAAGTATCAACTGAGTCTGTGGCTGATCTGCAGAAACAGATGGGAAGACTCACAGCTGAGTTCCCTCCAGAAAACAACAACAATCATAGCAACAACAAACGCTGCATCAAAGGAAGACCAAAAGTGAACACAAAAGTTGCTACAGGGAACCTTCAGAACACAGTAGAGCAGGCCAATGACTATGGAGTAGGTGAAGAGTTTAACTATCTTGTCGGAAATCTAACCGACTATTATATCGCCTGAGAAGAAAACGAAAAGAACCTCAGGTTTGAAAAGCTGTTGCTTACCATTTAATCTGGCAGCAGCAGAAGAAAAAGCTTCTACATCTCGTAGGGCAAGTAATGGATTTTCATGACTCGTATATTTTTTTTTTTATAAATTATTCTAATTCTCTCTATCCAGAGAGAGAGATTATGTATATATAACAAAGAAGGGGATGCAAAAGACTGTCCTGGAGTTTGAAGAGCTTTGTTCTAACCAAAGGCAGGAAAAGTAAAGTTGAGAAGGAGACTGCTTTTTAAGATTCAGTCTATGGAGGCGAAGACGGCGTATTTACTGACATTCCGGTTTATGTATTTTGATGCATTTTCGACTCTCTTGTTCTGCGATAAAATGCAGATGACGAATTATGTAACCGATGGGGAATACGGTTTGATTATCGTTATCGTTCTTATACAATCAAGACCTTCTGTTGAATGACATAACCAGTCTTGTTCTATGTTTATGGTTTTGGATTTTTGTTTTTTTTTTCTCCAAAGAGCTCAAAATCTATTCAAGGATCATGCTATCACGTTCTCACTTATCTTTAGCGGGAATCATAAGCTTAAGACATTTTTATTTGATAGACGCGAAATGGTATATAAGCAATAAATCATATTCTACATGTAATGTAAAAAAAAATTCATCTAAAGAGACTAGGCACTCGGTTATGATTATTGTGGCGATAATGGTCTGACCAATGCAAAAGGACGGTCTGAATTCACAGACATTAACAATTCCAACACAACTACTTTTGTCGGAGGGCGACTCTTGAGACCAGGCTCAATCAGCCCTGCAACAGAAATAATGAACACCGCACCATCATAATCAAATGAACTTCAAGGATAAGAATGTCATTAAAATTTAAAGAATCGAAAGAAGAGAATCATGAAATTACCAGGCGAGAGTTTTCTTCCACTGTAAAGTTCTTTGGCTAAAGGATTAGCAGCCCAGTGATTCACAGCCACCCGGCTAGTCGGTTGGAACCCTATAATCTTACCTTCAGATGATAACACTACCTGCTTCCATTTAAAGAACCAGACAAAGAAATGAACAATCATGAAGATTTCAATCCATGAAAAGATAGACACATTTCACTAAAATTACCTGGTAAGTAGCAATATCTTGCGCAGATGCCTTTGCGTCTTCATTGAGTTTGTCCAGACTAGAAGAGCTTGTGACAATGTGGTCTTCAACGGATTTAGCTCTGCTGCTTTCTTTCAAGTAGTCAGGTACTTCCCCAATCCAGGCACCTATGCTGCTTTCTAGGGATATTTCCCCTACCCAGCAGTAGGCATCTTTGAGCTTGTTGACGAGTAATCCGCAGAATGAATCCAACTACTCATTTGTAGTTTCAAACTTTAGTTTCCCAAAAATGAAAAAAGCACCATCAAAAAGATGCCGGGTATTAACCATAGTAGTAATTCATGGTTAAGACTGATCTCAAGAGTCTACATGCAGAAATCATTAAACAAATAAATATTAGCCATGAAAATATATATAGGTCTTGCATTGTCTTTGCTGTATATTTTTTTGGATGGTTAACTTATTCATGTCAAAGAATTTACAAAAAATGGCAAACCAGTACTTAGTTTCATGTGATCAAGTGAATTAGAGCTGTCCTGAAAAGCTATTAATGTCTACCTGCATTTGCTGGCCTACAAATCTATATGAACATGTGTGTTTTGGTATTCCATACCTCTGAAGAATCTGAAGATTGATGAGATAACAATTCACTCTCTGACCACAAAATATCTTGGGGTTTTCCAGGATACTTTCTCTCGCTTTTCTGCGGAATACAGAATTGAGCCGCAGCACTCACAGCAAGAAGAAGAATTCCACTGGCCATGGTGACAGATATCATTTTCAACATAGACAATCCTCTCTGTCAATAGAGAATGAGCAAACCACAAAAGTTAACAGAAGTTTCACAGGCAAAGCTACCAAACCTAAGCCAATCTTATTAAATCATAACATTTCTCTAAGATAATGCTACTAACCCTAACAGTAAACATGTATATATTGTGCAGCTGAAAACATAATTCAGCAGGTAACCAAAATGAAGCAGACCGATTAAATAGAGCAAGTGATTCATCATGGAGAATACGGATTTAATACAAACAGTGATTTATCACGGACTGTCAATTGGCTATGATACATACACATTACCAGGTACCAAAGTATCATGGCCAAAAGATTGGCTAAATTTTAGTAGTCCAATAGTCAATACCTTTTCACTGGTTAAGTTTGCATAATTTCCAAAAACATCACATGGTAGCTGTTTCCTGGGCAGTGAGTATATATCTTCAAAGTAAATATCCAATGCTTCAGCCAATCCAACCTAAAGAGTTTTATACAAGTGTCAGGAATGTAGGGGACCTCATAAAATAACAAGCGTGGAAACAAACACCTTAGTCACTAGAGAGCACATAAAAAGGAGCAGTACAAGAAATAGTATTGCACCAGATCGCAGGATTGATAATATATTTCATCTTCCTCGCTCTAATTGCCATGCAAACTATCAGCACCTTCTTGTTACGTTTATAGGGTAAATGAATGATTATTCTTATGATGGAATCTACACAGTCTAAGGCAACCTCTCCTTCCATTTTGAACTATTTTCGTACTCTACTTAGCAGAACAATAAGTTCCAAATTATCATCCAACTGTGAACAACCAAGAAGATGGTAACCTAGAGCTTTAGAATGTATTTCCAAACAAAGAGAGATGCTAGCCAGAGAAATATATCAAGGGGGAACCACACTGCCATTCCATGTCTCACAAAGTATCAAGAACAAAAGCCTAGATGGGGAGGGAACGCTCATACCATTTGGGAGTGGGTAAGAAGGACCTCCCACTTATTCTCACTGGAATTTCTCCAGCCTTCAAGCTTTAGGTCCCCAAGTATTGTAGTATCAATTTCTAGTCGATAAGCGGGTAGATACTCACTTGCCCAGTTACTAAACCCAGGGCCACCAATTTTTTCCAACTTAGAATTGGCAGAGAAGTTCCACCAACAACTTCTTTGCCTTGTGTCTGCAATTTTGAAGTTTTCCTTCCTTGATTGGAAATACTCAAGCAGGTGATTGGTATTCTCGTTTAGCTCATCATCAAATACCTTATGCAGGACAACCGAGCCGTCTCTTGAAGCAATCCTCCTGTGTTTCGTTAACCACTTGAAAAAGGGAAACTTAGCTCTTCCAAGATAGTCGTCGAGGAAATGCTTCTCAGTGCTTTGAAGAGCGGAGATGCATATAACTTCTGCAATAACAGATATAACCCGTTGATCGGATGAGCTAAGAGTGAACGATGTAGAAACCTGCTGATACGAAATGAATAAGACAACTGAACCTATCAGTATCAATTTCCATTTGCAGGCCAGTATCAGTAGAAACATCACATCAAAGCGAAGTTAACCTCTCGAGGGTTTTCGTAATCTCCCATTTCTCTTTCAGCTCCAGGTCCAAACAACACCAGCTGGAAGTTCCACAGCTGCCGCAAAACAACTTGCCTAAAAGTCATTGCAAGTATGTTCTTGGACAAATCTCCGCTAGAAAGATCCTCGGAGAGAGACCTCCGCAGATTTTTAGCTCGCTCTTTAACTTTCTGGGTAGGCAAGAACTGTCCAAAAAGATACCTTGTAACGTCAACACTCAAGTCTTGAAATTCAGAATCAATGCAGATCGCTTAAAAATCAAATGCTCATGATTGTCTGAGTTAGCTTCACATATCTCACTACAAAGTCGTATTTAAAGCAACTTACTGACGCATCACGAGCACAACTTCAAAGCAGAATCAAAATCAGACAAATTTCAAATCAGAGCACCTTCCATAAAAACTAGTAAAAGCTAAGCTGGAAAACTGACCAATCGGGTTGAGACAGTAGCCTTAGGATCGGATCCTCCGGGAAAAACAGTCTCGACCACCATGACAGGGACATTTTCACGAAGGTGGTCATCGGCGGCTTTACCACCGTCGGCGGCAGCCGCGGTTAAAGCCTGATCAAAAGCTACTGTACCAACGAGGCTGAGCCGAGCTGAATTGTTCTCGTACGTCCGCACGCATGGAAGTGCCTTCCCGTCGGAATTCGCCACGAAACGGAGAATGTCCTCCTCGTTGGTAGTGGCCGCAGAAGGATTCTTAGAAGAAAACCGTATGAAAGACACGGAGCTTCTCCGGAGTGGAATTAATGGAACAGCTGTGAAATTTCGAGAGGGGAAGATAAGAGAAGAAGCAATAGAAGCGGAAGCCATTGACGGACTGATTAAAATCACAGAGTCCCAAACCCTAAGGGGGTTTTTTCGAACGTTTTGAGGTCGACGAAACAGCTTAACCGGCGTCGTTTTGCTACAACTGAGCTCGTACAAAACGCCACGTGTCATTATCGGACACGTGTCAGTGGCTATAGAGTTATTAGAGAAAGGTTAAAAACATTTTCAACATCTGAAAGAAAGAAGAAGATGACAATGGCGGAAAAGAGCCAAATCCCCGATAACAACAACACCACTTCTTCGTCGGCGAAGAAACCGGCGCCGGAGATCGGATCCGGTTCGAGCTATTCGGGTCAGAGGATGTCGTATCCTAACCGGCCCGAGTCGGTGAATCCGGATCAGGCGACGCTGAGGGAGCAGTGGAAGTTCGCAATGAGGCAGTACAGCAAGTGGTACTCACACGCTTGGGGCACTGCGATTCTCGCCGGAGGTGTCTTTTTCGGACTCGGTTGGATCATTAAAGGCTCTAATCCTCTTCCTTCACTCCAATCGGGTTCTAAGCCTCCTCCTGCTTCTGGAGACGATGAAGAAAAATGATTCTGTGTCTGCGTTTCCTGGTGAGATTCCTTCTTGTTCAAATTGAGTATCTCGATTCTTAGGTTTAATATATCTTCTTGTCAAGACCGAGCACTAATCATTGCTTAAAAGGGATTGGAACTACTTTTGTGATTCATTTAAAAACCAATCAGACGAGCCTTGCTCAAGTGTGATGCCATGAACATTCTATAATTTTTATAGCTCATGGAGATTCTTTAATTCTATTGATCCAAAGAGATTCTGTTCCTGTTGCTCTTAGATGATAATTTCAGAATTTAGTTTACTTTGAGCTGATAAGTAATTTAATATATAATTATGTTCTTTTGCTATTCATTTCTCGAGAATCTATACTAAGTGCTCTTGTTATTTAGTTCGATATTCTTCTTTTGCTACTTTGGATGAGGTTTCTGCAATTAGCCTGTGATAACAGCGAAATGGAAGTTCTGTTTCCGAAGTATTGAGTATTTAGGATTTTCCCGAGTTCGTGTTGCACTCAAGATCTGCAATTTTTCTTCTTCTTTGCTTCCTTTAGCTCTGTCGTTACCAGACAAAACTTACGAATTAAAAAACATTTTGAGGCACATTTTTAAGGTTTCATGGCTCAAATGCTATTATCTTTAACCTCTATTTGCAGGTGAGGAAAAGCAGCATGAGGCGCTAGTTGGTGCATCAAGAATGGCCATCTTCATGTACATTTTGAAGAAGATCGATCGTTAGAAGCAGAGAAAGCACAAAGCAAGCGATTGTAGAGTAAAAACCAAAAACAAAAAAAAAAATTGAGTGTGAACTTTGTTTTGTCTGATAATTCCACGATTGTATACAAATTTGCAGGAAATTAGTGAAAATGTTGATGTTGATTGATAAAATACAAAAAGAGAGAGAGTGGTGTGTGTGTGTGTGTCTAAGCAGAGCAGCAACCGGGTTTTTTAACGGCTGAGATATCATCTCGGCTTCCGACATTAATCATCTGTCCTTTAGGCAAAGCAGTGGTTGGATCATCTCCAGCTTCAAGAGCCTTCTTGCTAACGACTCTGTAAATCTGAGTGAGAACTTCGGTGAAAGCGTTATCAACATTCACAGCTTCAAGAGCAGAGGTCTCCATGAAAAAGGTATTCTCTCTCTCTGCAAAGGCCTTAGCTTCCTCGGTTGAGATAGCTCGAAGATGACGAAGATCAGCTTTGTTACCAACCAGCATTATCACAATGTTTGCGTCCGTGTGGTCCCTTAGCTCCTTTAGCCATCTCTCTACGTTCTCGAACGTCACGTGACGCGTCACGTCGTAGACTAGCAACGCACCAACGGCTCCTCGGTAATATGCGCTCGTGATGGCTCGATACCTAATGTTGAATTTGATCAATCAAGAAAACGTAATCAACTTTTTAGAGTAATTGCATCGGATAGCAATGACAAAATCTTTTTCATAGTCGTAAATTTGTTGATTTTTGTTTTGGTTTATTCTTCTTGTTTTACCTTTCTTGGCCGGCAGTATCCCAGATTTGAGCCTTGACGATCTTATCGTCGCACTGGATGCTACGTGTGGCGAATTCCACACCGATGGTGGCACGTGAGTCGTGGCTGAAGTCGTTTCTGGTGAAACGAGACAACAGATTAGATTTTCCGACGCCGGAGTCTCCGGTTAAGACCACCTTAAAGAGGTAATCGTAATCGTCTTCTGCTCTGTATGCTCCCATCTTCTCCCAAAATTTAACTTCTTTTTCTTTTTGAGGTTGTTCTCTTGAGACAATTATTTTTAACAAGGAAAAAGTTATTTGGCTGTTCCGAGAACTTGGGATGACGATATTCAGTTCCCAAATGTTTTTTTTTGGTTCTAAAAACAATTAGTTTTGGTTTCTGTTGTTTTAAACGTTTTCTAAATTAGAGAAACACCAATTTGAGTTTTGAATTTGGGAAGACAGCGAGAGGTACCAGAAATTCAAGGAATCTCCTCTACTTTTTTGTTTTGTTTTGTTATATTAAAATGATCGGATAGGCTAAACATAAACATTTCTAATTTTTTTTTATCGTGTAAACGAGAGTTTTTGACAATGTAAATATTTAAATAATCTGATTTTTGGAAAACGATCTATTTTCATAGAATAACAAATACTCCTGAAGTTTGAGCTTAGTTTCATTTTTCCATCATTTGAAATTTCAAAACCTATTTCCCAACGAAATTAAAGTTCTAAGCTTATTTGTCCACGAAATCAAAGTTCCAAACCTATTTGCCCACGGACTACGGTTTAATTCGGTTTACGTTTAAAAACTAGACAGAAATTGCCAAACCCGATTTTAACAAAATTAAAATCAATTTTAACCAGATCCGACCCAAAATAATATTGACCCTACCCGACCCGTTTTTGTTCTTCTTCTCACCCGTAATTTTTTTTTTTTTTTTTTGAACATCAATCTTCTTTACCAGTAATCAATTCTCAATCTCGTAACCACCGGAGACAGCCGCTGCTCCAGAGAAGTCTCTCCTCGCCGTCCCCAAGAGCCACTTGCAGCGGATCCACTCCCGCCGAGTTCTGCGGCGTCAAGACGGCGAGATGCGCCGCCGTGTGGTGCTGCTGTCCCCTTATTTTTCGACAAAACCATAAATTCGGAATTGTTTCACTTTTGATTCAGTAGTATTTTTCAGAACAAGAATATTGAAACCTTGCAATTTAAAACAAAACCGGTTTGTTTCCGGTTTGAGAAATTTCACTTCAATTTGGTTCGGTCGAGTTTTTTTTTCCATCAAAATATTCTGCGAGACTCGCGAAGTGTTATAAAATTTGCCAAGACAAGACTCATGTCTTCTTCTTGCACCTACAACTATTTCTCCTTTCTATTTAAGGATTCTGCAACAAAGAAAACCTCTTTACTCATACACATAATCAAAGACTGGGAAGTCACAATTAAGAGAGCTTCCCTCGTTGTGCAGATAGGCAAAACAAATATCACAGAAATAGCAAGGATTCTCTTTTGCCCACTTGTCATCCAATGCAACCATAGTAGCTCTATATATCTTGCAAACGCTGCATTTCTGAACCCTCACTTTCAATTGATACATGAGTCTCGGGTAAGCCGCTCTGTTCTGAACATCCTCTGGATGACTCAGCCTCATGTCCCGTATCACTATCATGTGCTTACACTCTCCCTGTTCAGGGTTTAATCAATACATATCTTTTGGCTATGCCAAATGTTAGGATGGGATTCGAAGAAACAAAGAAAAAAAAAGGATTTCTACCTGGTGACAATAAAGATAACTAGCTCCGAGTCTGAATCTTAAATCACAGAAGCGTGTACTCTGCATGTCTGCAGATCCGAAACGAGGTACACCCATGGCTTTTGCTTCACCTAGAACAGTTTTCTGCTTTTGCTTTAATTCTCCGGTTATAATGCCTTCCCATTTTTTAAGAGCTTCATCTTTTGAGTTCCAAAGCCAATTTAATATAGGTTTGCTGTAATCTGTCGCTGAGGGACTCCTTAAATCATTGTGAAAGGTATCCTAAACAAGCAAAAAAACGTCTGGTTAAATCACAGAAGAAGAACTAAACTTAGTTAGCCATCAATAAGATAAGAAAATGAACAGATTTATTCTTACTTCAATGAGGAAGTATCCAGAGGGATCATTCTTTCCAGCCTTTTCCATCACCTGGTCTGTAAGACAGTGTATCTTGTCCTTTAATTCAGTCAACATTTGACGTCCTAGAACCAAAAATTCTTGGGTCTGAACAAAAAATTTACAAGGATAGTATTGTTAATAGTGCTGCACATGTTTTGCCTCTATGTCTAATCAACTATATCGATTGAACAAGACTTTCGTATACGCTTGGTCTGAAGAAGGCTTTGATTTCTCAAAAAAAAAATCAAATAGTGCATTAAAGATTTATAGAACAATGCAGTACCTTTAATTTGCGACTGTTATAAATCTCAACACACAGAATGACTTCAGGAAATAGCATATCCACCGGCCCCTGGATGTCTGATGGCTTCACCAGCTGTCTAAATAGGAAGATGATGATGTTTAGCAGGATGCATGAGCAGTGAGTAGCACATTCAAAAAACAAACTGCAAGAGAAGATCACTTGCCGTATAGTTATCTATGGACTTGAGAGATTGCATCTGCTTAAAACCTTCTGGAGATATACTTACATCTTCATCATTTTCACAAGTTTTGCTGAACGAAAGTTAAAATCGGAACATCAGCGCAAAACATATAAGGTACATCAGCAAACCAGACTATGCAATAGTAATCACAGACCTGAAGCAGTGTAGCCTCACATCTGCTTTATCCTCGTCCTGCTTTTGTTTGAGTTTAGCAAGCTGCTCTACTTTGGCAATATAAGGTTCCTAAAAACAAAAATGACCATATCAATCATAAAAGATGCAATAAAGCCATCAGCTTGACTACTCGAACTCTCATTCCTTGTTGAACCAAGTCAGTAACATTGGTAAGAAAAACAACGAAAATGTGGTATCAAGAGGTCCTAAACACAAATAGGTATAGAAAAGAAACTAAGCTAATCACCATGTTACATAAACTCACCTCAGTCTTCTTTAGTGTCCTCTTCCTTGTTGTCTTTCTTCCGTTCCCAGCTGACAGATTTTCACTGCAGGATGCATAGGCTAACCGTTCGTTACCATTCTACAAAAGTCTAAGTCAACCTTATTTGTCTCTAAAGTCTAATATTGCAAGGTAACAAAGCTGAAACAAAACTTAAGATGTATATTGGGAGCAAACACAGCAGAATCAGAACTAACTGAGTCTGTGAACAAAAACTTAACCACCATCGAAGCACACTAATAGAAAGCTACATCCCAATTCGTTTTTACCAAGGATTCACACAAGAAGGAGCAGCATTATAACTTACGGATGAGAAACGGACAAAGATTGTCCGAGCTCATTTTGAGATGGGTTATCTTCCTGTAATGAAACAAAAACCAACATCATCAAGACCCAAGTTCTTCTTACACTCCAAAGACAGTAAAAGAATACAGTCAATCAACGATTTGGCTAAGTACCTGAAAGGCTTCCTTCATAGCCATATCTGTAAGTTCCTCCTCTGTATAAATCTTGAGCGTATCAGTTCTGCATCAAAATCCCAGTTACGAATCTTTACAGATAACAAAATAAGAGAGCCAATTGAATACGTACGAGACATCATATTGGTGAGAAGAGGAAGGAGATTCCCGAGACAAGTGAGTTTTCAAATCATGCAGTAGATTGAGGAAGGAAGTCTGGAATTCGGGAACGGAAGAAAGATCTCCCACCATGTCTGGCAGATAAATTGGGCCTCCTCTTGGTATCCCTGAAGTAGCCATCTCTTCACTTCTCTCGCTCTCCATATTCTTCAGAGGACGAGAGGATTGGGATTTTTAAAGTTTCGGTTTTTGAAAAAACAACAGTCTTTTGTGCGATTCTAATGGAGTCTACAAACCACGCTAAATTAGGGTTTACAAGAATTGCAATCAATCGAAGGAGCTCTTCATGGAGGGAGAGAAGGTTAACTACAAGATGAGAAATCGAAATCTGATATACGGACTTGGAGTAATCAAATTTGACAAGGTAAGAGAGAACAGCAATTCGAGCTTCTGAAGAAAGATTTTATAAAAAAAATGAAATTTTTCACTTTGTTCCGATGTTTATATATCAAGCTTTATTTTTAAAAAAAAAAAAAAAAAAAAACCGGTTCAATCGGTTAACCGGTGGTTTATTCGATTACACACCTTACTGGTCGATTAATCATCGAACCGGAAATAAATCACAACAGTGATGATGCAATACAAATACAATACAACTTTCTTCTCTCAGACTTTTGTGATTTGAGAACAACTCGCATCAATTCACCTACTGCTAAAAGAACACTGTTCACCTGATGGTATGTTCTTGATCTCAAAGCCGAGGCACGACCAGTCGAAAGCAGGAACCGTGTAGGTACCCTCGAGTAATCCCACGGCGATCCATCGGTAAGCAGACTCGGTCAAATGAAAACCATCCCAATGCACATACTTTGAAGGATCAATACAACAATCCACTCCTTTAGTCCCACACTGACTAACACTATTGTAGTTGTACGGACCTCCTGATCCACAGCAAGCGGACAAGGGTTGCTTCATGAACCCTGATCACAACAATTTGGTTTGTTAATCGAAGGGAAATGGTACGTAGTATCAGCCGAGGGAGAGAAAAAAACCGAGTACCGAATTTGGTCGGTTCTTGGAAAATATGTAACAAGGCGTTGTAGTAATCAGCGTATAGGATTGTAACACGAGGGTAAAGCTTCTGGAGTCGGTTGAGTTCTGCCTGAAGCTCCTCGTTGTGATGTTCTATAAACTCGTTTAGCCATTTCAAACATCCTGTTAAAGGATCGTATTCTTCTTTGTTTGATGTTCGATACTGTGTTAAAAACGATGTCCAGCATCCGATTGGGAGGTCCGAAGGCACCAGAATCGTTCTGCCTCCCATACTGACCAACTCCTATATTGTTATTATAACAATGTTATATGCGTTCAAGATTCAGTCTCACGAGTCACGACTATGATTATATGCAGAATCAAGAACTGGATTAAGGGTTTGTAAAGAGAGAATATTTACCTTAACTACAGATGAAATAGTAGTGATCACTAGCGGAACCAGCTCTTTTATCTCCTCGATGCTTTTTCCAACCAAGAACCCGTAGTTATAATCATTCCCTCCGATTTCTCCAACGATAATCAAAGCATTGCCAATCATTTCTCTGCAATCTGTAAGAAACCATTACAAGTGAGCTTGTTTCATTGCATCTCCGGGGTTACTTAACAAGAAAAACAGTAAGAAGATCTCTAAACCATAGAGAAGCTAAAAAAATGAAAACTTCCCTTCTGAACCAATCCGAGAAAAAGATGTTGATCTTCATTAGTACCTGCAGGTGAACCACAAAGATTTGGTAAACTCTCCTTGAAGCTCTGAAGCTGAACTAGTAAACTAACGTTGGTGTAAGCATAATGGATTCCTCTGCTCTCAAGAAAGACACGTTCCAATGCCGTTGCTCCGGCTACAGCGAAATTAACTCCTTTCTCAAAGCTTCCATTTTGAGATCCAAAGTAAGGAGGCACATAAGGAAGCCCCAAAAATTCAGCTGTAAAACAGATCCCAAGAAGAGAAAATAGGAGAGCCACTTAAGGTTTCATACTGTTTAACTTGCAGTTCAAGAGAAGAACAGAGAAATAGCATAAGAGTAAACAGGTTTAGAACAAATCTTTGGAAAAACAAAACAAGGATAAGTAATAAGGTTAACAGTTGAGTGACTTCAACATTAAGACAGAATCGAGAAGAAGCTCCAAATTGTTAAGGAATTCTATGTTGATGTGCTCACTCTTTTGTGGGTTGTTCATGAAATCAGAACAAATCGAGAAGACATCAATTAGAGAGAAATAAAAAAGGAGAATTACCGATGAAGTCGATGATGAGGCGGCCATTAGAGCAACGGCCGGTGGGGACGTGGAAGAAGGTTTCTCCGTACGGCGGAAATGCGGCATGAGGAAGATCGTTAGGGTCGGATAGGCGGAGCAAGTTTCCGGTGTCGGTAATCGAATCACCGAAGCTGATAATCGATTTGAAATTCCGACACTGTTGTTCTGAGCTTACGGCTGTGGTTAGCAAAGTAAATAGAAAGAAGGTTTTGAGTTTCTTGAAGAGAGGAGAGATTAGAGAAGCCATGGGAGAGGACTGTAAAAAGGGAAAGCAGCAATGGCCATTGTTGGGGGTTTGAAGTTTGAGGACAAGCGCCTGTCTTCGTGTCTCTGTCTACTCATAAATTCACAGACACTGACGCTCACGATTGCTTTTTTTGGATTTGTTTTTAAATTTTCGTTTCATCACCAACAACCCCGTCACAAATTGATTTCTTTTTATTTTATTTTGTTCATTAACATGATCAAAGACAAGCACTGAAGAACATACATGTTTTTATCGGTATCCTTCTTCTATCTCTCAATTTTCAGACCAACGTATACCAGTTGTTCATCAAAGAAGACTACGTGTCGTATGATCCATTGTTCTTAATTTCAGAGCTGAGGCAAGACCAATCGAAAGGTGGAATCGCATAGGGTCCGTTAAGTAAACCCTCAGCTATCAATCTGTACGCAGCCTCAGTCATATGAACACCGTCCCAATTCACGTACTTTGAAGGGTCATTACAACACTCAACTCCTTCAAAGCCACATTTCCTACCAAAGGTGAAGTTGTATGATCCTCCTAAACCGCAACAAGCGGGCAAGGGCCTGTTCATAAACCCTGATTGGATGATTAACTTGGTTAGCAAATCGAATCAATGAACTTGGTCGTGTAGGTTCAGTAGGAAGGATCAAGAAGGCTAACCGAATTTGGCTGGTTCTTGGAAAAGGCGTGACAGAGCGTTGTAGTAGTCTGCGTATATGATGTTGACATGAGGGTACAGCGTTCGGAGCTTGTTGAGTTCTGCCTGAAGCTGCTTGTTGTAGTATTCCCCAAACTTGTTCAGCCATTTCAAACATCCTGTTATAGGATCGTATTCTTCCATGTTTGATGTTTGATATAATGTCAAATAGGATACTGAGCATCCCAGCGGGAAATCTCCGGGAACCAGAAATGTTCTTCCCCCCATATCGATCAACTCCTGTATTATGCTTTCGATATTCAGTTCCAAAAACAAAACCAGAAAAACACAAGTTTGTGCTTCTGTTGTCCCTGGACAACCAGATCAAGAATTCAATGAGGCATTTCAGAAAGAGAGATGTTTACCGTGATTGCAGAAGAAACAGTGCTGATAACCAGTGGAACCAGCTCTTTGATCTCTTCGATGGGTTTGCCCACGAAGAATGCGTAATTATAGTCATTCCCTCCAATTTCTCCCATGAGGATCAAAGCATTTTCGATCATATCTCTGCAGTCTAAAACAAGATTACAGAGTAAGCCATTACTTCCCAAGTGAACTCGATTCATTGCAGTTTAACAGAAACTGGAAGGTTCTCTAAGCACAACCCAAAACAGAACAAATATATTTTTTTTTTTTGGTAGTAACTCTCTACTTCTAAACCAAAGCTGAATATAAGGTCTGCTGCTAGAACCTTCAAAAGAACAATCAAAAGTGCTCCAGTCATCGCCTTTCAAAAACTATTCTCTGTGGCTAATTTTGAGGCGAACTGAAATACTACTCATCAACTCTAGTGGGATATGGTTAAACCATAAGAAAAAAAATTTGATATTTTAATCAAATTAAACAGGAAACACTAAATACAGAAAAATACCTGAAGGAGAGCCACACAAGTTGGGCAAACTATCCTTGAAGCTCCTAAGCTGAACGCCTAAACTGACGTTGGTGTAAGCAAAATGAATTCCTCTCTCTTCGAGAAAGGAACGTTCCAGAGCGGTTGCTCCCCCCACCGCGAAATTAACTCCCTTCTCAAAGCTTGCGTTTTGAGATCCATAAAAAGGAGACACAAGCGGAAAACCCAAGAATTCAGCTGTGAACAGAAAAGGGTATGAGAGAGGCGTAACTTGAAGAACCAATAAAGCTTAACCACACCGCACGTAGTGGTTTTTGTGTTTAGATGTTTTCATGTTTATACAATCAACCTGCCATTCAAGCAAGAGGATCCAGAAACAATAAAACAGGAGAAGAAATTAAATAAGAAGAGGAAAACAAAGAAAGAGCTAATAACTCTTTTTTGGTTTCTTCTCACAGATTCTAACAAGGAGCAGAAAAACAAAAAATTGCTATTGTTTGCTAGGCGTTTAAACTAATACCAATCACATAATTTGTAAGTGCTAATACATTAAAGATCCATAGGTGATCTTTGTTTTCCAAGCAGGGTGAAACCTAATACAATTACAAGTTTATGATCCGATTATGCAAGCTCTTTTCCAGAGAATATGGAGCTAGACCTAAAAAAAATGTCCCTTTCAATCCAAATATGTAGTAAAGGCTCCGAAATGTTCGGAAGATGTATGAGAATCTCTGGGCGTATCAGTTAAGATTTCAAATTCAACTTTGTACACACTCACTCACACTTGCAAGTTCCAAGTAAAGACGATAGGGACACAGTAAAGACTAAAGACGTACCAATGAAATCGATGACGAGGCGGCCGTTTGAGAAACGGCCGGTGGGATGGTGGAAGAAGGTCTCTCCGTAGGGCGGAAACGCGACGTGAGGTAGATCGTTAGGATCAGAGAGGCCGAGCAAGTTTCCGGTGTCGGCAATCGAATCGCCGAAACTGATGATCGACTCGAAATTGCGGCATTTAGTTTCCGAGCTCACGGTAGTGACTACTAGAAGAGTAGATAAAAAGAAGCTCACGAGCTTTATCAGCACATGAGAATCTAGAGACGCCATGTGAGAGGTCCTTCTATCTTTCTTTTTATTGCAAAATCTTTTGTTTTGGAAAAAGTTATATAAAGCCAAATGTTTTCAGACAACGACAACAACAAAAAAAAAGACAGTGAGTTAATGACACGGGGGGGGGGGGGGGGGGGGGGGGGGGGGGGGGTGGGTCGATGAGTAGTCGTGAGTCATGAGCATTTCTTGTTTCTATCTTATAATTAAGGGTGGGGTAATGCAATTTATGGACAACAAAACTTTGTATTTTGGCTCGTTTAAAATGGGTCATTGGGCTTTTAAGCACCCTCAAGAAAATATCTACATTTGCATATTATTGACAGGGATCATAATTGAAAGTTCAAAGATTCTTCTACCCTTATTCCAAATACAAGAATCGATTCTTTTAAATGTAAAGGGTTGAAGGGAAAGTTAACCCAAACGGGGTGCAATCTAAAATACTATTTAATTTATATTAACTAATTGCTTGATATGCTAGTTTTTTTTTTGTTAAGGGTCTTCATTAATTAATAAAATAAAAGTTTACAAGCAAACTACGATCCTAATAAGATCATGCAAATTGGGTAGAAAGCGAAGAAGAGACAAGAGGATCAGAAACATAGAGCTTAAGAGAGCTAGTTGATATGCTAGGTGTGCCTCCAATGATTTAGTTAATTTGATAATTTAATGGATCTTCCAATGGAAACTTCTCAGTTCTTAAAACTCGTCTGAAGTTGAGTGCCTGTAGCTTAAGGAACAAAAAAAAAAAAAAACCAAGGTATATGAGAAGAAAAGTATTCAAAGCATCACCAATATTGTATTTGATTCTTAATTGTTGTTAGAATTCACAAATACATCAATATAAAACGCATTTATTTTTTAAAATTAATAGATGAAATAAAAATAGATAAGAATTAATTACCCTTTTTCCTAGGCAATCCAGAAAATTTTCTCAAGTGGGGATCAATTTTTAAACCGAGCATTTCATACCTTGGATCATATAACGTATTTTGTAGCCTGAAATAAAAAGTGGAACGTATTGCTTAGTTATATTCGTAAATATTTCGTTTCTTAATAACGAATGATAAAATAATTATCTCAGCTTAAGAGTGTAATAGAAATATAGAAGTATAAAGCAGCTATATATGAAAAAAATTGTAAGCAATAATCATGTGACTAACTAATATATTATCATCACATGCGGAATACTAATCACTTAATCATGTAGTTAACTACTTATGTTTGTGGCAGCATGCTAGCTTTATAATAAGTAGATAAGCACATCTGCATAAGTAGCATGTACACGTGACTGTACGCTAAACCTTTAGTTTCTTTCGCTCATCACGTCGTTAAAACTTATATAACCATATATTAAAATAAATTGCTTTATTTTCCAAAAAAAAAAGCCGCAGATGGAAATCATATCTAAACTGAGGTTTTTGTAGTCTGAGTCAAATATTTTTATTTTTGGATGAAAATGTGAAATAAATAATGAAAAATAGATGGAACATGTATAACAATAAATGAAAAAAAAAGATGGGAAAGTGTAAACCTTTCTTCACCAATGGCTGCAGTTGAATCAATATTTCTTTTTGGCAAGGTGATTCTCTGCATTATTAAACTAAATCATATTAAATTTATTTTCTTGTCAATATTTTGATTCTTTTGCAGGTTAAAATTTATGTGTATTTTGAGAAATAATACCCTTCGTTGAGCACAAGATGATGATTCCTCATGCTCAAAGTGACTTTGGTAACTTCTCTGTCTACGCCCCAAAACGCTGATCTGTAATGTACATGTTGTCAGTAAAGTTTTAGTAATTCAATTTTTTTTTTTATAATCAAAATATTCACAAAAATAGTTTCATTCATCGAATTGAAAATATGGTACCTCTATATGAGCCAATGCGCTCGTGCATGGAAGGACTTGTGCATAAGTGTCGAGGGTAGGGTATGTAAACCTCGGCGAAGGCTGATTTACTAGCTCTTGCACGTTTCCTTGTTTCCTATAAAAATGAGGACTAAAACTTGATAAATTTATTGTGGAGCACAAAAGCTTGATTTATACCTTGAACTAGATCGAGTGATCGACTATGTTTGGACTTGATACCTTGTAGAGCTCGACGGCATTTGAGGTAGAGGAGGGGTCACAGAAATTTGATTATGTAGAGGATATGTCCTGCATGAAACCCAAATTATTTAACAAATAAATATATAATAATGTCCTTATATAATTGTAAATTTTCGTGCAACAAATATAAATGTATATTTGCTTTATTATAGGTTCATGATCCAATTTTCTTTTATTGGGCCACACCTAAAACTAAGCCCAACTTCTAGAGTTTCTATACAAAATTAACATTCTAGAAGGTTATCATCTCCTTAAAGTTTTTTTTAGAAAATTATATCGGATAAATATTTAGATATTAATATTGAAATTCTAGATAATTGGAACTCCATAAATTTAGATATTATTCTAATTTTTTTTAGAGATTAGGATAAGACTTGTAAAATATTTATAGCTTTGGAACTTATAAATAACTCCTCCTTCTCCCATTTTATTATAACCAAGAAAATCCAAGAGAGAAAGTAAACCAAAACAATACGAATTAAAAGTGTTGAGTTAATATTAAACACAATTGGAATTTCTATACAAATAGCTTACCTAGCCGAATCTGTAACCACCCTTGGGACGAGAGGTTCGTCTTCCCTGTTGGCTAAAACTAATGGAGGCGGTTGCTGGTCGTACATGTTGAAATGTGGAGCAGCCGAGCCATGCTGGTACGTCGGATATGACGGGTAATTTTGTGATCTGTGTATTTCATGAAAATAATAGCTATATTAAAAATTCTGTAAAACAATGTTACAAATTAATATTTTATTTGTAATTAATTAATAGTTATATACAAAGATACTGATCGAAACTGCTCTTGAAGATGATTTGGTAACTCAAAAGACTGAGTCATTGTTGGATGTGCATATCCACTTATTTCTTCCTGGATTTGTTGACCAATTCCTGTCTGGCTCATGCATGAAAAACTAATTAAAAGTCATCGATGATTAAGAAAATAAAAGTTAAATTTTTTATTTACCATTGTAGAATCATTTGGTTCTTGAAAAGAACTCATGGTGTTTTGATTGAACAAAGATTGATGATCTAATTGTCCGTTTGGTAAGTTTCCTTGCAAATACCCATGTGAATTGCATAGTAATTGTTGCTGTTGCTGCTTAGAGAAAATGAAAACGAGTTTAGATTATTAATATATTATCATTGATAGTTTACCTTTGCTGGCATATAGTAAGGATTCTATCTCATGAATGTATATTCAGCAAAAACTAATTAAAAATGACTGATCATCAAGAAAAAAAAAAGATAAAAAGGAAAATAAAATAAAATAATTGATGATCAAGAAAAAAGGAAAAAATAAGAAAAATAAGAAACAAAATTAAGAAAAAATAGGAAAAAAATAAGAAAAAATAAGAAAATGATAAAAATCAAGAAAAATAATTAAATAAAAACTGAAATGTTCAATTTACCATTTCAGAAACATCTGGCTCTTGAAAATAATCCAACATGTTTTGATCGAATAAAATTTGTTGATCTGCTTGTCTGTTTGGTAAGTTTTCTTGTAAATACTCATGTGAATTGCATAATAGCTGTTGTTGCTCCTGCTTGGATATAATGAAAACGAATTTAGTTCTTACAATGTATTTTCATTAATGGTTTAGTTTTGATGGCCTATAGTAAATATTTTGTTTATATAAAAAATGTAAATAGCATACCATTTCAGGTGGATTTTGCACTAGTGTTAATGTCTCTGGAAATGGGATTAGATTTGGGGAGTGTGTACTCGTTGAGGGGTTAGCCTCGCCTGTTGCAAGATTAGAGATTAATCCAACAGTCTCTTCGCTCACATTCTCAGTTTCTTCCACTATAGGGTCTTGCAGAACCTCCTTTATATTGCACAAAGTCAACAATTTAATTTATCATCATATATATCACAATATTGTTTTCATATAAAAATTAAAACGCGAGAAATAAAATAATTAATAGTATACCATTATCGGAGTAAATGACTCTGGTGATGGGGAGAAGCACAAAGGACTCAATTGAAATAGTTGATCGTCGAAGATATCATCATACAAATCCATATATATTGACTGGATTTCTTATCTGAAAGATCGATAAGAGATATGTTTAGAAATTGAATAAACATAACCAAAAAAATATGAATAAACACGCGTATAGGCTTGATTAACTTGGTAAGTGGAGTCATTTGTTGTATAATAATCATGCTACTTAGACATATAGTAGATATTTAAACATCAGATGGGGTATGAATTGAGGGGAAGAGATCAAATTGAAACATTTTCAAGTTGTTCAAAATCAAGACATTATATACTCGATCCTTTGAAATGAAATCATGAAAAATTAACTCGTCCGTGTCTGCTTGGTATTTTGTGGTTTAAAATATCAACTAGCAAGTTACATATGTGGTTATGGAGTTTCAAAAATATCGTTGATCTAGAAAATAAACAACAAAAACAATGATGAACGAAAACTTTAGGTTATCGCATGGAGAGAGTTCGACTTTTTGAACATAATGGTCTACTTTTTGTATATCTAATGGTTTACTTTTGATATTACTTTTCAAAAATAATAATTTGTGTGTATCTGGAAAAATCAGTNCCATCAAATGACAAAAAAAATTCACCTCGATATGCGAATAACAAAATACCAAAATATAAAGATAGATATATGCAACAAAAATTATTGAAAAAAAATGAAAACTAACAGTTCATATTCAAAAACGAAAACAAAAACAAAATTAAAATCAAAAGAAGACAAAAGCTTTGTGAATCAATTGAAGACACTGAAGAATGAAACTCAAATTTGAAGAAATATATGGAACTATATACATATTGAAATCAAATAAACAAAAGGTTATATTGAAAATCAATATGGTATACACTCTTTATCTAGAAACAAAAAAAAACTCTTAAAAAGTCTATTTGTTTTTTGCAGTGAAAAATATATAAAGTTTTGTGTAGAACTGAATTGCAGTAGAACTGAAATGCAAAGAAAATGAAGTAAAATACCTAATATAAACGACCATAAAAGGAGAGACACTTACTGGGAATAAAATTGAGTGATATGGAAGTTGGAGAAGAGGTAGATCATATGGGAGAAGAATACCACATATATATGTGCAGTGTGAGAAAAAGGTCTTAAGCACCTTATCTTTTCAGCCACGTTGTTAAAACTTTTGTATCTTTAAATTACTTTATTTTAAAATGTTTACGGTGAAGAAATCACAAAAACAAAAAACAAAATTACACAATTCAGAACATCACAAAGTACAAGTATACTTTTGTATCAAGCATAACAAAGTATTCGTCTCAAATATTAATATACACAATTATAATTATGTGAAATATATCATACTAATTGATTAAATTTCTAGACATACAAAAAATAGCTCACTGATATCTTAAAGATATACACATTCATACTTTAATATTATATGATAATTTTTATGACAGCGCCGTAAATTATAGAATTATAATTAAAAAAAAAACAAAAAAATAATTCGTGAATATTTTAAAGATATAGACATTCATCATTTAATATTATATGAGAATTTTTATAACGGCGCCGCAAATTATAGAATTTTGATTCAAAAGAAAATTTCAAATAACGACATCGTTTAAATCAATTATATATTGTCGTTATATGACTTACGAATCGAATCTTAAAACTAATTATATATATTCGTTATACGATTTTTGTCATTCAAATTAATTATATAATATTGCGTTATCCGGTTTTTTCATTCAAAGTATACTACATTTTCACAGTAAATATTAGTTATAATTGTGCTATCGATTAATTAAGTATACTAATTTAATAAGTAAAGGTTATACTTGTGCTATCCATAAGGTATAATAAATTTTC
This sequence comes from Eutrema heterophyllum, assembly GCA_002933915.1. Taxonomy (NCBI): domain Eukaryota; kingdom Viridiplantae; phylum Streptophyta; class Magnoliopsida; order Brassicales; family Brassicaceae; genus Eutrema; species Eutrema heterophyllum. The sequence goes on from PKMM01002486.1 coordinate 371,790, forward strand.
AGAAAATATTATTTTTGTTAATGTTTTATTTCGAAGCTATTCTACAACATGTAATACCACATTAAAATGACAATGAAAGACCCTTTATTCAAATAAGAACTAATTAGATGCATCGAGGAAAATCTATGAATTAATGAGATATATCATTATATAGTTATCAATTTTTAGTCAGACAATGCCAAGTTGAAAAAATATAAGAAGTGATACGAAACGGTTAATATAATCATTATTTTTCTACTTAAATAGAAATGTTTGTTTTGTTTGTTGTTAGAAAATACAAATAAAAAAAGAAATGTTTGTTTTTTTTTCTGCCCAAATAAGGTAATTTAATTTTAAAAGAGTAAAATAAGATATGTTTATGGAAAGTTATGTGAGGAAAAAGTGAACAAGGAGATAAATAATTGTTACACGTGTTGTTACCATTTGGATTCTATACCCAATCCATCGTCTTTCATATCTTTCAACTGACAAGTGACAAGAGTATCTCAGTTTTTAATCTAATTTTTTTGCAACCGTTACTATTTTAACTTTTTTCTTTTGTTGAAACTTGAAAGTAACCGTAAAATATTTAACTTTTATACAGTCATACACATGTGTTTGTCAAACATGGAAAGTGTAGACTTTTGGAAATAGTGTCATCGCGTCAAAAAAGATAAAAGGTAATGAGATTTTTTATCCTTTTATAATTTTATTTCTCATGACATGAGTTATTTCCCTTTTTTTTTTATGTGAAATAAACATACTTAATTAGCTGGACTTGAAAAATAGACTGTAGTAATTAGCTGTTCTTCTACCTTTTACATTAGGATACACTACAAGAAAAGTTCCACGTGGTAGTTTTTTTTGGGGGGAAAAAATAAAAAATCAGCCTATAAGAAATACATAAATTCCATTAAAAGACAACAAACTTTTCAAGGATTTCCACAAAATTGTACAACTTTCTCTGGAGTCTATTTTTACTGCCCAGATAAATAGGTAAAGTAACTACCGTGCTACTTACTCTTATATTAGTCCGACGAGTAACGTAATTAATTACACTGGTAAAAGTTTTATTTCAAGCCTAATCGTGGGTTAGAAAGAATACCCAAATCAAAATTAAACCAAACCCGAATTAAAATTAAACCATAACCCAAAAATTGCGAAAACCCTTAAATCCCCAAATTAGAGAGAAGAACCATGAAAAAAATAAAATAAAAATAAATCAGAGCTTCTCGCTCGGATACTCCATAATGCCTTCGTTTCGATCGAGCATTATGGAAAGAGTAAAGACATTTAAATAAAAACCGGCTATATATATTGAAACCGAGAGAGAAGGAGAGAATGTGTTCTTGAACGAAGCAGATTTTTGTGGTAATTTTTGTTGAAATGCTGGTTTAGTTTCTGTATAATCAAGTTTTGGATGCAGATGAGTCAGTGACTCTGGAAATCTCATGATTTTAGATGTTTCTTTAATGTTGTGATTCCGTAAATGACTTGATTTAAAGAGAATATAAGTTCTCTTGTCTAGGGGGGTATGCTACTAGAGAGTTAGTGAAGAACCCTAATTATCTAACTTGGTCGACGTGGGTAGGCTGCTAGGGAGCTGGTGATAATGTCCCTGCAACATCTCTAAAAATCCATCCTGCATCCGCATCTCTTAAATAAGTTCCTCGGTAAACCACATATGGATTGTTTCATTTTATTGAAAATAATTTGGTAATCATGTTAATTTTTTAAACAATTCAAAGTAGCGCAGGCTAGGTCGAATTCTAGTTTTATACTACGTACCTCCGTTTTATGATTTTTCATATATATTATGAAAAACGTTTATATTATAACTTTCATAAATACACTTATGAGTTTATTTCTCCAACTAATAAACTGAAAAAATATGGATAAAACTAGAATTTTGTTGACAAATCGATCTGCACCGAAAATTTAGAACGGCATTTTTTTTTTTTTGTAAAACAAAACTAAAACCTTGCAGCGACACTTATCATGAAACATACGTAGTATATAAAAGGTGGGATCTAGAGTAAAGTCTAAAATTATTGTTGTTCGGAGTATAATAAATTAATAATTATGTATACACATTTTTTTTTGGCATTTCTTCACACCTTGCAATTTAAAGTATTTTCACTTTAAATAAACAAGTTATATTAGATATTAATGAAGATTATATCTAGTGTGCATCTACCATCATCAGATAGAATATGGTTAGCACATATGCTCTCCTTGAAATTTTGTCATTGATTGTGCCAAAACTTTGCCAAACAAGCAACCTGTTCATGTTTTTTATTTTATTTTTATTGTTCTCGTAAATCATCATCATCATCATCATCACCACCAATTTTTCTTCTTTTTTCACAAAAAAAAAAACTGAGCTTTAAGTGCTGAGAGAATACTCCTTATCGGCTGATCCAGAGCCAATGCAAGACCAGTCGAAAGCAGGAATTGCATAGGGACCGTTGAGTAAGCCATGAGCCATATTCTGGTGAGTGGCTTCGGTTAAATGATAACCGTCCCAATTCACATACTCAGATGGATTTTGACAATAGCTAACTCCTTCGTATCCACACTCTTCATTAATAGTGAAGTTGTATTTACCACCAACTCCACAACAAGCACCCAAAGGTCTGTTCTTAAACCCTAAAAAAAAATGATCCATAGAAACATCAGTTAAGGAATCCAACCGTGAGGGTCAAGGACAGAGTTTTAACGGCACACGGACCGTATCTGGCTGGTTCTTGGAAAAACGGGTACATGGAGTTGTAGTAGTCGGCATAAATGATGTTGACATGAGGGTAGAGTTTTTGGAGTCGTTTGAGTTCTGTCTTAAGCTGTTCATTGTGGTGCTCGGCAAATTGGTTAAGCCAGGGGAGACAACCTGTGAAAGGGTCGTGTTCTTCTTCTTCCGCGTTCTGAAATAGAGTTAGATACGACGCAGAGCATCCTATTGGGAAGTTTCCGGGTACCAAAAAGGTTTTGCCTCCCAAATCGATCAATTCCTGTAGTTTTGTTGCCTAATTTGTTAAATTACAAAACAAACGTGTTATTTTGTGGGTGGAAATGTAAATATTTGTTACCCCAATAGCTGAAGATATAGCTTTGATGGTTAGAGGAACAAGCTCTTTGATTTCGCTGACACTTTTGCCTTCGAAAAACGGGTAATTATAGTCGTTCCCTCCAATCTCTCCCATGAGTATAAGCGAGTCTTCAAGCATCTCTCTGCAATCTAAAGCGGAAAAAAATAAAACCCTTAGAAGTGAGCTCGATTCATCATCATAGATATATAAGAGAACAAGGATGTAAGTTTCTAACCACGAGAAGACGAGGCGCATAGGTTAGGTAAAGTCTGCTTGAATATGTTAAGCTGAACACTTAAACTAACATTGGTGAAATCAGATTCAATTCCTTTTTCGACAAGAAACGCACGATCCAAGGCAGTTGCTCCATACACCGCGAAATTGATCCCTTTCTCGAAACTCACGTTTTGGTATCCGAAGTAAGGCGGTACGTACGGTAGTCCCAAGAATTCGGCTGTTACAAAAAACAAAAAAAATGAAGACAAACATTACATAAACTCAGGACCATATACGGTTTCTAACTTGCTTTTGAAGCAAGAAATACCTAAAGCAGAGGATAAGAAAGGGTTTTGCCTAAATGTCCGTTAGAGGAGAATTAGGTACCGATGAAATCGATGATGAGGCGGCCGTCGGAGTAACGGCCGGTGGGAGAATGGAAGAAGGTTTCTCCGTAAGGAAGAAAGGCCGCTTGAGGAGGATCATTGACGTCGGAGAGACGGAGATAATTTCCGGTGTCGGCGATAGAGTCACCAAAGCTGATGATCGATTTATAACGTCGACACGGTGGTTCTGATGATGAAACGATGATGGTGGAGGAAATGATAAGTAGAAAGCTTAAGATGAGCTTCTTTAGTGGAGAAGCCATTGGAAGAGACGAGTCGTCGTCGTCGTCTGTGTTACACTGTTACTCAATTTTAATAATCTTTCTCGACCATATAAAAATAATGCAGAGTTTAGGCATTATTTATTGGATCTTATCTATTATAACGACAGCTAAGTTTCATGCACTGACACACATGCGCTAATCTCCGCCATTTCTTCCGAAACTCAGCCCATAAAGTTAATCTTCTTTTAAAAAAAATAATATATATAATTCTTTAATTTCTTTATTATATATAAATGTTTTTAATTCGATCTAAAACCCATCACATGCGGTTCATTAGAAAAATCTGAAATTTGACCGGAAGTTTATCAACCTTTATACACACGATTATTTGCCATTTCTTTACACTTTACCATTAGAAACATTTAGATATCAATTGGAGGTTATACTTTGTCAACGATCATATAAAATAATTTATGGTTCGCACCAGGGGGGATCCAGAAAATAATTTAGTATAGGGCACATGTTAAAATATTAAATATAGTTTAGTAAGTTAATATATAATATATGATTGTAAATTTTTTTTATTAGTTATTAAAAATTTACGTCTTATTTTAAACAAAATTAATTGAGCCAAACTAAATTTTTTTTTTCTTTCCCGTAAATGCTAAATATTTATTTTTGAGTAATATTAACATAAAATTGTATATTGCATATTTCATCTTAATTTTTTTATAATTTATTTTAATCTAAGTATTGAAAGAAGATTAAATATTAAAACACCAACAATGAAATTTATTTAAAAATAATAGTGAGAGTAAAACGTGAAGAAGTTGTATTTTGTATTTTGAAAAAAACTATTACTAAAAAAAAGATAGAAAATCAATTGTAAAGAAGAAATAAAAATTTTAGCAAAAACAAAGGAAAAAATTAGCAAAAACAAAAGAAAAAACAAGCGGATAAGATTCATTTTAGAAAACTGAAAAAGAAAAAGCTAAGGTACTTTGGGGAGTTTGAACTCAGATTGTATGAGACACACCAAATGAGCTGATAAGTTCGATTTAAATTTATGTTGAAACAAATAGTTTATATCATTTAGTATATGGCACGAGGGTCCGTCCCTGGTTCGCACTTTTATCTTGATCTCCTCGAAGTTTTTGTCATTAGTTCAACAATATCATATTGTGCTAAAAACTTGCCGAACCAGCAACTTGTTCTTGTTAATTAATCATCATCATCATCACTACATATTTTACTTTTTGTTTTTTTTGGTAAAAAAACATATTTTACTTCATTGTGTTTTCACAACAAATGAATTTTAACTGCTGAAAGAATATTCTTTATCCACTGATGCAGAGCCAAGGCAGGACCAGTCGAAAGCAGGAATTGCATAGGGACCGTTGAGTATGCCATGAGCCATCTCCCGGTACGCGGCTTCGGTTAAATGATAACCGTCCCAATTCACAGACTCCGATGGATATTGACAATAGCCAACTCCCCTGTATCCACATTCTTCATTAACAGTGAAGTTGTATTTACCTCCGACTCCACAACAAGCAGCCAAAGGTCTATTCTTAAACCCTAAAAAAGAGGATCATAAAAACATCGGTTAAGGAATGAAACCGTGAGGGTTAAGGACAGTAGCGTTTCAAAACCGCACGGACCGTATTTGGTTGGTTCTTGGAAAAACCGGTATAAGGAGTTGTAGTAGTCGGCGTAAATGATGTTGACATGTGGGTATAGTTTTTGGAGTCGTTTGAGTTCTGTCTTGAGCTGTTCATCGTGGTACTCGGCAAATTGGTTAAGCCAGATGAGACAACCTGTGAAAGGGTCGTGTTCTTCTTCTTCCGCGTTCTGAAATAGAGTTAGATACGACGCGGAGCATCCTATTGGGAAGTTTCCGGGTACCAAAAAGGTTTTGCCTCCCAAATCGATCAATTCCTGTAGTTTTGTTGCCTAATTTGTTAAAAATTTAAACACACATGTGAGTTTGTTTTGGGAGAGAAATGTAACGATTTGTTACCACAACTGCAGAAAAAATAGCTTTGATGGTTAGAGGAATAAGCTCTTTGATTTCATTGACACTTTTGCCTTCGAAAAACGGGTAATTATAGTCGTTCCCTCCGATCTCTCCCATGAGTATCAGCGAGTCTCCAAGCATTTCTCTGCAATCTAAACACGAAAAAAAAGTAAAACAATTAGAAGCGAGCTCGATTCATCATAGATATGGAAGAGAAGAACAATATCAAGTATCTAACCACGAGAAGACGAGGCACAAAGGCTAGGTAAAATCTGCTTGAAGATGTTAAGTTGAACACTTAAACTAACATTGGTGAAATCAGATTCAATTCCTTTTGCCAAAAGAAACGCACGATCCAAGGCGGTTGCTCCATACACCGCGAAATTGATCCCTTTCTCGAAGCTCACGTTTTGAGATCCGAAGTAAGGTGGTACGTATGGTAGTCCCAAGAATTCGGCTGTTACATAAACCAAATACGAAGACAACGTCACAAAAACTTGAAAGCAAGTAGGGTTTTTTAATTTGTTGTGCAAGAAAGAAAGACCCGCAAAAGTGGTTGGTGGTCCGAATACTTGGTAGGAGTGATTTACGTTTAAACATTGTATTATCAACGCTTAGCCCAGGCACTAGAGAGATTATGAGGCAAAAACTTGAAACTTCAGGATTTATAAAAAAAGAAAAAGCATTTAAAAAAAAAAAGCAGAAAAAATGCTACAAAAACATAAGTGGTTTTGCCTAAATGTCTGATAGACAGAGTGGAAAATAAATTAGGTACCGATGAAGTCGATGATGAGACGGCCGTCAGAGTAACGGCCGGAGGGAGGATGGAAGAAGGTTTCTCCGTAAGGAAGAAAGGCGGATTGAGGAAGATGATTTACGTCGGAGAGACGGAGATAATTTCCGGTATCGGCGATTGAATCACCGAAGCTGATGATCGATTTATGACGCCGACACGGTGGTTCTGATGACTCAACGATGATAATAGAGGATAAGATGAGTAGGAGGAAGCTTGAGATGAGCTTGTTCAATGGAGAAGCCATGGGAGAGTCGTCGTCGTTGTCTCTGTCACTCAATTTTTACGCTCTTTTTTTCGACCGCTAAATTAAGCAAGAGTTGAAGCATGAATGAAGAAAGAGAAGTAAATTGGCGAAAATGGTCGTGTTTATGAGTGACTTGTCAATTGCTTATTGATTGAAAATGAAGTAACTTCAGAAACGTCCACACCGCTCCGTTACAAAATTGGATATTCGATGCTAAACAGAAATCCTGAAAAAATAAAAAATAATACTCTATCCGTTTTGTATTAGTTGTTTTACGTAAATTAAAAAATAATTCAATTTTTTGTTTTACCCCTTATTAATGTATTATATACTATGATCACACTAATTAATAAGCTAAATGAGTAGGGATAAAAGTGAAAATATTATCGAACATTTGTATTGAAATTCTAAAACGATAACTAATATAAAATAAAATTTAAGCTCTAAATGATAACTAATATGAAACGGAGAGAGTAATAAAAAAATTCTCTTAATTTTTTAAAAATGAGTGAAAAAGAAAACAAGGTGTTCCTTTTCTAAGGCTTTGGTTTGTGTGCCCAAAGTGATCTCTTTTTAGATCTACTTTAAAGAAATTTCAGTTTTTTTTTTTTTTTTTTTATAAACTGGAATATCCAAAGGCTTTCTAAACCGAAGACTAATCTCCAACGGCCCAACAAACGGGATACACGTCAGCAATTTGCTGATTTAAACGTAGAAAATTGGCCAACGGAATATACGTCAGCAATTTGCTGATTTAAACGTAGAAAAGTGGCCAAAGCGACTCGAACCAGGTGGAGGAGAGCACATACCCACTCCTTTCCACTGGCCAAGGCAACTTAGTTCAAAATTTCAGCTTCTTGAAGCAAATACTACGATTTTGAAGAAATCTCACATTTGATTGCGATTCCATTTAAATTGCAATCTGCAATAGATATAATATATATTTGAACATTTTTCTAGCATGAAAATACACAGGTAAACGATTTTTTTTTTCATACCTAGTCCATGCATATATCTCACTTTTTCAACTAAGACTTGATCCATTATAGAATTCTCAAAATATTAATTATTTACAACACTTATGAAAGGAAAAAAAAAAACGCAATTTCTGTGGAGGAGAAAAATAGTAAGGATAAGTATGATTGAATATAGTCTAACCATATTGCAATGAGATGCGTACAAAACTCGACCATAAAATGAATGATGATTTGGTAATGGTATGGAGTGAGAAACTAAATGATTGTTTGAAACTACACGTGTAGGAGTAGGTGAGAGAGTATGATCATGGAACTTGTCAGTTTGGTAGTTGATTGGATTTGTGAGCTGTCTGTTCTCAAGGCAGCATTGATTTTGCCTTTTTTACTATGATTTTATATAAATTGCCCCCAAAAGTTTATTTTGGAATCTACAAAGACCATACCACAAACCAAATCAAATTTATTAGGCATGGCGACACTTGAAATTACAGAAATAGCCCTTGTTCATCCTTGTAGCATACCTTCTTTCTTCAACGACCAAACACTCTCTCTCTCTCATCTCGATAACGATAACAACCTCCACGTCGGCTTCCGTTACCTCCGCGTCTACTCCTCCTCCTCTTCCGCCGTCGCCGGGAAAAACCCATCCGCCGTCGTTTCCGCCTCTCTCTCCACCGTTCTAGTCCACTATTACCCCCTCGCCGGCTCTCTCCGTCGCTCCGAGTCCGATAACCGCTTCGAACTATACTGCGGCGCTGGTCAAAGCGTCCCTCTAGTCAACGCTTCTGTTAACTGTACGCTCGAATCCGTCGGGTATTTGGATGGACCCGATCCAGGTTTCGTCGAGAGGTTGGTACCGGATCCGACCCGGGAGGAGGGAATGCTCAATCCATGTATCCTCCAGGTCACGACGTTTCAGTGCGGTGGTTGGGTTCTAGGAGCGGCGATTCACCACGCGATCTGTGACGGGTTAGGTTCGAGTCTGTTCTTCAACGCAATGGCCGAATTAGCCCGCGGAGCGACTCAGATCTCGATCGAACCGGTTTGGAACAGAGAACGTCTGCTCGGTCCAAGAGACAAGCCTTGGGTTGGAGCTCCGGTTCGTGACTTCTTGAGCCTGAACAAGGACTTTAATCCATACGGACAAACCATTGGAGACGTCAAAAGAGACTGCTTCCTCGTGACCGACGAGTCTTTGGACCGATTCAAGGCTTTGTTGCTCGAGAAATCGGGTTCGAATTTCACCACATTCGAAGCTCTTGGTGCTTACATTTGGCGTGAGAAGTAAGTAACCGTTTCGATGTTTATTTTTGATCAAGTTTGTTTGATCTGAAACAAGAAAAGTTTCGGAATTCAGGGTAAGAGCTGCAAAGATTGGTGAAGACGAGAATGTGAAGTATGTGTATTCGATAAATATAAGGAGGTTGATGAATCCACCTTTGCCTAAAGGCTACTGGGGAAACGGATGTGTGCCAATGTATGCTCAGCTCAAAGCTGGAGAACTCATTGAACAACCCATTTGGAAAACCGCAGAGCTCATCAAACAGAGCAAATCCAATGCGAGTGACGAATACGTGCGCTCTTTTATCGACTTCCAAGAGCTGCACCACAAGGACGGGATCAATGCCGGTACAGGTAAAGAAGATATATTATGATTTGTTTGGGAAACTAAAGGAAAATTCAAAACAGAGTTTCATGCTTTTCGGGATTTATATAAAACAGGAGTGACTGGATTCACGGACTGGCGATACTTAGGGCATTCAACAGTGGATTTCGGATGGGGAGGACCCGTGACGGTTTTGCCACTATCAAACAAGTTGCTTGGAAGCATGGAACCATGTTTTTTCTTGCCATATTCTGCTGATGCTGCAGCTGGAAGCAAGAAGGACAGTGGGTTTAAGGTTTTGGTGAATCTACGCGAATCTGCAATGCCCCAGTTCAAGGAGGCCATGGATAAGTTCCACAAGGGTGAATTTGTGCTGTCTTGATCACCGACAAAGCAGCCTCTACTGTACCCACAATAAAACAGAAACACAAGCACAAAAACAATCAACCATTTGTATAACTTTTTGGTTTCATCACAGAACATATGTTTTTGAGCTCGCTGTATTTGAATTGAAGAGCATGATTGAGGGAAGCCTTACTGAATGTTTCATAATTATCACTTCTGTAAAACACTCAGTGGCACAAAGTCTCATCCCCAATCAATCTTTCTACAAATGGACCAAACCGAAAACCCTGATAAATCTCAGGCTCTGATTCAATATACCTTCATTGAGCTTTCTCGATCCAACTACGACCAATATTTTTGGGTATCTTTCTAGCTTTCATCACATCTCGAATCTCGCTCACGTTTTCCCATTTACCAGCAGAAGCTAAAACATTGGATAATGCTATATAAGCTCCAGGTCTTTTGTCAACATTCAGTTTGAAAAGCTCATTTGCAGCTATTCTTGCGAGGTCCACATTACCGTGCAGTCTACAAGAACTGAGAAGAGCAGCCCAAACATCTGAGTTAGGCCTTTCCGGCATCGCCCTAACAAATTCCAAAGCTTTGTTCAAATCTCCAGCGCGTCCCATGAGATCAACCATGCAAGCATAGTGTTCCATCTTTGGTTTCATGGAATAATCTCTCTGCATGCCCTCAAAGATCTCATAGCCTTTCTCAACTAAACCAGAATGTGAACAAGAAGAGAGAGCTCCGAGAAAGGTTACATAATTGGGTTGGATATGGAAATCCTTCATCCTAGTGAAGAGTTCGAGTGCTTCCTCAGGGTTTCCGTTCTTTCCATACCCATCAATCATCGAAGTCCACGAAAACACGTTTTTCTCTTGCATTTGGTCAAAGACTCTTCTTGCATCATCGATTCCTCCACATTTCGCATACATGTCCAGCAAAGAGCTCCCCATTTTGATATGTGTATAGACTCCACTCTTCATAATCTGAGCGTGCACTTGCTGACCAACTTCACGGGCTGTCAAAACCGAACACGCTCCAATCACGCTAGCAAACGATGAAATATTTGGATGGAAACCGGCTCGTTGCAACAAAATATACATGTCAACTGCTCTCTTAGCAGTTTCAGCTGATCTGCTGAAACCTTCCACCATAGCATTGTAAACTACAATATCCTTCACTCTGGTTGTATTGAAAATCTCTTCAGCATCCTCCACAAAACCTTGATTCATGTAACCTGAGATCATTGATGTAGAACAAACGACGTTCTCATCTTTCATCGTTTCGAATACAGTCCTTGCACACTCCAGCTTCCCACTCTTCACATAAGCATCCACAAGTGCAGTAATTAATACATCATCTAGTTCAACGTCGCATTTTACAATCCGGGCATGGACCAACCTGCATAAGCTACGCGGCAGAATCATAGTCGAGCCAAGACTACTAGATGCCTTTAGAAGCATGGAAAGCGTGTACCCGTCTGCCTTTTCCATAGAGTAGGCCATCCGTTGAACGAGGAGAAGAAATTCTTTTACCAATCCATGCTTCAAGTACCCACTAATCAAGTAGTTGTAGGCCGACAATGTTGGCTTGGGTAATTCGTCGAACACTTGGCGTGCATAACTCAGGCAGCCACATTTTAGATGCAGAATGAGTAGTTTGATGGATATGTTCAAATCTGGTCTAAACCCAGTTTTGATGATATCGGCGTGAATCTTCTTACCAGATTTTGGGGACGGAGAATTGATGTGTTCTTGAAGAGCTCCCGCGATGCTTATCGCAGGTGAGAGAGAAGAAACGGACGGGAATGTTGTGTAGAGATTCGACAGGAAAATCCGAGGTGAGACCGATGCGAATCTAAAGATTCTCATGCTTACATTACCTGATCTGAATTGTGATAAAGATGGACAGAGGTTTTGTTTACACTTGTTGGTGATGGAGAAGATCTATGAGTTTTTCTGTTGAAGAGTTTGTTTTGGTTTTAGAGAAAGTATACAACTTTAAACTCTTTAAATATTCAGCTTCCTTATAAACAAGAACATTTACACTTTTCCACAAATGAGAATCTGACAAGTTGTCCAAATCTCCAATTTTCTTGTATCAAAATGTCAGCCAAAAACACAAGGAGGCAAGGAGCAGCAGGACTCAGAACTCCAGCTCCAGGAAGAGAATATTGCGCAAGAGCATGCAGGAACTCTGTTCATTAAGATGCGATATCATTCAGCGCAGAACATCTGCCAAAGACCATCTATACAGTGACCCCCCATTAAGACTTTCAGCAATCAAGTGTCAACCGATATAATTAGATCCACAAAGTACATTTGCTTTCATCCGGTGACTCACATTTGCTGCACCAAAACACCTTTTTCTGCTGCCAGTTTCTCCGAAACGAGAACTGTGGGAAACGAAAAGCATACCACCTACATCAGTTGATTTCCGGACAACACAAAAAAATCATCTATTCGAGTTTCAACAACAGTTATGCATTGACTGAATACATCACCAAAAGGGCATTTGGTCTAGTGGTATGATTCTCGCTTTGGGTGCGAGAGGTCCCGAGTTCGATTCTCGGAATGCCCCCTTTGAACTTTTCCTTAGTAAGTGAATTCATACGAAAATGAAATATGTGTATCCAAAGAGGGTTCTTTTTTTCTGGCTCAATTGCCTAACAAACATACCAAATGCAGTTTCAGGAAACGGCTTTTAGACAGTGTAACAGAATAGGAAAATTTCCAGTTTGGGAGAGCAGCAACTGATCTTTCAATGTATTCTTAATAGCAATAACCAAGAACTTGGGTCTAATGATTGATGTATACAGCCAATTGAAAAAAGTATGACAAGAGGACAATCCTCTTCTAGTCATTTTTTGCTGAAGTTTTTCCATCCAGAGTACATTGCAAACCAGAATTCCACTTTCTGAAGAAAATGCAAGTGATCATATCATTGGAAGTTCAGTTGACAGAAATCTGATAGAATAGATCTAGAAGCATCCTATCAGACTAGAACATTTAGAAATTGTCAACTAAGAAAAGGAGATCACAATATGACCAGATATGGTGATCTTCAACGATTTAACTAAATTGTATAAAAACAGGGCATTTGGTCTAGTGTTACGATTTAACCTTTGACATTTTTCTTCCTAAATGTGTTCAAACCAAACTGAAAGAGGTTTCAATATTTTGGTTTCATTGCAGACCATACAATTCAAATGCAGTTCAGTGAAAGAAATAGAAATCAGGTATTGCTTTTTAAACAGTGTAAAGCAGAAAACCAGAGTTAGGGTAAATTTATGTCATAATAACAGTCTTGGGAGCAGAATATCCATTACTAACAAAAAAGCAGGTAATCATTTCAGTTAAAAGAGGTCTCATCAATAAATCCAACTAAGCCTAAGATATTTGTTAAGTAAAAGTCAACTAAGGGAACTAGATCAAAATATGACCAATTCTTCAACATGTTAACTAAATTGCTTAACAACCGGGCATTTGGTCTAGTGGTATGATTCTCGCTTTGGGTGCGAGAGGTCCCGAGTTCGATTCTCGGAATGCCCCCTTTGACTTTTTTGGAAGTCTATTTCAAATGCCAGCTGATAAACTATCATAGAACTAACCTATTTTCTTTAGTGAATGAATTGTCACATGCATTTCCCTTCAACTTTTAGAAAGGTTATTTCAGAAAACAGTTTCCCATAATGACTTTTGGTATAAGCTGCTGAAATGCTAGTAATAGAATGCGAATCACAATGCACCTTGGCTTTCACGTCCGCTGACTCACATGTGCAGCAAGAAAACACTTTCTGGATAGCGGATTAATCACAGAACATCGCTAGCTGAATGCTGCCATTTTCTCAAGAGACAACTGCAGGAAGTGAAAAGATTAAAGCCTAAAACCGGTGTCTATTTTTCAAGAACAGTTATGCACTGACTGAGTTAATTAACAAAAGGGCATTTGGTCTAGTGGTATGATTCTCGCTTTGGGTGCGAGAGGTCCCGAGTTCGATTCTCGGAATGCCCCCTTTGACTTTTTTGGAAGTCTATTTCAAATGCCAGCTGATAAACTATCATAGAACTAACCTATTTTCTTTAGTGAATGAATTGTCACATGCATTTCCCTTCAACTTTTAGAAAGGTTATTTCAGAAAACAGTTTCCCATAATGACTTTTGGTATAAGCTGCTGAAATGCTAGTAATAGAATGCGAATCACAATGCACCTTGGCTTTCACGTCCGCTGACTCACATGTGCAGCAAGAAAACACTTTCTGGATAGCGGATTAATCACAGAACATCGCTAGCTGAATGCTGCCATTTTCTCAAGAGACAACTGCAGGAAGTGAAAAGATTAAAGCCTAAAACCGGTGTCTATTTTTCAAGAACAGTTATGCACTGACTGAGTTAATTAACAAAAGGGCATTTGGTCTAGTGGTATGATTCTCGCTTTGGGTGCGAGAGGTCCCGAGTTCGATTCTCGGAATGCCCCCTTTGACTTTTTTGGAAGTCTATTTCAAATGCCAGCTGATAAACTATCATAGAACTAACCTATTTTCTTTAGTGAATGAATTGTCACATGCATTTCCCTTCAACTTTTAGAAAGGTTATTTCAGAAAACAGTTTCCCATAATGACTTTTGGTATAAGCTGCTGAAATGCTAGTAATAGAATGCGAATCACAATGCACCTTGGCTTTCACGTCCGCTGACTCACATGTGCAGCAAGAAAACACTTTCTGGATAGCGGATTAATCACAGAACATCGCTAGCTGAATGCTGCCATTTTCTCAAGAGACAACTGCAGGAAGTGAAAAGATTAAAGCCTAAAACCGGTGTCTATTTTTCAAGAACAGTTATGCACTGACTGAGTTAATTAACAAAAGGGCATTTGGTCTAGTGGTATGATTCTCGCTTTGGGTGCGAGAGGTCCCGAGTTCGATTCTCGGAATGCCCCCATTGACTTTTTTGGAAGTCTATTTCAAATGCCAGCTGATAAACTATCATAGAACTAACCTATTTTCTTTAGTGAATGAATTGTCACACGCATTTCCCTTCAACTTTTAGAAAGGATATTTCAGAAAACAATTTCCCATAATAACTTTTGGTAAAAGCTGCTGAAATGCTAGTAATAGAATGAGAATCACAAATAGAATGCGAATCACAATGCACCTTGGCTTTCACGTCCGCTGACTCTCATCTCATGTGCAGCAAGAAAATACTTTCTGGATAGCGGATTAATCACAGAACATCGCTAGCTGAATGCTGCCATTTTCATCAAGAGACAACTGCAGGAAGTGAAAAGATTAAAGCCTAAAACCGGTGTCTATTTTTCAAGAACAGTTATGCACTGACTGAGTTAATTAACAAAAGGGCATTTGGTCTAGTGGTATGATTCTCGCTTTGGGTGCGAGAGGTCCCGAGTTCGATTCTCGGAATGCCCCGTTAAATTTTTGTAAAACTTACATTCCAGATGCCAGCTTAAAATTGCTTAGAATATAATATTTGATTCAATCCTATATTTTTCACACATCTTGTTCAACAACTGCAGACCACATGTTTCTCTTTCGTTTTAGTTTCAATTATTAAGCGCGCAATGCAAAGAAAAAGAAAAACATACCACTGTTTGGCGTCCAATCTAAAAGTCTTTTTAACCAGTAAACTTCATACAGTGAAGGACGTCACAATTTGTAAGCTGCAAGATTCATCAAGATTGAGCTGCAGAAACAGCACAAGAATCGTGATTAAGCATCGAACGGAAAAGCAAAGGGAAGCAACAGTTATCGTAAAGAAAGGAGAGAATGCAAATATGTGGCATTAATTGAACAACATGAAAAACAGGGCATTTGGTCTAGTGGTATGATTCTCGCTTTGGGTGCGAGAGGTCCCGAGTTCGATTCTCGGAATGCCCCCATTGACTTTTTCAAGGTCCGTGGACTAAATGACAGCTGAGATTTTTTCCATATGATTTTTTCCTTTTGTACCTGATTTTCAAAGACAACGGTGTGTATTTGCGTAATATTTCAACAATATTAAATTACAGACAATCCACCTTCACTACTAAGCCCTTAAAGTCAACTGATAGATCTAGATCTAAACCATAAGTTAGGCGCATAAATTTCATGTAAATAAGAGTGAACCGTGTATTATCTTTCCCGCAAAGGATTAGACAACAATGAAATAGTTGAATAGAACTAATTCAACAACACGGCATTTGGTCTAGTGGTATGATTCTCGTTTTGGGTGCGAGAGGTCTCGAGTTTGATTCTCGGAATGCCCCATTAACTTTTTCTAAAGTAGATGTTCTAAAGCCAGCTTAAAATAACTTAGAACATTAAGTCTTTATTTAATCCTAGATTTTTCACAGATCGTGTTCAACAACTGAGGACCATATATCCCCCTTTCACTTCAGCAAGTGCATATCAAATACAAAAACTCTATAATGTTTCGTTTTTGAGCAATAGAAAAGAAAAATATACCTCTGTTTCATGTCGAATCAGTAATCATTTTACCCAGTAATAGAGAGGACCAACTCGTTTTCAAGCTGCCTAATTCACATTAAATGAGCTGCAAAACAGAAAAAGAACTATAAGTAAGCATTCCAACAAAAAAAAAGTAAAGGGAAGCAACCATTTTCTTAGAGAAGTGAGAGAATGCAAATAGAAGGCACTAACTGAACTACATAAGAAACAGGACATTTGGTCTAGTGGTATGATTCTCGCTTTGGGTGCGAGAGGTCCCGTGTTCGATTCTCGGAATGCCCCCTTGACTTTTTTTTGATACGTGTGTTCTAGGGTGCATAAACTTACGGCTCAGCAAAGATATGTTCACTAACACATACAAGTATGCTTGTCGAACATTCAAGGGTACAATGACTAAGGCTCTGCTAGTCTGCTTAATGAAAGAAGGTAGCTAAATGCAATAACATATAACCGTTATTGCCCGTTATGTTATGTAGTCATTAGTCAAAAAGGTGGATTAAATACTCTTCACCTATGTACTCTGCCTTAAGATCTCCAGTTCTCAATCTTGACAAACACTTATCAAACACTGATAAAAATTCCAGCCGTTCCCATGTTTCCAGAGGAACATCAAAGAACATTTCAAAGGGTGCATCAGACACATCTTTCACTTCTGCAGGATTGTTAATGGACTGAAAGATTTTTTATCCCATAAGATTCCTATCAGACGAATTGCACTTAGAGATGCTAAAATAGAAAACAGATGCATATAAGAAAAAACAACTCCTACCGAGCAATATTCAAGATTGTAAACTAGATAGCGCA
This sequence comes from Eutrema heterophyllum, assembly GCA_002933915.1. Classification (NCBI taxonomy): domain Eukaryota; kingdom Viridiplantae; phylum Streptophyta; class Magnoliopsida; order Brassicales; family Brassicaceae; genus Eutrema; species Eutrema heterophyllum. The sequence goes on from PKMM01002486.1 coordinate 388,941, forward strand.
TTAAATAAAGCAGAAAACATCTAGCATAAAGCCTCCGGACAACCTGGTATGATTCTCGCTTGGGTGCGAGAGGTCCCGAGTTCGATTCTCGGAATGCCCCCATTGACTTTTTCAAGGTACGTGGACTAAATGACAGCTGAGATTTTTTCCATATCATTTTTTCCTGTGTATTTTCCAAATATTTCAACAATATTGAATTACAGACAATCCACCTTCACTACGAATCCCTTAAAGTCAACTGATAGATCAATAAAGAAAATGTTTAAATGAAAAACACCAATAACCGGGCATTTGGTCTAGTGGTATGATTCTCGCTTTGGGTGCGAGAGGTCCCGAGTTCGATTCTCGGAATGCCCCCATTGACATTTTAAAGAAGATGGTCTAAATTCCAGCAGGAAATCTCATAGAGATTCAGTTGTCTATTTTAGTCCTATGATCCTGTGGAAACTATAACATTATGAATTCTGGTGCTTAGATATTTCTCAGGCTAGGTTCAAAATCTCAACAGCATTCTCTAAAAGCAGTAGATTTCTGGCCAACACAAAAGAAGACATGTATTCAAGTTTCAACAGCAGTTTGTCTGGAACATATTAAGAAAAAAGAAAAAAACTAGGTATTTGGTCTAGTGGTATGATTCTCGCTTTTGGTACGAAAGTTTGATTCTCGAATGCCCCTTTGACTTTATTTCAGAAGTATAAGATCGAAACACCAGCTCAGCTCAGAATTATTATAATGTAGTCTAGTAATATGGATGCAAGAGGTCTAAGAATGCCCATTCAACGAGTGAGTATGAAGCGTAGGCTGTAGAGGCCAGATGGGGTTATTCAAGGCCTTAGTTTTAATCTAGGAGATGCAAGCATTGAACAGCTACCATTCTTAGCATAGAGGAACTATGAAGCAGACTGTGCACGCATCAATGAAATGGTACTTACCCGCTTGCCACGGAATATCACTTTTGCTGTAAGATTCTCCAAACTCCGCGTAACCTGAAGCCCGAATATGAAATTCCTGATTCATCCAACATTTCAGGTGGATTCGCTGTGATCTCGAAGAAAGCTCGTCTAGGAATTTCGTCGAACAAGTGGTGGGCGTACCTAATGGAGCAGCACATCAACCCGAAAAACGACTAATCCGATGAAAACGCTCACGCCTGATCGGAAGTTCGACGATCACGAGCGTGAATTTTCATCCCCATCGGCGAATTGTGCCGTAACGCATAACGACGACGAGCGAGAGATACTTTTATATATTGTAAACTCCCATCTTTCAAACCTGAAAGAGTCTTCACGTCAAACTTCTATAGATTAACAAAACCCGGTTAATGCACGAAGAACTAGAATTGCCAGATCCGGTTTCACCGTCTCAAATCGAACCAAAACCGCATAAGAAAACTTCTGATCCAAAAACAAAACCGAAGAGCAAAAAAAAAAAACTTCACTTTCCTTTTAACTCTTTTTTTTTTGTGAATCCTTCCAAAATAAAGATATCGTAGTATTTTGAAAAAAAACATTACCAAATTTGAACCAAAACCAATAACATTCGGTTATTATATTTCATAAACCGAATGATCCAAATTGGAAACTCCTACGCAGAACCAGTTTGGCAAAGGTTCTATGTGCTCATGATTGTCAAGTTCAAGAATAGAGACGAAATGAACATTTCCTAGCTACAATATGATTGTCATTATGTCTCTGTTTCAAAGAAAACATACATTTGGATTGAATATTTTAGGTCAAGAGCTAACAAAATCTACACTATATGGTAAGGTGTTTGGTGGTCAAAGGAATAGTTAAAAAGGTTGGTGTGGTGGGTTAGAGGAAATTTGCATAACCAACCAAATCTAGTGTTTTATGGTTTAAGCCGAACTAAAACCATACAGAGAAGCCACACATCCACCACCACCTCTCCGCGAGAAAGGTTCACCCAACTCGACCCGACCCGACCCGGCCCATATTACAATTAATTACCTAATCACCCCTGGAATATTGAGTGTAAAGTAACAAGTCTTTCTTCCTAAGGAATGGGCCTTATTAGCTAGTAATTCCAAACAAGTCTTTCTTCCAAAAATCGCCTAAAACACAACAAAGATGCATCATTCTGCCGTATTAACACGAGAAGCAAGCACAAGGAATTTGGAATTTGTCCAGATTGACTCATCAGTTCTCAGGAAGAGTGTTACAAACATCAACTAAAAACAAAATCTCTCTCTCTACTCTACTTTGTCCTCTTCAACAAAAACCAATGACACTTTTTTGTTTTAGGACTTAAATGATCTTATTCCTAGCGTCTTCGAGCTTCTTCAGGATCTCTGCAGGTGTTCTATCCAACTCGTCTGCTATTTTCCTCTGCATATCCATTGGAAGTGTCGGAAACTGCTCACACAGATCTCCATCTATCACATCCTGTTTACATAGCAAAGATGCAACATATGAATGTCATTCAAAATCAAAAGATATCACTTTGGATGAGCAAAATGGGTTTTGGTTTACCTTGACCGGAAAATAAGCAGATCTGTAAGCCATGTGGTCTCTCCCACAGAGAGGAGGATGCTCCTGCCTCATATGCATCTCCAGATGAGAAAAGAAATCGACATCATCACGGGATGTGAATGCATGCAATGCTCCTATGCTACCCATCACTGTTCCATACATTATGGATTCTGATCCTCCCGGTATCATCGAAGCTTTCTGCAAGCACGTTACAACGTCCCCAACATGGAACTGCACTATCTCATCCACTTTGTTCGGTGCTCCATTCAGCTTTCCTTGCTCCCACTTGATTTTCCCGCCTGTTGGGTCTTCTTCTATCTCCTCCGACACATCCTGAGGCAACCGCACAAAGTACACATTCCCAAATTTATCTGCACCTGCCATGGTGTCGAAATCCACATGGTGCGATGCTGTCAACCATCTCGGCACGCAATCATCCGCAAATATGTATAGCTGATTCTCATCGCGTCTGTACTTGCAGTAATGGAAAGACTGCCAGCACAGGATAATGAAAAAGGTCAACATAAGATTACTTAATTTAAGAACCGCACAATAATAAAAAAGGGGGTGCTTCTATATATCTACCACTTACCTCCTGAATGTCACCAACGTAGATACGGTCACGGTAAGTCTGGATAGAGATAATGGTGTTCGGAAAAAGCTTGTTTTCACATTTCCTAAGCAGTCTCTTTTTCCCCAAATCATACAATCTGAGGACAGGCCCGATTCCTGCCAACAGTCTTCCCTGGAACTGGCATAGAGCAAGAGGAACACCTTCTACTTGTGTCTTATGAAGAAGTTCAAGAGATTTCCCGTCCTCCACAAACCTATAAATATGTATGAACCCAGCCACTAGATTCTTCTTGGGCCAGAACTGCATCCCCTTGACCGTGCCAACAACCAACAAAGTACCATACTCTTTATCATGGAAATTCACCGTACAGACACTGTATGCAGCTTCGTTGTCCTGAAGTTCAAGGAGACAAGTTGTTGTGGCTGTCTTCGGGTCAAGAACTCTGATGCAAGAAACCCACTTTTCTGACTCTGCTTTTGGATAACCATACTGCTCATCGGAAAGTGGGTCTTCCTTGTTTTCATCATCCGCACCATTCTCCATATGATCTGCACTGCCATTACCATTTTCTCCCACTCCACCAGCCTCAAAGCATTCCTTTCTCGCTGCTTCACGCTCCTCTGCAGTGAATGCTCCCTGGTCACTCTCGATAATAACCAACAGCTTCCGCTTGGGATGGATCACAAACTTTCTAGGCGTGTACCTCAGAGGAACCACAGTTTCATTGAATGTTTCACCAAGGCGATCAAACATGAAAATTCTCAGAGCATCCCCAGCGACAGAGACAACACCTTCAGCACACTGATCAGATGAAAAGGGTGCAGCAAATTCCAAAGTCTCATAAGAAAGAGGAGTCAAGTGGAAGTGTCCCCGATGAATATAACCAAGCCAAGGACGACTAGACAAGCACAGCATTGCAGACCGACCTCTCACAGCAATGGAGAACAACTTGGGAGGCTTCAGCCCCAAGAATCGAGAACGGGAATCAGAAAGCTGACCAGTCACCATATCCACCACTGTTCTGAAAAGAACACCGTTCTGCAAACCAGAGTTGAGGAAGAGACTCGCCGGGTGATCAGCACCATCCTCCCCACCAATCGATGCCTGAACTTCGAGGAATAGCAGAGACTCTGGAGCTGAAGAGACACTCTGCACGCTAAGAATCTGCAGACAGTCATCAGGATCCAAAGATAGAATGCGCACAGTATTATCGTAAGATCCCACAGCAAGAAAGCGAGATCTTTGTCTTCCTTCAGGAACTGGCGCAATGTCCAGGCAAGCAACATCTCCAGACATTTCATGTTTCTCCACCTCCATCAGCTGACCAGTCATATCTGCCTCAAAGTATATAAGCTCTCCCCCACTCAATGCAATGACCACTTGAAGACGATTATACCCAACTTTAACAATCGACCTCTTTCCAGGAGTTCTCCATTCATTAATACGCCCATCTTCTCTGATGTGGCGGATACCATTGGGATGTACTTGCATGAGAGAATCATCACCTATCAGAGAGACAGCCAGAGACGGGGTAGTATCAAGGAAACCACTGTCATTAACTTCTTCGACCGTTTCACCGATTGAAAGAACCAGAGTAGCATTGGTAAAAGAGACAACGATATATGCATCAAACTCATCACTCACATTCTTTTTCACCGTCCACACAGCACTTGGCTGACCTGGAAGCTGAGAGACAGCCATCTCGCTGATGGCTAAACCAGGTCTCAATATCCTTAAAGAGGAGCGTGGACCCCTTCCACAAAGTGAAAAAATCTGAGGGGTTTCTTCCTCAAAAAGGTTTAGGATTTTCATGTCCATGAGCGGCATCAGACTCTCGACTTGGTCAATCCTTACAAGGTTCTTAAGTCGTCTAGGCTGAAAAAAGACAGGCTGGAAACCTTCTTCGGTCTCCATCAGACTAGAGGATGAAGACTCTACATCAGGTTCCTCCCCTATCGCCTGAAACTGATACAACCCATGGTTCCCAAATTCTGAAGCAGAAAAAAGGAATCCCAGCTTCAACACACATATAGACGCAGCGACAGGGATTGTGTCAAAATATTTGATCTTCAACTCTGAGACATGATCGCCATCATGATCCAGAGTAACCTTGAAAACATCCCCATACTCAGTCTGAATAAGAAAGAAAAACATGGTTTTTTGCTTGTGCATGGCAGCAGAAACTACCAAAACTCCTCGTTCAGCAGGCAAGTCAGCTCGTCTAGGGATCACGGCTCTCACATCTGGATGACCCTGATTCTTATAAATAACAAAATTCTCAGCGCAAACCAAAACTCCACTGGGGCCATCAGCTCCTCCAGGAACAGTAACAAGCATGTTGGCACCATTGTCAACCGGTTCTGACCACTTTCTAGAAACATGGTTGAGCCCCAAATCGAGCTCATAGAAAGTCAAGTGCTTCTGAGCCTCACTTGCTGCCTGACCAGTGGGATCCTGATCCGCCTCAGAGTAATCAAGTTCAATGGCTGCAAATATCGGGTTATCAAAGCCACAGTCCACACCGCAGACAGAATAGCAAATGGTATGAGACTTGTGAGCCTCCAAGGGAGAAGAAATAGTTAACCTAGCAGAAGTATCTCTGTTCAAGACATAAACCAATTTCTGCTTCTCGCAGGCTCCAACCATTACTGCTCTCCCTTTGGGATCAACAGCCAAATACTGTCCAGGCACAATTCTTCGGCAGCCTGACTTCCCAAAAGTCTCCTGATGAACTTTATCGAACACATTCTTCTCCTTGTTGTACTCAAGTATAACAATCCTACCCGAATCTGAGCCAACCACGATATAATCCTTCTGCGCACCAGTCAATCTAAATTGAGCTAAGGATCTAATGGCACCAAATACTTCCACAGAGTGAATCGTCTGGATCTTACCGTTCTCGTCCGGACGGAGTAGATCGAGAATCTTGCCGCGAGCAACCGCAATCTCCTGTGTTTTCCCGCCGGAGAAGTTTCCGTTGATGGCGCAAATGATTCCGGTCGCCTGTTGCAGAGTAAGACTGTATAGATACATCTCTAAAACAAGAACAGCAGGACGAGCTAGGGTTTAGGAGAAGCTGGAAACTGCAGGATAGATTTTTTCTGGAGAAGAGAAGAGAAACAAATTTTGGGGATTTCGAGTTTAGGTGAAGCTGGCCATCACAAAACCGGCGGAGAACAGCAGGAAGAGCTAGGGTTTAGGAGAAGCCGGAAGCCGTAGGATAGCTTTTTCGCTGGAGAGGAGAAGAGAAACAAATTTTAGGGGTTTCGACTTTTGGCCATCACAAAACCGCCGGGAGATTCAATAATGGGGGCCCAAAGATCTCAATCTAGGCCCATATAGAAATAATGACAAAAATGTGGGACATTCTCAAATCTCAATTAGTTACACTCATAATGTATGAGTCGAGTCATATACACCATACAATTCCTCAATCATCAATTCTCTGGAAAAAAATAAAATAAAAAGAAATAGTTGCAATTGGAGGTAATAACAAGACTTAATTAGTGATAGTCTAAACAAAATCTTGAGTAAATCAGATTTGAGATTTTGCTTCATTGTTAATTTGTTATTAGCCTTCACTTTAAGAGTAGTGATTCTTCAATTCAAAAAAAAAAAAAAAAAAAAAAAAAAAAAAAAAAAAAAAAAAAAAGAGAGTAGTTATTCTTGTTTCCATCCATTGGGGACAATATGTCGTTGAACACAATCTCTGACTTCTCCAAAAGGCTCCCCAAAAAGAAGACTTTGCCACATTTCTTGATACAATTTCAAAGTCACCACATAAGCTCCTTCATCATCTTCTCCATGCAATACAATGAACGGCATTGTCACCTACCCACTCACATACATAAATCCCCAAATTTCGATAAAAAAAAATTCATCAAGATTTCGATAATATTTTTTTTGTTTGTGTGTGTTTTCGTTTGTTTTTGCGTTTACATCTTATTATTTAAAGCTGGATGTCACAACGTGAGCGTGACACGTAAGATAATTTTCAGTCATGAGATTGTGACATTTGTCACGGTTAATTTAGATATTGATATGTGTCAATTTAATTAAAAAATAAAAATGAATTAAATTAAATATTAAAAAATGTTAAACTAAATAAAAAACAATCTTAAAAAAATAAAAAACAAGAATAAGTAAAGAAAGCTTATAATAAAGAAAAGTGACAAACGGAAACTTAAAAGTTTATAATCTACAACCATGACCAAACTTAAAAAAGAAAAATTATAAATATATTATAAACTTAAAAGGAAAATCATAAAAATACGACCAAACTTAAAAGTTTATAATCATTTCCATTAATAATTTTCCTTTTAAGTTTAAAATATATTTATAATTTTCTTTTTTTAAGTTTGGTCGTGGTAATAATATATTTTAGTTTTCTTTTGTCACTTTCCATTATTGTAAGTTTTCTTTACTTAAATACATTACACCACCAATTTTTACACTTTTTTTTAAGATTTGACTTTTTTTAGTTTAACATTTTTTAATATTTACTTTAATTCATTTTTACCTTTTTAATTAAATTGACACATGTCAATATCTAAATTAACCGTGACAAATGTCACAATCTCGTAACTGAAAATTATCTTACGTGTCACGCTCACGTTGCGAGATCCAGCTTTAAATAATAAGATTCTGGAATTCTCTCATTCATTTAAAGAGATTGTTTATCAGATTTATGGATAATGTGAATCAATTTTGAATTTTTATAAATACGAATTACTAAACATAATTCATGGATAGGGATTTTAATTTAAAATCTAACTATACATGTCATAGCATATTATCAATTTTAGAATCTAAATTTTTTATTTTTTATCCGCGTATCACGCGGGATCTAATTTAGTATTATAAAATAGCGTGTCTTGTTTTGTCCAAATCATCAAATCGCAATTCTTGGTATATTTAGCGTTTTTTTTGTTAATTGTAAATGTATGCCAAACGCGGAAGGATAAACTCCCTTTGCGCTTGTGTTTACACTTTACGAAAGCACTTTTACGAAAAAACTTATTTTCCCAAAACAAAAAATGTGAAGTTTGTTTTAAGTTTTTCACAAAATTATAAATTAGCCTTTGGAACAATGACAACATAAGTTACTATGGAGTTTACGGTCCGTAATTTATTGGTTATCAAAAACAAAAGAGTATCTTATAGCTAAACGTATAGAGAGAAAGGAAAGTAGAGTACCTCTTGTCTCTTTTCAGGCAGATTAATAGCGATAATGATGATACCAGGTCCTGCAAATATTATTGACTTCCATGATGGGATCAGATTTGTGACCATATTCATCTCATCAGCAATCTTGAATTTTTTCAAAGAACCGTTACTGAGGAGTGAGGACTGAGTTACCCTGAATTTTCTCTGCCATGCGCTCACATAACGTTATGCTGGTTACTCCTCCAGGCCCCCACAAGTAAAAGCTGCTCTTAGAATCATTAGGCTGTTTCTCCCGTTCACTTTAACTGAATGGTATCTATCATGGCGTTTATGGTATCTATCATGGCGTTTAGATCTCCTGCTTCAGCTCTTGGAACTCTTGTAATAATTTTCGAGATTAAGTGCTGAAACCCAACTAGGCTAACTGCTGGAACACCACATCCAATGACTTTGATCTCTTCAACCAAAAACACCTCACTTCTGTAGATTCAAACATATCAAATGCAGTTTCAGGAAAAGGAAAGAAATCAGGAATCAGCTTTTAGACAGTGTAACGCCGAAAAACAGAGCTAGAGAAAACTTCCAAATTGAGAGCAGTATCTTTCAATGTATTCTTATTAGTCAAGAATTTGGTATAGCAGAATGATCAAGTGATCATAATGTATCGAACTACTTGTGGGTCTAAAGACAAGAGGACTATCCTCTTCTAGTCATTTTTCGGTGAAGTTTATCCATCCAGAGTACATTGCAAACCAGAATTAACCTTTCTAAAGAAAATGCAAGTGATTCATATCATTAGAAGTTCAGTTGAAAGAAATCCGATAGAACAGATGTAGGAACATCCTATTCAGACAAACATTTAGAAAAAGTCAACTAAGAGGACGAGATCATAAAAGGACCAAATATGGTGATCTTCAACGTTTTAAAAACAGGGCATTTGGTCTAGTGGTATGATTCTCGCTTTGGGTGCGAGAGGTCCCGAGTTCGATTCTCGGAATGCCCCCTTTGAACTTTTCCTTAGTAAGTGAATTCATACGAAAATGAAATATGTGTATCCAAAGAGGGTTCTTTTTTTCTGGCTCAATTGCCTAACAAACATACCAAATGCAGTTTCAGGAAACGGCTTTTAGACAGTGTAACAGAATAGGAAAATTTCCAGTTTGGGAGAGCAGCAACTGATCTTTCAATGTATTCTTAATAGCAATAACCAAGAACTTGGGTCTAATGATTGATGTATACAGCCAATTGAAAAAAGTATGACAAGAGGACAATCCTCTTCTAGTCATTTTTTGCTGAAGTTTTTCCATCCAGAGTACATTGCAAACCAGAATTCCACTTTCTGAAGAAAATGCAAGTGATCATATCATTGGAAGTTCAGTTGACAGAAATCTGATAGAATAGATCTAGAAGCATCCTATCAGACTAGAACATTTAGAAATTGTCAACTAAGAAAAGGAGATCACAATATGACCAGATATGGTGATCTTCAACGATTTAACTAAATTGTATAAAAACAGGGCATTTGGTCTAGTGTTACGATTTAACCTTTGACATTTTTCTTCCTAAATGTGTTCAAACCAAACTGAAAGAGGTTTCAATATTTTGGTTTCATTGCAGACCATACAATTCAAATGCAGTTCAGTGAAAGAAATAGAAATCAGGTATTGCTTTTTAAACAGTGTAAAGCAGAAAACCAGAGTTAGGGTAAATTTATGTCATAATAACAGTCTTGGGAGCAGAATATCCATTACTAACAAAAAAGCAGGTAATCATTTCAGTTAAAAGAGGTCTCATCAATAAATCCAACTAAGCCTAAGATATTTGTTAAGTAAAAGTCAACTAAGGGAACTAGATCAAAATATGACCAATTCTTCAACATGTTAACTAAATTGCTTAACAACCGGGCATTTGGTCTAGTGGTATGATTCTCGCTTTGGGTGCGAGAGGTCCCGAGTTCGATTCTCGGAATGCCCCCTTTGACTTTTTTGGAAGTCTATTTCAAATGCCAGCTGATAAACTATCATAGAACTAACCTATTTTCTTTAGTGAATGAATTGTCACATGCATTTCCCTTCAACTTTTAGAAAGGTTATTTCAGAAAACAGTTTCCCATAATGACTTTTGGTATAAGCTGCTGAAATGCTAGTAATAGAATGCGAATCACAATGCACCTTGGCTTTCACGTCCGCTGACTCACATGTGCAGCAAGAAAACACTTTCTGGATAGCGGATTAATCACAGAACATCGCTAGCTGAATGCTGCCATTTTCTCAAGAGACAACTGCAGGAAGTGAAAAGATTAAAGCCTAAAACCGGTGTCTATTTTTCAAGAACAGTTATGCACTGACTGAGTTAATTAACAAAAGGGCATTTGGTCTAGTGGTATGATTCTCGCTTTGGGTGCGAGAGGTCCCGAGTTCGATTCTCGGAATGCCCCTTTGACTTTTTGTAAAACAAATGTTCTAAACACCAGCTAACGTTTCATCAACAATAGATGACAGAAAATCTACCTTCACCGTTAAGCCCTGAAAGTCAACTAATAGAACTAGATCTAAAATGTAATTTCTTTATTCATTTATCTAAACAAGAAAAATTCTAATATCAGATTCAAAAATAATTTAGCTGTATATTGCACCCTCAAAAGGAAAAACCCAAGACTAAATTTCCTGTCATAACAGAGGGAAGTGTGTATTCTCTTTTCCACAGGATAAAACAACAACACAACACCTCCATGGAACTAAATCAATAACAGGGCATTTGGTCTAGTGGTATGATTCTCGCTTTGGGTGCGAGAGGTCCCGAGTTCGATTCTCGGAATGCCCCATTGAGTTTTTTTAAGTAGAAGGTCTAAATTCCAGCAGGAAATTTCTAGGAAAATCAGCTCCTTCTTTTAGTCCTACATTTTTCACATATCTTGTTCGAACAGAGGACCATATTATAATTACCCTTTCGTTTTTGAGCAAGAGAAAATACCTTAAAAATCATAATTTAAGTGCTAAATGCAAAGGAAGATCATACCGCTGTTTCACGTCCAGTCAATCAATCTTTTTAAACTTCATATAGGGCGGATCATCCTGTTTTGTAGGCTGCCGAATTCACAAAGAATAAGCTGCAGACACAGCAAACTAAGTGTGATTTAGTATCTAATGGAAAAGAAAAGGGAAGCAAAAATATCTATAAAAGAAAGGAGAGAATGTTAATAGAAGCCATTAACTGAACAACATAATAAAAACAGGGCATTTGGTCTAGTGGTATGATTCTCGCTTTGGGTGCGAGAGGTCCCGAGTTCGATTCTCGGAATGCCCCCCATTGACTTTTTCGAAAGTATATGTTGAGCAGTAAATTTCTTAGAGATTCAGATCTTTATTTTAGTCCTATGATCCAGTGGAAACTATAACATTATGAATTCTTCCTTTGGTGCTTAGATATATCTCAGGCTAGGTTAAAAAACTCAACAGCAGTCTCTAAAAGCAGTAGGTTTCTGGCCAACACAAAAGAAGACATGTATTCAAGTTTCAACAGCAGCTTTGACTGGATCATATAAGCAACTAGGTATTTGGTCTAGTGGTATGATTCTCGCTTTTGGTACGAGAGTTTGATTCTCGAATGCCCCTTTAACTTTAATTCGGAAGTATAAGATCTAAACACCAGCTCAGCACAGAATTATTATAATGCAGTCTAGCAAAATGGATGCAAGAGGTCACAGGTTCTATTCTAAGAATGCCCATTCACTGCGTAGTAAGCGTAGGGTCTAGTAGCCAGATGGAATTGAAGAATAGAGAAATTATACCATTGAACACCTAACATTCATAGCAAAGAGGAACCAAAAAGAAGAATGTGAAATGGAAAGAGCAAGTACTTACAAACTTGCCACTGAATCTCGCTTTTGCTGCGAGGCTCTCCAAACTCCGCGTAACATAACGCCTAAGACGAAATTCCTCAATCAGCCCACATATCCAGGTGGATTCTTTCACATAGCTGTGAGCCAACAAAACTTTCCAGGAATTTCGTCGAACAGGTGGTCGGCGTACCTGATGAAGCAGCACATCAACCTAATAACCATTAATCCGGCGAACATTTTGTTCGGAATTTCGAAATGACGAGCGTGGATCTTCATTTCCGTAGGTGAATTATGCCGTAACGCATAACAACGACGAGCGAGAGGAGAGAGACTATGTATGTTCAAATAAAAACAAAAACAAAAAATTAACACGAATTTCACTCCTATTGTTGTCAGTTTATGCTCGAAGAACTTAAATTGCCAAATCCGGTTAAACCGATTCAGATTGAACCAAAACCACATCAAAAAATCTGATCCAAAAACAAAACAAAAGAGCAAATTCAAACCAAAACCAATAACATTCGGTTGTTATATGTCATAAACCGAAAACTTACATACAGTTGGATTGAATATTTTAGGTCAACCACTAATAAAATCTATAAATGGGAAGGTCAAATGAAAAGGAATAATAAGGGTTGGTGTGGTGGGTTAGAAGAATTTTGCATAACCAACCAAATCTAGTGTTTTATGGCTTAAGTCGAACTAAACCATACATACACAACTGCAACCACCACCACCACCTCTCCACAAAGAGAGGTTCACCCACCTCGACCCGACCCGACCCGACCCGACCCGACCCTTATTAGGATTAATTACCCCTTGAATCTTGAGTGCAAGTAACATATATATATACAAATGCATTGGAGGGAATCTTTGAAATCGTAGCAACATGTCATGCAAAGGAGAGCTTGTGTTGGGTTTGGAGGAAGGATTGCTTCTCTTACCTTCAAACCTCTTCAATGAGGTCTTTCTTGATTGCATCGCTCCATTCCCACAGGTTTTTATTCTGTTATATAGCACCATCATGAGTCGTGACATTTTTATTATTAATGGTAAGGATGTCTAATGAAATCAATCTTTACTACATAAATTGACAGAGTTATAGAGGAGGTAGCTACTATGATCGGAAGCCAAGGATGAGGTGCGCGTTGAACCACTATGACATAAAGAAGCCAAGTGATGATGCCGGTGGAGGGCGAGATAAGCCACGTGGCACTGGAGTGTTTCTTCCTGTTAGACCAGTGAATAGCTCAGAAGAGAAGAAGAGACCCAAGAAGAAGCAGCTATGCCCCATCATCTCCTCTCATTCCAAACAAGTCTTTCTTCCTAAAGAATGGGCTTATTAGCTAGTAATTAGCATTTATTTTACCTTGTGTAGCATTTATTTTACCTTGTGTATATGAATACAAGTCTAGCTTCAATTCTCAAACATGAACATATGAATATATACCAACAAGAATCAATAAGAAAACGTAATTTAACCTGAATTTTGACACTCTAAGTATTGTGGCAGCACTAGATAAGAGACATCCCCCAAGAAAAGAAGAAAGAAATAATTTCTGCATACCAGAAGAGACTGTAAGTCCACTCCACAGATCTCACCGCCCCTGCATTTTTTCTCTGCCATACGCTCACATAACGTTGCTGCTGGTTAACCATTAAACAAGCATGGCGTTTAGATCTCCTGCTTCAGCTCCTGGGATTCTTGTAATGATTTTCGAGATTAAGTGCTGAAACCCATCTAAGCGAACTGATGTAACACCAGATTTTGGCTTTCACATCCAATGACTTTGATCTCTTCAACCAGAAAACACCTCACTCCTGCAGATTCAACCCAAAAACATGAGACAATACTTATATTAGCTTTGCGCCACTAGATTCTCCAAAACAGA